>ML782768.1:80453-104779 GCA_009831015.1 Picea engelmannii | reverse complement strand
TTAAAAGTTTGCAATCTTAATGACTTATAGCTTTCCTCGTTTTTCGTCATCTCGTGAATTTCCCTTTATTGTTTTGATTTTATAACTCGCGAGATTGCGAATTCCGATCTTGGCATTAATTAACAATAATCATGATGTAGCGGGTCCTTAATGATATGATTAACTTAATTGCCGGATCGTGAATCGGGAATTCGAAGACAAGTTTTTAGGAGAACGAAATGCCGAGTCGCGATATTGCGATGTAGCGATAATTAAGGCCAAATATAATTATGTCGCGACTTCGTGACTCGGAGTTTTGGACGTTTTAACTTTATGAAGGAAAATGCCGAGAGGCGATGCGCCGGGAACCAAGCTTAACTGTGGTTAGTTGCTTACTCTCGGTCTTTGACTAGGGTTATTTAAAAGTTATCGCGTTCTCGGCTCTCGGGGTCGATAAAACAAAAATTTAGGGTCAAGAAATGTCGAGGCGCGAAACCACGACGATGTCATAATCAAGGGTTAAAGGTCTTATACTATTGTCGCCTTGGACGAAAATTAAAACCGAGTTCACATTCTCACGACTCGGGACTTGTGAATTCAAGAAATAAGGTGTCCGATTTGCGAGATCACGAAACTTGAAAAATCCTAAGGACAAACATACTTGCGAAAAACGGGCCCTTTGTAATTGACAAAGCATTACTATTCAGGAAACAAAAGTTTTTTCAGAGTTTTATGATTTTGGAAGGAAAAGGGAAAGAGAACAACTTTTTATCTTAAGCATCAGAATATTCAAAATTGTGTGAGGCGAAAAAACAGGGGCGGCTCCAACAGATACAATCTTTGATAAGTGTCGGCCATAAGTAACTTGCTCGTAGAATCTTTTGGGATGTTGCCAACCCAGAAAAATGACCACCACAAGCTCTGGTATGGCAATCGTTAAGCATGATAAATGCTTCTTCGTGAGTGAGACATCGACATAGGATGCAATCTACACCTCTATGATACAATGTATCAGCGATTATGAGATAATTCTTAGCCTGATGGCATATGCGTCGACACTCATCACGAGAAGCAGTGGTGGTGAACTTCAAAGTCTATATATAGATAAGTATATCTCCATAGCAGGGATCCAAAGAGGTGATCAAAAACATATCTCCTCTGATAGGCGACTCTTCGAGCATAAGATCATCTGACTCAACTGGAAGTTCCGAAATAAGTTCTGCGAAGACCAGTGACTTTTTGGATTTTGCTGAAATGAAATCTAAGTCAAATTCCTGGAGAATGACTATCCATCTACTGATCTTTCTGCCTATTACCCATCGTGTCAACATGTACTGAAATGGATTCACGACAACAATGACGGTGGTCTTGCAAAACAGAACACAATGACAGAACCGTTGAACAACATGGACTGCTGCCAATGCAAGTTTCTCGACATGAGAATAATTGAGTTTCGGTCCTACGAGGCCTTGGATGAGGTAATAGATGACATATTCTGAGAACAAGTCATCATCCTGAACTAATACCATGCCAATGGTTGACTCTGTTATAGCCAGATATAATAAAAAATCCTTTTTATAGTTAGGTGGCTGGAGCAGAGGGGCAGTTGTGAGGGCATGTTTCAATGCGACGAAAGAGCGTTGAGCGGCATCATCCCAATAAAAAGGAACATATTTTTTGAGTAAGAACATAAATCCCTTGGTGATCTCAGCATAGTTAGCGATGAAGCGTCTTAGAAAATTCACCTTGCCCTGTAGACTCTGAAGTTGAAGGATTGTGCGGGGGGGTGGCAACTGAATTATTGCCTCAACCTTGAGAGGATCGACCATGATCCCTGTTGTTGACACTATGAAACCTAACAAACATCCTGAAGTTATGCAAAAGTTGCACTTGTTTGGATTCAAGTGAATCTGAAAGTAGAGACAATGCTCAAAGATAAGTCAAAGGTGTGTGGGATGATTTGTTCTCTTGCGAGATCGAGATGCTAAATCATCTAAATAGGCCTCAACTATATGCTTGAGGTCATGGAAAGAAAAAGACATGGCCCGCTGAAAGGTGGCTCCAACATTTTTAGGACCAAAAGGAATCTTACGATATGCAAATGTACCCAATGGACAGATGAATGTTGTTTTGTGTTGGTCTTCGAGTTTGATTTGTATTTGGTTATATCCCAAAAAACCATCCATGAAAGAGAAGGCTTCACAACCCGCACATTCATCAATTATCTGGTCGATGAATGATGTGGGAAAATTATCTTTGGGATAGGCCTTGTTCAAATCACAGAAGTCTGTACATACATGAATTGTGCCTTGTTTTTTATTGATCGGCATGGGGTTTGACACCCATTGGGTCAAATGGATAGGATAGATAAAACTGGATTTTAGCAGTTTCTGAACCTCAACCTTAATGGCTACTGCTTTCTTGGGGTTGACTAGACGAAGCTTCTGCTGGATGAGCTTGGCTTCTGGATACATTGTGATTTCATGTTCAACTATTTTTGGATCAGTGCCTAGAATTTCCTCATAAGACCAGGAAAAAACGTCGTAGAATTATTTAAAAAGATCTGTGTAGATTTGAATCTCTCTGGGGGAGCAGTCAACTCCAATGAAAAAATTCTCCATGATGCCAGGGTTTTGGGAGATATTGTTCGGTAAGGTTTCAGCGATAGTTTCCATATTATCCTCAGCATAAACCCTGTGTGTAGCTAAGGGATTAATAGGACAAGACCGATCTCCCGTGATAGTCAAGGTGAATTCTCCAGCTTCGATTCTGCTTAATTCTGGGAGGAAGTATGATCTATGATGAAGATCTTCCCAGGGTTTGTTTGGACTAGTAATTTCTTCAATTATAGCTTCATTAGAGGGCAAGACTAAGTCTAATGAATCGGTGTCAGCGAGAGAACTCTGAGCCCAGATAGGCTGTAGAAGTGGATCGAACTCTTGTGCAGGAGTTGGATCAGTGTTTGTTGAAGCTTGCTGGACTAAAGTGTATGCTACTTCAACTACGGACAGGGGCATGGACATGCTCGGGTGCTCTGTCCCATCCATTATGGTCGATGGGGAAGGAAGTATCCACGGATAGTTGAAGCAAGTCGTGTGGAATGAAAAAACTTGAAAAATATCAACCCTATGGTGACTGGATATAAACTTGATATCACCTTGAGGGGGCAGGTAATCGAAGGTACCCATCAAAGATGGGCACAAACCAACCCCTACATTGACCACACCTGATTGAGGATTATCAATCATCGGGATCATGGATGCCCCCAATGAAGGGTCAGGTCTGGAGAAAGACAATTGATCGATGGTCACAATCCGACCCTCGTGTGGAAACAACAAGACCCGAAAAAATGTAGCAACCACAACTTGCAAGTCATAAGTCCAAATCCTCCCTAACAAGAGGTTATAGTCAAGGGGTGCATCGACTACCTCCACCTTGACACACATGGTCTTCCCTCCTAACTACACTGGGAAAGAGGGAATGATACCATGTGGTCGGAACGACCGACCGTCGAAAGAAGTAAGAAGAGTAGGTAACATAGACAAAACAGGCTGGCCAATGGCTTTCCAACATGCCAACGACATAATGCATGTCGAGGTGCCCTCATCAATCACCATGCGGAAGATATTCCGAGTAAATGTTTTCGTGGGATAAGCCACTACTATCTGAAATGCTATGTGGTAAGGCAGACAAGGTTTTAAGTCAGTTGTATCCAGCATGATTGTACCCAGATTACAAGTCTCGGTAGATCCTAAAGTGGTTAGCAAGGCTTTCCTCTGGGAAGGGCAGCTTTGGAGGACCTCCGAAGTGGACATCGCACAATGGGTTTGTGATAAATCCTCCACCATAGAATAGTTCTAGGAGGCCCTTGCGTTTGGTTTGTGAGAAGATTTTTTGAACGCACCTTTGGGGATGCATGTCATTGTTTCGCCCAACATCTTCTCAATCTGTAGAGGAAGAGATGGGAGTTCGGCTTCTTTTCCCTTCTCAGAAGTACTTGGTTTACTATAGTCATGTTCTCTAGTCGATATGAAAGCATCACCCTTCACCATATATACATTTGTGGATGCGGGGTTATTCGACGACAGAGAGGGTCCTTGGTTGCCCCCTTCCGTGCTTACAGAGGCTTGGGTTAGATTTTTCCCATGTTGAAATGGATTGGTTAACACAACAGGTTGTTGTTGTGTCACAAACTTTTGGGCTTCTGCAAGACGAGGACATAGATGGGTCGGGTGGTCTTCTGTGCACAAGTTGCATGGATACCTCGCCTTTCGTTTCTCAGTGTTGTCCCCGCCAACATTATCGGTAGGTTTTTTTATCCCCCTTACCCTTATTTCATTGTTTTTTCTTTCCTTCAGGCTGCTAGGTGGCCTTTGGATTAGTCAATTGCACTGTGTGTACATATGACGTTTTGGTATGGGGAGCAGCCAAAGCGGTGGTTTGGCTGGCCACTGTGTGTTGTATAGACAACTGTTGCAACTTCTTCATAAATTGCTCAGTGGGATTTGTTTGTACTGAACCAACAATACCATCGGCATGTGGTCCAGCTCTCTGTCTGGTTTTATCAAGTATTGAGCATGGTGCATCTGGAAATATCTCGTATAATAAACCAGACTGAGAATAGATTAGCTCAAGTTGTTGATCTCTCATGATGGCGTCTTCTTCGGAAAATACTCTCGACGTTGTGACATATTTGGATAACTGTAAGACCAAATACTTAAGGAACCACTCGATTAGGAATGCTGGTGGGACTGGTACCTTAATTAAACTCTTTCAGCGTCTCCATTCTCGGATGTGATCAGAGATATGGTCCTCTTTTGTCTGTGAAAAATTGGCCAACAATTCTGTGCCAACATCGTATCTCACAGGTAACTGGAAATGGTTTAGGAAAGCCATTGCCAATTCATCGAAGGAAGAGTATATTGAGAAATCGAGATCAATATACCATTTTGCGGAACTCCCAATGAGAGTACGTTGAAACAATCGCAACTGTATAGAGTCGTCTTTCAATGAGTTAGATGAGCACCAAATATGGAAGGTAGTCACATCTCCTGGATCTTCGTTAGGCTTGGCTTCAAACTTTGGGATGTCCGAAGGAAGCTTCATCTGCATAGGAGGCCAACGCGGATCGTGACAGATAGGGTCATTCAACAACCTTGTCAAGTCTGGAAAATGCAAAGTTGCTAAGAAAGGTAGTTTGGGTTATTGGTGATAACCTAGGAAAAAGGGACCTGGAGTTTGACTGGCACCAGGTTGCCAGGAAAAGTTCAGTTGCTGGCCCAAATTCTAGTAAAAACCATGGCCATGGCCAGTGTATGGATTTTGCGTGTGCGGAGACATCATCGGCTGATTTCCAAAATAGGACATAGATGGATGGGCACGCATTACATTCGAAGGACTTTGGGAAGGGTTGCCCCGTGTCGGTCCCGTGGGGATAGGCATAGTACTTTGTCCAGGGTTCCATTGATTGTGAAAAGAATTACCCCAGATCGACATTCCTAACAAGGGAACGGATCCTTGCCAAGAATTCCAAGGCCCTGATGCAAAAGAAGTTCCTGGGTGTGCCCCCTGTGTAGGAATAGTACCCTGCATAGGAATAGGTTGTCTGAAACCGGGGTTGCCCATAGTTGGGAAAGTAGATGATGAGAAGGAATTGTTACCAAATGCATCGAACAAAGAAAATGGTGTTCAACCTACCAGCATCTTATGTGAAGGTGGTCCTTGACTCCCCTCTCCAAGTAAACTATGGTGTGCAGGTGGCCCGGTGGATTGTTGATGCGTGCCACCGAGCGAAGGGGACAAAGGAGGTATATGAACTCCCCCATAAGAGAAAGTGTTAAAAGGAGAAGGAGTACCCCCCATGTGTCCTTGTAGAGGAGCGTTAGATCTCCCTACCCCCAAACCTGAATTCTGTGAAGTGGAGTAGGAATGTACAGGACTTGTACCTGAACTAGGCATCCCGTATGAGAATGGAGGACCTGTCGCACTTGGTGTGAAAGGGGTTGTGGCCACCGCCAGAGACGGGATCGGACCACTGTGTGATGTAGAGGTGGTCGAGACCATGGTGGCTCGGACCAGTGATGGTGGGTTAGGAGGTGGAAACTCTCCTGTGGTGACAATCGTAGTGGGAATTGAAGAATTCCCAGAAGGAGTAATAACATTTGTTTCCATTGCTGCATGTGACACTGTCTCGCACTCGTAAGGATGAATCAGTATGATGGTGGGTACCGAAAGATCAGTGGTGGAGGTTTCAACTAGACAAAAATCTTTCGCTGCAAGGTCTAAAATGGTTGATTCCTCTGGATGTTGGTCGGGCACAATTTCTTGTGACCCGGTCGCTTCAAAATACCCTTGTTGGTCTAGCTTTTGCCTTAGTGGTGGTGGGGGTGGCTCCAGTGTAACCGATAGCAGGCCAAGAAGCCTTCATGATTGGTGGAGCTAATTATCCTCCATTGTGTGAGAAGATCAAAGACACTTTAGGGCATTCTAGTCGTTCAAAAACAACACACACTAAAAGAGTCCCTATAAGATAAGACAAACAAACACTAAATTAATTGGAGGAACAGTTACAACAACCAACACTAGAGCAACTTACCGGTGCAAGTGAAACTTGAACATGGAAGAACCCTCCGGGTATACTATGAAAAGTATGGCCCGATGTCTGTCCTAGGTACCATGGTATAACCCCGTAGTCACCTATGTATGTCCCTAAAAAATATAGGCAACTAGGTTGACAACGCATGAACAGTCACCAGGTGGGTATAGTCGAAAGTCGAGTAGACCACAATGAGCAGAGTATCGAGCCCGAAACCTATCAATGGTATCAAGAGAAAGTGGTCCAGAAGACAACTGAGGACCTCAAACAGATTCGAGACCCATGAAGCTCTGTGGCAAATGCAATCGATGGAATCCCAAGACAATCCCTCTATATGTGTTCTCCACTACGATTGGTCCAGCTTTGGAGGGGTTATCTCCGCTACCTTTACGCACACAACCTCGTGTTTATCGCCTGTGTTAGAGGGGGGTCCCAGATAAATTTCAAGATACTGGACTTGGACACTCCCTAACTCAGACTCCAATGTTTTATTTTAATGGCCTTGAAGAGTTTCCTCTCCAACCTAATTCAAGGCCCTAATCCTGAACTAGTTGGTTAACCCTATAAACATAAAAGTCTAATGAATTTTAGATTTAGTGTTAATTTTATGGCTTGTCTTATGTCAAAGGGTATGAAAGTGAAACTAGTGATGTTTGAAAGATGAAAGTAAAAATGAACAGAAAGTTGGAAACAAAAACCTTCACTTAACGCAAATTTTCAACAACTTTTCAATTTTTTTTTTGTTTAAAAAAAAAAATTCTAAGATCTTTTGAACAACAAACTCAAACCAAGATTTCACTCGACTATGAGCTAATTATGATCTAATTAAACTATCCTAAACTTATGAAAGAAAACACTTTTCCCTGGTTACTAATGCAAAACAACACTTTTCAACCAAACAAAGAAATGAAAGATTTTTTTTTATTTGAATGCTCACAAAGCAAAAAGGAAAAATATCAACAAGTCAAAAAACCAAGAAAAACTTATGGCCTAATCGTATATCGCAAAGAATCACTTCAAGAAATCACACACTAGCAACTTAAAAAAGGACTCTCACACTTGTCTAAAAACCCTAAAGAAAATTTTGATGAAAAATTTTAAATGAAAAAAGGAAAGCTATGGCTGAGATCAACCCTAAGATACTGACGGCTAGGATAGAGATTCAAAAACCTGAGAGGTATAACTCTTTTCAAGGGAAATGATGACTACCTCACCCTCAACAAAAGCTATCCTGAACAAGCACACTACTGACAATTCAACAACAAGCATGTGCACGTGAGCTGTGTAGAGCCAGAGGGCATGTACACACGTGATGGCCTTATATAGGCCGTGTGTATCTTTAAAACTCTGAAACAAATAAAAACAGATGATCCAAACCAGGAAGAGACCATTGATATTGAGAACTAGGATCTCTTGAAGGCTTAAACACTTTCTTTAATAGAAAAAAGAAAACCCTGTAAGGAAAAAATTCGTAAAACAAACCAATTTGAGATGAACCCTAGGCTATAGAATGAAAACAACCAAGACTAGAAAGATTTTTAGAAAACCCTTGAGAATAACTGATTCTGACAGGGAAGAGGATGATTGCCTCAAAAATTTTCTGGAATCATACACGCTACTGTTACTTCTTTAGCTAGCATTTACACACGGGCTGTAAGAAAGTAGGGCATGGGAACACGCGTGTAGACCTTATGCAGGCCCTGTGTACCTCTGTGGGTCTGGAAAAAACATAGTCAAGCAAGGAAACATAGATAGCTGGTATGGAAGACTAGAACCTCTGTTAGCTCAGACTTTGCAGAAACTTCAAAAAATAGGAAAGAAAACCAGTCTTTTAAAAATACCCAAAAATATTCCCAGGAACCCTAGAGACTTCCCTAGTATGGTCACCAATACTGTTGTGGTGGGAAATCCCCCTATGGACTAGCATTTAGGGTTATATTATGCATGTAGATAAGACCGAAAGAATCCTACTTTCTACCTTCGTCCCAGACCTAATCCCCATTTCCTTTAAGAAAATACATGGTTAAATGAACATACCTTGTTCCAAACGTTCAATGTCGATCCTTCTTCATGCTTGATCGCTTTTTGGCAGCTATCCTCTCAAGACTGACCTATGTACAAAACAAACAACAAACTCTACATGCATTTTTTCTACATATTAATGGGTTAGAGATTCAAACATATATTCACTAAACTATGAAGAACTCATATAGTGGGGCGGGAAAAGCATTTCTTTATTATTAAGTTTAATGAATCAACTTACAATGTCGAGACCGGCCACTGCTCTGCAAACCTGATCCTAGGATCCTCTTCAAATGTCCTACAACTTCTTTGTTTTGTATCTCTCTTTGCACAAGGATGGATAAAGGGTTGGGACAATGGGAATGTGCAATTGGGTAGAGTTTCTTTTACTCTTATTCTCCTCTTCCAATTGGGACCCCTAACCCTTCTTTTATAGGCTAGAAGAAGCTAGGTATTTGGATGAACCCTCGGCCATGCATGGATGAGAGTTTCAGTTAATTCACCCAAACCTGTGTGTTCCATCGAAAACTTTCCTTTTTTCATTATTTTGTAAGTACACGTGGGCTACTTTGGGTCAGCTAGTGTGTACACGCGTGCAGTAATGGAGTAGGGCACATGGGCCCTTATAAAAGAGGTTTTTTAAAGAGTTGTTCAACAGTGCTTTGGAAAAGAAGGGATCTGAGATGGCCTGATGCCAGGTAAGCATGTATGGTGAAAATTAGGGTTATAACAACCATCAACATGTGGTCCAGATCTTTGTTTGGTCTTGTCAAGTATCGACCACGGTGCATCTGGCAAAACTTCCTAAAGTAAACTAGTTTGGGAGTAAATCAGCTCTAGTTTTTTAGCTCTCATTATCACTTCTTGTTCTTAAAAGACCCCCGACGTTGCGACGTCTTTAGATAACCGTGGTACTAAATACTTAAGGAACCACTCAAGAAGGAATTCTGGTGGGACTGGTACTTTTATCAAACTCTTTCAGCGTCTCTATTCTTGGATGTGATCTGAGATATGGTCTGCCTTTGTCTACTCAAAGTTGGCCGATAATTCGGTGACGATGTCGTATCTCACAGGTAATTGGAAATGGTTTAAGAAATCCATTTACAATTCATCGAGGGAAGAGTATCTTGAGCGTTCGTACTCAATGTACCATTTCGCAGCACTCCCGATGAGAGTGCATTGAAACAAACGCAACTGTACGAAGTCGTCTCTCAATGAGTTGGAAAAGAACCAAAGATGGAAGGTAGTCACATGATCTCCTGGATCTTCGTTAGGATTAGCTTCGAACTTTGGAATGTCCAAAGGAAACTTGGTTGGCATGGGAGGGCAACATGGATTGTGAAATATGGGATCGTTTAATAACCTTGTCAAGTCTAGAAAGTGTAGAGTTTCCATAAACGATAATTTGGGTTTTTGATTATAACCAAGGAAAAAGGAGCCTGGAGTTTCGCTGGCACTAAGTTGGCAAGAAAATTTAGGTTGTAGGCAATGGTTTTGGTAAAAACTGTGGTTGTGACCAGCATACAGATTATGTGCTTTTTGAGACATCATCGGCTGACTCCCGTAATAGGACGTGGTGGGTTGGGCTTGCGTTGCATTCCAAGGATTTTGGGAAGGGTTTCCCCTTGCCAATCCAACAGGAATAGGTCCTGAGCCTTGCCCGGTGTTCCATTGGCTATGGAAATGGTTTCCCCCAATCAGCATCCCTGGTGAGGGAAAATATCCCTGCCACAGATTCCAAGGTCCTTGTGAGGAAGGAATTCCTGATTTTTCCCCCTGTGTAGGAATAGCACCCTGCATAGGATTTTGTTTTCCATAACCGAGGTTTCCCCCGACTGAGACAAAAATTGACGAGAATGCGTTGTTACCAAATTCACCGAACAAAGAGAATGGTGTCAAACTACCGACCTGCTATAAGAAGGAATTCCTTGACTGCCTTCTCCAAACGAACTATAGTTTTCATTCGGCCCGATGAAGTGTTTTTGAGAACCACCAAGAGAAGGGGATGAAGGAGGTATATGACCCCCTCCATAAGGGAAAGCATTAGAGGGAGTTGAGATGCCCCCCATGGATCCTTGCAGAGAAGCGTTCGAGCTCCCTGTACCTAGACCTAAAGTCTATAGAGTGCACTAGGAAAGGAAAAAGTTCATATCAAAGCTAGGAATATTGTATGAGAATGGAGGGCCTGTCGCACTCTAGGTGGAAGAAGTAGTGATCTCTGTCATAAACAGAATCAGACCATTTCCCAAGGTAGAGGCATTCGAGACCATAGTGGTCTGGACCGACAACGATTGGTTAGGAGGTGGAAAACCCCCTGTAGTGATAGCCATAGAGGGAATATGAGGATTCCCTAAAGAAGTAGCAGCATTTTTCTCCATCGCTGCTTGTGACACTACCTGATGCTCATAAGGTTTAACCTGTATGATGATGGGCACCGATAGATCTGTGATTGGAGGGTTATATGGACCAAGGGCTTTCGCTTTGAGGTCAAAAATGGTTGGTTCCTCCGAAATCAAATGTTCTCCCCTCGGAGATGGGTTGGGCTCAGTTTCCTATGGCCCGATCACCTCAAAAGACCCTTGTTGGTCTAGTCTTCACCTTAGTGGTGGCGGGGGTGGATCCAGATTAACCAGCGGTAGGCCAAGAAGCCTTCACGACTGATGGAGCTCCTAATCCTCCACTGTTACACATTATTTTCATCATACCTATGACCATTAATGATTTAAACCTATCTGTTTCCTTCAGAGGGGTCAGTGGCCTGAGTTCCTAAAGAAAGAAGAGAGAAGAACTTTTCCAGAGAAAAGAAGTTGCATTCTCCTTTGTAAAAACCCTATTAAAGAGGATGTTCATAGGTTTCTATATAGGCAGGGTGCGAGAATGCCTGATTTTTGCAGGCTGCACCATAGCTAGGTCATGAAGTGTTCGCAGGTTTCTATATAGGCAGGGTGCGAAAATGCTCATACATGGGAAAAACAAGCATCTTCTCGATGCTTCTATAAGGAGAAACTTCCATGGTGAGGTGGCATCCAAATGGTTTGGATCTTACTCACTTTCATGATTTGGTGGGATCATCCTAACCTCCTCACCTTATCCTCTTCAACTTATAAAAGGAGAGGATCTCTCATGGAGAAGGTTATCTTTGGAGTTTGGAGTTTTTTGGATTAGCTTGGATTGGATTGAGCTTTGGATATTGTTAGCTTGGCTAGATGAGTCATTTTTTCAAGATAGATTGTGAATATTATCAGATCTATGCTCTCATAATTATTGGAGTGGAAGTGTGTGGGGAACGAAGGACAGTTGGAAGGGATCTTACAACATCAAGGCCATGGTTGTAATCTCTCTTTTACATTTAATATGATACAGTAATATGATTCTTTCCTATAAAGATTGTTGTGTTTTATTGTATGATTCCTTGATCACATACAAAGGTTTATATTGAGTTTATGCTATTACTATCACTTTGGTTGGTTGTGTTATTTTAGAGGTTCATCATTGTATGAGAGTTGGAACAGAGATAGGATGGTGATGGCGAGAGGAAGTAGTGTTTAAACGGTATGTCACCTATCCCTCTTTAGTTAGTAAATTCAATATCTAAAACTTAAGGAAAGTGTCATGTTCTGGTGTGTTTTGTTATAGATCTAGGTGGATCTAGGGAGATCAGTTAGTTTCCGCACCTACCGATTTATCCAATAACATCCACGGTGTGAGAAGATCAAATGACACACTAGGGATTTATATTTAACTTTAAAAACCAACACACACTAGAAAAATATCCTATGAGATAAGACAAGCAGATCACTAGCTAGTTGGAAGAACAATTACACCAGCCATCACTAGAGAAACTTATCGGTGCAAGTGCAACTCGAATATGGAAGAACCCTCTGGGTATACTCTACAAAGAATGTCCCGATGTTTTCCCTAGGTACCACGTTATACCCCCGTAGTCACCTGTGTAATTCACTAAGATAAAGTCAACTAGGTTTCCATCGCACAAACAGTCACCAAGTGGGTACAGTCGACAGTTGGGTGGACTGCAATGAGTAGAGTATCAAGCCCGAAACCTATCAAGGGTATCGAAATAAAGTGTTATGAAAGATGACTGAGGACCTCGAATGGATTCGAGACTCACGAAGCTCCGTGGCAAATGCGATCAATGGAATCCCAATATAATCCCTCTATATGCGTTCCCCACTACGCTTGGTTCGACTTTGGAGGGGTTATCTCCGCTACCTTTCCACATGCAACCTCATGTTTAGCCCCTGTGTTAGAGGGTGTTCCTCGATAATGTTCATGGTTATTGGAATTTCAAGTAGTCCCTAGAATAGACTCTTATGTTTGTTTTGTAGCCTTGAAGAGTTTCCTCTCCAATCCTAAATCAAGGCTCTAGCCTAGACTAAATTGATGGACCATACAAACACAAAGTCTAATAAATTTTAATTAAGAGTTTATTTTAGTGGTTGTCTTAAGTCAAAAGGAACGGAAGTGAAACTAGTGATGCTATTTAAGAGACGAAAGAGAAGAGCATAAGATGAAACTGAAAACAAACTACTTCTTCTTCACAAATAAAGATTTGCCAATTTAAACTCTTTAACCAACTTTTTCGTAACTACTTTTCTCAGATCTTTGAAAAGAAAAACTTAAAACAAGATTTCACTCGACTACGAGCTACTTAATTTCCTAAGAATTCAAATAAAGAAATTAAGAAAACTTTCTTTTTCCTTGGTAAATAAAGAAACTAACCTGAACTAATTTTACCAAACAAAGAAAATATATATATATTTTTATTGTTTTATGCTTCAAAACAAGAAATTTGAAAATGAAATATTTTCTCTTCTTCTAAAGAAAAAAAGGGGAAAATGACGACAAGTCAAGACCAAGAAATGACTTCAGGCCCAATTGTAGATCATAGAGATTCATTGAAAATACCAAACAGGCAAATCAGAACAGACTCACACACTTGCCTAAAAACCCTAATAACGAAAACACAAAAAATCTTTGATAAAAAGAAAGCTATGTTGAGGTCAGACCTAGGCTACAGACTGCTACAACAAAGACTAGGGACAAATCAAGAAAACCCCTGAGAACTGTGACTTATGACAGGGAAGAGGATGATTGCCTCTTCTTTAAAAAAAAAAAAATCTCAACACAGGCACGCTACTGACACTTCAGCAGCCTACGTATGTACATGGGTTGTCCAAAGGCAGGGCGTGTATGCACGTGTGCAGGCCCACTACAGACTGTGTACACCTCTGTAAATTCTCAAAAATATGAAAACCAACAATCAAGCAAAGGAAGGGAGTACTGGTATGGAAGAACATAATCCCTTAAAGACACAAAGTCTTACAGAAACTCAAAACACAATAAATAAAATGATTCAAAACACCCAAAAGAATATCCCCAAAAAAACCTATAGGTTTCCCTAGTATGGTTGCCAGTTATTCTATACCCCTCTACGGACTACACGAGGGTTCTAAAGTACAGGAAGAGCTAACCGTCTAAAGTCTCCTACTTTTTAACAACTATCCAGTCATTACCCCACAATCATACATAAAAGACAATGTGTAGGGATCCGGTAGGCATACCTTAAACTCTACATTCGGTGTCGATCCCTTTGCGCTTTGTTTCTTTTTGAATGTAGATCTCCTACCAAGGCCAATATGCATTCAACAAAATACAAACAAGAAACTACCAACATGCATTATATATAAGTATTAGTGGGTTAGACATCATAACAAAAATGTAAACAAATCATAAAGATTTAAGACATCATTTGGCGGGACGAAAAAAGTATTTCTTTATATTAATATCAAAAAATTTGTTTACAAAATTAGACCGACAAATTCTCCTCAAACTTGGTCTCGGGCTCCTCTTCACCATGCACCAACTGATTCCACATCTTCTTCTCCTCTTCAATTCTCCCTAGGGAAATGGAAAAGGCTTGCAATGGAGGAAAAAGGAATTCTGGCTCAAACTCACAATGTGGTTGCAAAATATTGGGGCAAAGCAAGAATACTAAGGTGGGTAGAGTTTCTATTTTCTCATTCTTCTCCTTGGAATGGGACCCCAACCCATTATTTTATAGGCCAAAAGAGATAGTAACGGTTGGGGTGACGGGCTATGGGCATTCAACTGGTTAGGTAACAGCCCGAAAACCCGTATTCCTTTGCAATTTTCATTTTCCGCGCTTTTTTGTGAGTGTACACGGGTTGTAGTGGTGCAACAAGAATGTGTACATGGTAAGTAGTGGTGTAGGGTGCATACACCTTCAAAACAATGGTTTTTAGAAGATATGTTCATTGATGGCTTGGCAAAGATAGCAAGTAAGATGGCCTGATGCCAGATATGCATTTATGGTGCAATTTAGGGTTATAACAATGTTGTCAGGTATGGAGGGTCTATATTTTACTTCTACATCATACCTGAGCTTAGGTGGTCGGGGGATTCTGAAATTTCTTGCTGATATAGCCAAAGAGTGAACCATGACATTCTCTTCCCTAGGAACAAATGAACTGTTGAAAGCCGAGAAAAAAATGTCAATGTGGTCCCATACTTCATTTCTATATGATTTCAGCCGAGGGCTCTTAGCCTGATAAATACTCCTAATCTGTTGGACAATCAACTCAGCATCTCCAAACACTGATATCTCTTCAATGCCCATGTCCTTTGCATCCCTCAAACCCAAAACAAGAGCTTCATATTCTGCCACATTATTGGTAGTTTCAAATTCTAACTTGTAGGATAGAGATATAGTTTCCTGAGCAGGGGAAACAAGGACTACTCCAGCACCAACACCTTCTCTACAAGATGCTCCATCAAAGAAAATTTTCCACACAGAGGTAATCATAGTAGAATCTTCATAGAGAGTAATTGAAATTCTTATCTCAAAAGGGGGCTCAGGGGCATCAGTGAGCTATAATAAGATAGATCCCAAATCAGTGTCAAGTGCAAAGATAAGTTGGTTGGTGGGATCTGCTTCATCGCTGATAATGTAGGCCAACTGAGCTTCTCTATATAGTCTTCTATGATCCCCTCTAAACACAATAATGGTAGCATATGTGAGGTCCATCTGCAATGTTCCCCCAAGTCTTTTTATCCAATATTTGACAATAGCATGCCAAACTTGGGAGGGACATCAACCACCATGATATCCATGACCACACTTTTCATGGGTAGCTGAAACAAGGTCACAACAAAATATTTGATGACCCCAAGAGATTTCAATTTCCTGGAGTCAAAGGAATACAAGTCATGGTATGCTTTTGTGATTTCTAAACCTAATTCTTGCATGACAGTTTTGAGCATGAGGTTATGAGAGGCCCCTGAATCCATTAGACAGTTATGCAGTACCTTGTCATGTATGTTTATTGATGTGTAGAAGGGAGGGGATGAATTGTCTCTATATTCTACCATGGGACCTAGGATAATTGTTGGCTTCTCGTCTTGCAAATTGATTGAGTCTGAGGGATGATTCAAAGGTTCAGGAAACAACAGTTTAGATAGGGATATATTAAAGTCTTCATTCTTGACCGGATTTGAAAGGGGTATCGGGATCCTAATCTTTTGAATTTCATGCTCAAAGTTAAAATAGGAGGGGAGCTTCATAATTTATTTTTCCTCTGGAATAGGACCTTTGACCACTGGTGGGGGGTTTTTCATTCTCTTTCCCCTTTTGTTGCTTGCCGTGTCTTTGGCAAGCTTGTCTGCTTTGGGAGGCTGATCATGGATGTCAGACTTCCCATCTTTCTTCTTAGACCCGAGGTTGTATCTATTCAGGCTGTCACTGGCCTTATTCCCCTTGATCATCTCGTTTAATCGAATGTCCATGAGAGACTCCTCGTATGTTGATTGAGTTAAGTGAGGAGAAGGATATGCATCTTCGAGATAGTGAATTTCTAGGTCAAGGTCCTCTTCCTCTCCACTATCATCTGCAACAATGTTGTTCTAAAGAGGCGTTTGGATTTTTTTATCATCCCTATCTTTATTCTGAGGATCTCTTTGCATAATCTGAGGAGCATGGTTATTCGACCTCCTGAAGTTGCCTCTGTTATCAACATTTTGAGGATTTTTGTATGTTTGGTTTCCCTCCAATTCCAACCTTTCCATTCTGGATGAAAGTGATTTTAGTAACTTGGTTACTTCATCCATTTGAGGGGGGAGGGCAGAGGAACTGGAGGTTGAGGCTTCATCTCTTCCCCTTCCTCTCTCTTTATCAGCCTTATTCCTGAGTCAGTCAATTGCCAATATGTTAGATTCTACTTCCAGGGTTGCATCTTGCATATGAGCCAAGGAGGTAGCTCTTCTCTTTCTTAATAGGAGGCAAAAGTTAGTATCAAAAGCACTTGCATATGTGATTTTGGAAGAGGCCTCTGTAGGATTTATCTCAACAGGGATCTTATTGTACATTTTGTTGAATCTTTTGGAGAAGTTAGAGATAGACTCTCCCTCTTTTCTTTTTAGGGACCCGCACTTTGTGATATAATACATGAAGTCCTTTTTATCTCCCCATTGTCTCAAGAAGACATCATCTAGAGCTTCAATCCCAATAATGGCTCCAGGAGCTAGGGCTCTGAACCACTTTCTAGCTTCTCCATCAAGTCTATGGACAAAAATCCTCTTTCATACATCTTCATCTACTATGACATAGTTATCAACATAACTATAGAAAGATGCAAGGTGCTTTTATGCAGTTATATATCCCTCTCCTGTAAACTTAGGAAGTTTCTTAAGGTAGCCACCAGCTGGTAGGGAATTAATAGGTTGAGGCAGAATGAGAGGGGCATATCTGGTAGATACTATGGCATCCATTCTATTTCTAGGGGGATTAACACCTGCCATTGGGATGTGAACTGGAGAAGAACTAGGTGGGGATGGAGTTCAAGCAAGGGAGATTGGAGGTGTGTTTCTAAGAACAAAAGAAAACAACGGAGGAAGTGAGGGAGCAGAGGTTTCCCTCTCTGAAAACAAAACAAATTTAACAAGAGGAGGAGTAGTGAAGCTTGGAGAGGGGAAATCAACAGGAAAAATCCCAAAATTTAAAATT
Source organism: Picea engelmannii (assembly GCA_009831015.1). NCBI lineage: Eukaryota > Viridiplantae > Streptophyta > Pinopsida > Pinales > Pinaceae > Picea > Picea engelmannii. Next base: position 87,143 of record ML782768.1, on the reverse strand, counting down.
CTAGAAACTCCAACAGAAGGTGTAACAAGAAAATGAGAAATAACTATTGGAGTTGCTATAGGAAGATTGTGAAAATTATCAGAAATACTTGTTTTAGCAGATGAAGTACCTTCTTGAAGGGTCTTTCTTCTTCTGACAATTTTCTCTGGGTCGGCTTCAAGAGTCGCTAGAGGCAGCTATGGAGTAGATCTCATGTGTCGGCCTCTAGAAGCCACAGCTGAAATAATGGAGTCTCCTTAATGGATTCCATACTTTCCATTTATGTGATGAAACAAGGTTTCAAATAACCTACCCATTTTCATTAACTACATTCACTGGGATCAGGATGAATACTGACAACCATGAATGTTCCAGGTGAGCTCACAATTCCTTTGTCACATGCGACCACGTGCCTTGACCTTGTGTGTATCCCTCTAAAAACTTGAGATTTCACATTTCAGGAGTTTTCACTCCTCTTGATTTCAAATATCCCCATGCTTTCTCCCGCAAAATGACCCATTTGGATAAACGGTCAGATTTTCCCTGAATTTGACGACCATGATCATCTCCTCAAACAACCTCAGCTGCCCATCACTTGATCAGGAGCCTATCCTTTATTTAACCCTGCCTCTATATAACCCTAAGAAGTGACTGTGAGCCTGATTCTTAGGCATGTCGTGATTTTGTGTTTCGCAAACTCATGTTTCACTCTATGCTCAAACCCCCAAGTTGCAAAATTGTGGTCGCTTGGATCAGGCAACATGTGTCTCTTTACATTGAATGACCCATATTGTATCTGTGTTTAAGGACTTCAGGCCATCGAAAATTCTCACCCCAACTTTCCTGAAAGACTTTCTCCGCAGTTAAAATCTTGCACCACTTGCCCCTCTATAATGAATGGCCCTAATTATTTCACGACTTCATGTTTCGTGAGTCTTCACAACTCAGACCTTTGACTTCTCCATCTCGCGAGTTAGTGAAATGTTGATCTTGCACCCCACATCCTTCTCGATACCAAAAAATAGGATGGCATCATGATTCCGCAACTCTGCCTAATGCTATTCTTCGTGCAACTGTATGGCTCCGATCCCCCGATGACCGTCGATCTGCTCCACCTGGTGGATCTCCATCGTTGAACACAAATCTTGCTCCCTCGCTTGATTTGAATCCATATTTGACCACTCTAAGTGTGTGTTTCATGTTTACAACTGCGGCCTGCAAACAACTACTTGGATGACTGGATAAAGGCTTAGGAAAGAAAAAGGATCAATGACATAGGTAAAGAGAGAAGTGCTCGGCCTTAGGGGAAAACGAAAATGCTTAGGGCTGGTATTTCTCAAGAAATATGCTAAGATAAATAGGTCTATCAAGCAGGTGAAGACAAGCAGTAGAAAACTACAAGCTGAGAGGAAAACTTGTGATCAGGTCTGCAAAAGGAGGACAAACAAATAAAAACACAGACCAAGGTAGAAATCACAAACCCCTAAGGCTCTGACAAGATTATGTGCTAACACCTTTCTTTCTGAACTTGTTGGTGAAACCCTGATAGGATCCTATATTCCTCCATTATCACCAGTTTCTTCATCCTATCTTGTACTTCTCCTCATTCTGTCATGTTCGTAATCACTGCTAAGTACAGACTGGGTACCAAAAATTATAATGGAACCATCGCTTCTTGTCCATATACCAATCTAAATGGCATGTGTCCTGTCAAATTCTTGAATGTGGTCTTGTAATGCCACAATATTGTTGATAGTTTTAGGTCCTAATCATCCTTGTTGACATTACATGTCTTCGTCAGTGCATTTTCAAGGATTTTATTAAAGGATTCTATGGTTCCATTCGCTTGTGGATGATATGGTGTACTTTTTTGGTGATGGACTTCAAATTCCTCATTCATAGCCTTAATAGTGTTGTTAATGAAGTAAGTGCCTTGGTCACTCATCAAAATTCTTGGGAAACCAAATCTAGTGATGACTTCCTTGAATAGAAAGTGTTTTGTTGTTTCTGTGCTACAATATTTGACTGGTGCTTCTTCCACCCATCTTGTCAGGTATTATGTCGTGGTGATAATGTACCTTGCTCTTGTCCTTTTGGCTAGTGGGTTAATTGGTCCCACAAAATATACTTCCCATTTTTTGAATACCTGCAAAGTTACTTGTGGTCGCAATGGCATCTCATCCCTTCTATTATGTTTACCAACCCTCTGACATACATCGTATTGCTGGCAGTACTCTTTTGAGTCTCTGTGAATGGTTGGCCACCATAGTCCTATGCATAATACTTTTTTCACAGTATCTTTTCCTATGTAATATCCTCCTGCTATTCCCTCATGGGATTTTGCTAAAATCCTTGGTCTTTCATGTTCTAGTACATATATTGTTAAGGTGCTATCTATGCCCATTTTGTATAAGTGTCTTACAATTAGCTGATAGTTTGTAGCCCAGACTACTAGGTTTTTCTTCTGCACAGTGTTGTATTCTTGTGGCATAGTCCTTGTACTCAAGTACTGGATGATGTCTGTGAAGTATTCATCGATGATATGAACTGAAAAATAATTGTGTGTCCATAAAATTGTCCTCTAAATTTGTAGGTTCCTCTCCGTTCATGACCCCTTAGAGGTGATCAGGTCCTGCGTTCATCTTCTTTGGCTTGACTATTACATCAAAATCAAATTCTTGAAACAATAGAAACCATTGACATATTCTCCTCCCCAACATTGGCTTGTTAACTAGGTACTTAAGTGTTGAGTGATTTGTGAACATCTTAAAATGTTTCCCCAATAAGTAGTGTTTGAACTTCTGAAGCACGTAGACCATAGCTAGGCCTTCCCTCTCTATAGTGTTATAGTTCTGCTCTGATTCTAACATTTTCTTCTTGCAATTTCTATCATATGATCCAATTCTACTGCTCCTGGTTGCACCAAAATAGCTCCAAGTGCTATGGTCGATGCATCGACATGTATGTGGAATGTCTTCTCCCAGTCGGGGAATACTAGTATTGGCGTTGTTACCATATTTTATTTCAATGTATCCAGACCGTGTTGGCAATCCTCATTCCACTGGAATTTTGTATATTTTCTTAATAGTTTCTCCACTGGCACGGTAATCTGTGTGTACCTTTTGATAAAAATTTTGTAGTATCTTGTGTGTCCCAATGTTTCTCTTAGTTGACAGACTATTTTTGGTTGTGGCAGGTTAATGTTTAATGCAATATTTGTAGGATCTACTAGTAAACCTTTCTTGCATACTATATGGCCCAATAGTATCCCGAACGGTGTTCCAAAGATGCCCTTCTTGATGTTTAATGATATATGGCACTGCCTGCATATTTCTAACATTATCCTCAAGACCTCTACATGGTATTTTGATAGATTATATATTGTCCAATCGTCTAAGTATACCTCTAGAAATTGGTGGATAAATTCCTTAAATGAAACTATGACTACTCTGGAAAATATTGTTGGTGCATTCTTTAGTCCAAATAGCACGATCACACTACTGGTAGGATCCCCATTCTATAGCAAAAGTGGTCTTGTATCTGTCTTGCAGTTCTATCTTGATCTGATGGTATCCTGAAAATCCGACAGTGAATGAATAAACTTCCTGTCCTCCTACGTTCTCCAATACTTCATCCGTGAAGGGTGTAGGGAATGGATCATGTAGCAATGCATCGTTCAACTTCCTCAGGTCGACGCATATTCTTATCTTGCCTTGTTTTTTCTCCTGAACTACCATCGGGCTTATCCATTCTGATTCTTCCACGAGTTCTATGATTCTGGCTTTGAGCACCCTATCGATCTCAAATTTGAATTTTTTCTTATATATCAAATTTAGTTTGTATGGTCGCTATCTAATCGGTATTTCCTCGACTCTGAGTGGTATCTTCATTTAACCTAGTTGTCCTGCTATTCCCTTCATTTCTATGAATGTTGTGGGGAACAGTTTGTTGTACTCATGCAATAACTTTGTTATTTCCACTATTTGCTCATCCCAGTAATCTCCAATGCTGACCATTTTGGAATTCTCAACTGTCCCAATGTTGAATTTCTTCACCTTGGTCGGTGAAACAATTACTTCTGATTCTAGAGGTGGACCTTCCACTTCTCTTTATCCTTCCGCTTCCTTGATCTGAATATTGCGCGGGTCATCTTCCTCTGGTACTTCTTCCTGCACATGGTAGCATGACAACAGTTATTTCACTGTATGTTTGTTCCATTGTTTTTCCTCCGTTATGAGTTCGACTTCTAGTTCCTGAATGAATATCACCCCTCTTATTTGTTTAAGTGCTTCATCTATGTTGGGGTTCTCATGCTCGAATGAGAAAGTGATTGTAAATTTTTTTTGTAGTACTGGCCAGCTCACAGTTCCTTTACACAGTTCCTGGTCTGTATACCAGTTTGTTGGGATCCCCTCTAAGGTAAGTACAAAATGATGAGGCCATTCCTCTGGGGGTGTCATTTTCCATAACACTCTGAACTTCTCCAAGGGTTCCGCTGGTGCCCCCTGTCCATCAGACTTTTGTTGTTGGTTGCTTCTCTATTCTGCGCCAAACCTTATGCGTAGTAACCGCTTACATTCGTACCAATCCTTGATTGTTTCCTTGTGTGCACCCCACCATCTTGTAGGTGTGGCCTTGAGTGCTATATCTAGTGCTAAGAGTATCTGATTTTCTAACACGCCATCTTCGTAATGTGTCAAGAATTCTTCTATATCATTTACCCCATGGAAAATGGGTGGTTCCCTTATCTCCGTACCTACCCATCTTACTGTGCGGTCTATTCTTGCACATATTCTTGTGGAAACTTTGTGTAGCCTCTATTTCTAGTTATATAAACCTATATCTAAGTCTGACACACATGAAGTAATGCTCTGCCAACTGAGTATCCCATCTGCAGTTGGGTTCACATAATCCTGATCTTGCGTAGTTGTCCTGTACAACTGGATGATTTCCTCCAAGTCCAAGCAAGTAGGCTCTACAATACGTTCCATGTTGCTCCTTGTTTTCTCAAAAAACATCGTTTAGGGCCTCAAAATGGTCCCGGAAGTTAAAAACTGCTAAAAATAGTAAATTACCAAAATGGCTAGAAACATGTTTTGGGCCAGTTGGAGAAGGTGGGTGGCCACCAATATCCACCTGGATCAATCCTCCCTCCTTAGGAATAAATGGTCTCCATTGTGTTGAGTTCCCAGGGGAGAGGGGAAAGTGATTGGTGAATCTGAATCTTGGTGAGTTGCTTGCCTTGCTGGAACCGTCACACTGCTTGGTTTGTTGAAGGTCGTCAAGAATCGGTGGCTGGAAGGGTTCGACATTTTTAACCAGTCTGGCTACATGAGATGACTGTGTGCAGAAGGAATCTTTGTTCTTTGCTGCAACCTTGTCGACCTTCTTCTGGTGGGTAGAATGTGCTTGGGCCGAGGCTATAATGGTTGTAGTATCCTTTTGTTCCCCTTTTGAACAGATTGTGGAGAAGATGAATTTTGTAGTATGAGATACTACCTTGCGGCATTGTTTAGGTGGGGCAGTAGTTGGAACTACCTATGGAATCCTGTAGAGATGACCTCCCAGAGTAATAATGACACTATGAGGTTGAGACTCATAGATAGCATGGCGTTTCCACATATATGGCTGGCCCAAGAGAACATCACAAACATCTAGTGGGGAAACATCACATAATACCTCATCCTTGAAGGGTTGGATGCCATATGACAATTGACACTACTGGCTGACATGAAGATCTCATCCTTGGACAAGCCACTCGATGTTGTATGGTTGCGAGTGTGGTGTTGTCGACAATCCCAACTGTTTGATGACCTCTACTGAGATGAGGTTCTTCTAGCTTCTGCTATCAACATTAAAATGCAGCGGGGTTCCCTTCACCCACATCTATGAATGAAAAAGGCGCTCCCCCTCTTCTAAATCTATTGGTTCTTCTGGTTGAATTGTTGCGGTCGCGACAATAGCAGTGGGATCTGCGTCGATGATTTTTCTTTTACCAGTATTTTCATAATCAGATTCTGAATCAGGGTTCGTCTCCTTGTCTTTGATATCGGCCACTAATGACTGTTTTGAGCGACATTCATCGGTGTTATGCCAGGGGATTTTGTGGAAATCACACCATTTTCCTTTGTCCTTCTTTGTCTTCCTGTGACCCTTCTTTTCCTATGTCTTGAACTGGTTTTCGGGAGACTGTTTGTTAGGGTTGTCTTTGTCATACTTTGGTTGTTTTGGATTTGTAGACCTGAATTCCCGCTTATTCTGGTGCTTAAATTTCTGCTCGATTTTAACAACATATCTATAAGCAACATCGAGTGATGATATGTCTAGAAAATCCATTTCAGTTTGGATGTATCTGTGTAGAGCCCCACAATATTTCAGAACCAAATGTCATTCAGAGTCTTTGATACCCAGTTTGGTTCGCAAGGCATGGAATCTATTGGTGAACTCCGGAACTGATTGGCCCCTCTCTTGCCGTAGTGTTGTCTATCTCATGTATTGGTCCTCATAGTTTCCAACAGGGTAGTACTGTTCCTTTACCACATCCACAAAAAGTCCCAAGTGGGATCGACCCCATATATTCCAGACTCCTCTGTGGAAATATACTCCCAGTAAGTTTCCCACCAATGTTTGACATGGGGGAGAGCCTTAAGGAGTGCGAAGGTGATCTTTTCCTTGTCTGAAAAATTATGAACAGAGAAATAACCTTCTAGC
>ML782768.1:43527-62175 GCA_009831015.1 Picea engelmannii | reverse complement strand
AGTAATAGAAGCCCAAAAGAAACGCGTTAAGGCACAATATGACAAGCATGTCAAGCCTCGTGTTTTCTCTGAAGGTGATCTTGTTCTTTTGTATGAACAGGATAAAGATGTCCTAGGAGCCGGGAAATTTGAACCTATGTGGCATGGTCCTTATATTGTCAGCAAAGTTTTGGAAAAAGGAGCATATGAGCTAGTTTATTATGATGGTGTACCTTTAAGTGAACCCAGGAATGGGTTGTACTTAAAGAAGTACTATGCATAAGTTATTTGTGCATGAGTATTTGTATTTTATGTATCATACTGCATGTGTGTTACTTTAGTTTTTCTTTTGATGTTATCTGGCCTCTGCCTTTACATGACGTTGTGTTTGATTGCCAGATGTCGGAGTATTCGCTTCCTTATATTGGCTTCGTTGATGGAGCTAGCCATAGTACTCGGAACTTAGCTTCCGCTGCATGGGCAATCTATGCCCCGACAAATGAACTCATATCTCTACGAGGTATATGTCTTGGCTGAGCAACCAACAATATCGTAGAGTATAGCGCCGTTGTTAAACTATTGGTTGATGCTATCTCTCTTGGAATTCGTCATTTGGTTGTGCGACTTGACTCCCAGCTTGTAGTACTACAACTCAGTAATCTATATTCTATTCGAAGTCCTACTTTATTAAGGGTATATTTGCGGATTCGCCTCTTGGAACGGTACTTTGATCACATTGAATATCAGCATATTCCTAGACGTCTTAATACATTAACAGATGCTTTAGCTAATTATGTATTGGACAGGCATTTGAACAATTTATAAATCAAACACATTAAAATTGTACACAATGTAAAGAAACCGGTAGAAGCCGTGTATATATATAACGATCAAAAGAGTTTGTTTTTACAAAATGTTTGTCCGAAGACCAAAATATCAAAAATTGAAGCTCATGGCTTCTACATAAGAACGTCATGGATGACGTTCACGATAACACACTAATGTCCTAGAAACTCTGCGGAGCAGTCGACCCATAGATGCAGAGACTCCCACAGTGTGACGTTGATCGCATCGTGGAATCTCCTCCAGAGTCATATCTGGAACGTCGACCATCAGACCCTCTAAGTTCTGCTCCACCGTCAAATAATCCTCGGCGTACTGTGGAACTGCTACTTCTGTCTCTCCTCGTCGTTGGATGGGAGAACTGCCAGCAGGTCGATATGGTCCAACATCTGTGTTATCAACAAGTATTTGGTGTTAGTCTTCGGGTAAATCTATAAAAAAAAAACATTTAAATATAGTAAAAATTCAAAAACATTTAAAAACCTAAAATTTGTGTATTTCTTACCGAGGTCTCCCCACTGTGCATCCTCAGGTAGGGCGAGGTCTGGATCGCCATGGAAATCCAAGCCAACATATGCATAATCTTCTACCATCAGCACTTGGCCTTGAAGCCAGTCGAAGAAGATATCATCATACCTGACGATCGGTCCTACCACATGCCGGGCCATGAGTTGACACCATCGTAACATCCTTGGATCCCGAGGACCTGGAAAGTACCACTTGGCCTGAAGTCTAAACACAGGGACCCTCTCACAGAAGAAGGACACTAACAAATACCCATATCCAAACTATTTTAGATCTCCACGCCTGCACTTAGTCAACTGTTTCTTGATATTGCATAGAACTGCATCAACCCAGTTGAATACCCGGGGCTCAGTACACTCGATGGCATACTGAAAATAGCTCTGCAAAGCCATATGTGGAGAAGCGATTCCTGCCATACGAGCAATGGTAAAGAGAATAGTGCGGAGAGTTATATCAGTTACTCCCCAAATGGCCACTTTCCCTTTCTTTCTCTCGGCCTCGGGTACACAATACTGGTTGCAGTATTCACTCATTGTCAAACCACCGCTTCTGCTACCGGTCAAACTGACATAGGACCCATGCCTGGATAACCCAGTCAAGAAATAGATGTCCTCAATGTCAATAGTCAATGTGTGAGCTCCAACATTGAAAACTTGTTGGTCTGGATCCCACATTCGGACTAAGTATTCCAATAATCGAACTTGGGCTCTCATGCCCGGGATACAGAAATATTTCAAGAGACCTCAATCTCTTAAGGCAACAATGGTGGGAGGGTGATTTTCGGCGTTTGTATTATCTTCCTCGCATTCCCGTTCTCGCCATTCGAGCACCATGATGATGGCTATTAACCTACATGAGAAACATATGAAGATGGTTAATGATCTTAAACATGGAAAAATTCTTTCTTTTGGCTAAACGTTGCATAAATTTTTGAACTCTGCGCTGTTCGCAGGTGACCTATTACACGCAGTGCAAACTTCTCGCAGGCTGCCTTAGGCCCACCTGCGAGAATGAGGCATTCTCGCAGGTCCCGTATGAGCCACCTGCGAGAATTCCTCTACACGCATAGGGTTTAAAAAATCAACTTAAAACTTGAATTTTAACCAATGAAATCATAAATTTGAACCATGAAAAGATAGAGAATGGAGAGCTTACCAAAATGATCCTGACGGCTCGTGAAATGATCGCCTGTAGCTCCTGGAAATCAACACTAAAGGTAGAAGGGTAAAATGAGGTTTTTTGAACTCCAATGGTAAAAGGGTAAAATGATATGGTAAAGTTTGTTATGGATTCTTTTTAATTACTTTTTACCATGTCTAAAGTGGGTTTTTTATGTTTATTCATTATTTAACCCTAATCACTAATATAGAAATGAGTGAAATGATTGGCAGGTGCAAGACATGGATGATTATGGACAGAATTTCTACCTGGTGTGGTGTGATTTTGATCGTTTTTATGGTTTTGACATAAAACCTCGAGCAACTTTTGTCCGTTCTTGCGCTTGTAAAAAATATAAGAACATGAACGAGCGTTGTTTTATCACTTTTCCAAGCTCGCTGTGGTTACACGAAAAAGGAACCCCCCTGGATTTATCTTTAAGCTCTTTTCAGACTCTCTAAACAGGAAAAGATTGCCGAGCGATCTTGCTATTTTCATGCTCGTTAAAGTATTTGAAGTATGCGTCCTTCGAGAGATAGTTTAACCCTTTTTCAGTCTTGTTGGACTATTGTATGAAAAAGGAACTGAGAGAGTTCTCTTTTAAGTGTTTTTCCAAACTCTATAATCCTGAAAAACCTTCGAGTTTACTATCTCTGGACTCGTTAAACAAACATTGACAGACCCGTAATGGGACCGAACCACTCCTTCCTAGGGTTCGTTAAAAGTACTCCGAGGGACTCGTCTGAAGGATGAGATTATATCAACAAGCATATGTGATCCTCTTCAATCTTGTGTAAAAATAAATAGGTACTTGCCAGAAATGGTGGGGGAAAATTTGGGAAAGGGATATGTTTCATCTTTATATTAATTGGCAGTAAGTGTCGCTCTTGAAAATGACACCCTCTATTCATCATCTGAAGCCGGTTTGGGAAATCCATTTGTCTCTCATTCGATTCAATAACAAGGTCTTTCCATGTGTCGTAATTGAGTCAATGCTGCCAAATCATTGGTCGTGTCGTTCATATGTTCAAGAGAAGTCCGTCTGAAACCTCTATTTGAGTTGGCCATCTGCAGTTATCCATTCTCTTCGTGTCGGCCTTCCCTGTGTCCACAGTCCGATTGCTACATGATCTAACTCTGTTAATCATTTCATGTCATTGATGGGGGATACATCAAGGCCCTCCTGTGACGATTCTTGTTCCATCGACATCAGCACATTATCCGGAATTAAGACATAGAAATCATTCAGTACCTTGGAGCTTGCATGTCTCAATGGCAAGTTTCCTCGCTTTCGACAGTGGTTTTACATCATTGACCTCTGATCGAAATATTTTGTTGATTGTTCTACATCAAATCATTTATTCACAGTTGATGGATTGTACTTTAGTACCTTGGGAATCATTGACATCAATGGTGATTTCCCTCGCACTTGTTAACGGTTACATCAATGACCGGTAATCAAGTGGTTTCTACCATGTTCGACTCCGACACATGTAATCACATGGTTAGACTCGTACTTTGGGCGATGAGATTGAACACCCTGGATATTGTCTTAAATGATCCAGGTTGCGATGGAGTATGTATGATTTGCAACACATAGATCCACTATGTATGTTTCGTGGCTATGTCATTTTGATTGAAATTTTGTCATATAGATCCACAGTGTATTCAGGTGGCTATGCTATATTGTGATGGCATGGATCCACAGTGTATGATTGGTGGCCATGACCTTTGTTTATGACGTCATCAATCTATGATCTGAGCATGGGAATGCATACCTCAGAAGGGACACATATGATATTCTGCTGATGCTTGGATGTTTGCAGGTTTCCGATTAGATGCGCTCTTGGTTCTTGACACACATATGCAGCTTACAAAGTCTATCGACTGTCACTGATTCCACTCTCAGACTTTGGGGGGCATTCTGTTATCCACAATTTTGGTCATCATGATGATATTATGATGATGGAAAATCAAGCTCTTCACTAAGAACACTTTCCTGAGAAAAGTTACATTTGTCTGCTTCCAGAAATCATGTTTTTAAGGGATGTTCACAGGCTACCTATATATCTGCCTGCGAGAATGCCTGATTCTCACAGGCTGCATTAAGATAGGGTGAGAGGGATTCACACTGTACCTAATTATCAGGGTGCGAACATCATCTAAAGGAAGAAAAAAGATAAAAATCTTGAATCTTCTAGAAGGGAATCTTCTAGAAACATGAGTTGGCTTCGAATGGTTGTTCAGGTGCTGGCATTCCAGATATCTTGGGATCATTCCTATCCAAGTAACTAATCTATATTCTCCTATATATTGAGAGGAATGCTTATGGAAAAGGTTAGAAGCAAGCTAGCAAGAGATTGATTGGAGAATTATTGAAAGCCTGTATGAAGGACTGATGCTACAACAGCTAGAGACAATAGCAAGGTCATCAAAAGTGGTTGATTTTCTTCATGCATGAGCAAGTGTGTGTGTCAGATCTAGGATCCATCGAAAGGAGACCTACGACATCAAGGCTCAGGTTGTAAGTTTCACTTTCAATTAATTCAATATAGTAATATGTCCCTTTCCCATAAAGATGATGTCACTTTATTACATAACTCCTTGATCATATGTATAGACTAGCTATTGAATATATTAATCTGCCTTTACTTCGATTGGTTTGTACTGTTGTGATCTGAATGGCTCAAGAGCGTTGAAGAAAATATTGGAACAACAGAGATATAAGGAAAGTGTTCATAAGGTATGTCCATAATCCTTATCTCTTAGTTCATTCAATAGGATAGATCTAGGGAAAGTGTATTATTCTGTCCTATTTTGTTCTAGATCCAGGTGGATCTAGGGAGATCGGTTTGTGTCCGCACTTACGGATTAATCCTGAAACACCAGCAAGCCTCAGCTAACCCTGATATATAACCCTGAGGCCTCTGGTATTGATAACCAAGGTCTCTTGAAGGCTTGGATGGTTCTTCTAACAGAAAAGAAAAATAATTGCAAGGAAAAATAAAACACAACAAGACAAACTGAGACAAGACTGTGAACCAGCAAGACTCAAACAGGATCCAGAAAGCCCCCTGAGAATATATAATTCTGACAGGAAAGAGGTGGACTGCCTCTCAAGCTCTCTGAACTCCTACACGCTGCTGAAACCTATACAACTAGCGTTCACACGTGGGCTGTAAGAGATTAGGGCATGGGTACATGCGTTCAGGCCTTCTACAGGCCACGTGTACCTCTATGTGTCCCGATAATTACCGTCAAGCAACAGTCAAGGAAAAACTGGTATAAAGAACCAGGTTCCCTGCTAGCTCAGACCTAACAGAAAACAGACAGACAAAGAAAGATAGAAAATCTAATCTTTTAAACTACCCAAAAACCTCAACTAAATCTGGAAACCCTAAAGAGTATCTTCCCCAGTATGGTCGCCAACTCTGTTGTTGGGAAAAATACCCTACGGACTAGCAAACTAGGGTCAGACTTGCATGCAGATTTTGACCGTAAAGAAATGACTTTTCAACTTACCACCCCAAAACTTAAACCCCTCTTTCACGAGACATGCATGGAAAGGAACTACTAACCTTTTTACTGATGTTTGGTGTATATCCTCTGTTTCGCTTTTGACCGCTTGCTTGTGCTGCTCCTTCCAAAGTTATCCTGCAATCAAGACAAACAACTACGCATGCATGCTACTTTTCTACTTGAGGGTTAGAAATTAAGAATAAATTACACAAACCATAGATAACTCATGCATTCAGACAGGAAAAGTATTCTTTTATTATTTTCAAAATGAATCAACTTACAATCAAAGTCAAGACCAACCACCGCTCCTTGATCCTGATCCTAGGCTCCTCCTCTTCTTTAGTCCTCCAACTGCTTTTCGTTAATTCTCCTTAGGCTTGAGGAAAGGATAAAGGGTTGGGACAATGGATTTGGAAAATGGGCAGAGTTTCTTTGCTATAATTTTCCTCTTTCAAATGGTACCCCTAACCCTTCTTTTATAAGCTAGAAGGAGCTAGGGTTTTGGATGAACTCTCGGCCATGCATGGTCGAGAGTTTCAGTTAACTGACCCATAGCTTTTTGTCCCGTCGGAAAATTTCCTATTTTTGTGTTTTGTTAGGTACACGCGGGTTGTAGTAGGCCTGCCAGCGTGTACACGCGTGCAGTAATGGGTTAGGGCGTGTGGGCCTTGACCCAAGAGGATTTTTAAGGAGGTTGTTCAACAACTGTTTTGGCCATGAAGGGATATGAGTTGGCCTGATGCCAGGTAAGCATGTGTGGTGCAATTTAGGGTTATAACACTCTATGCTACATCTTTCTAACATACTTTTTAATATTTTGATAGAGGATGGATCCTTTAGTAATGTCCCAAGTGTTACACCTCAAAATTACTCACTTTGATAGTGTTGCAAATGTCATCATTACAAGTGTTGCAAGTGTCGCATCTTGACCACAAGTGTTATAAGTGTTGCTAACATCATACTGCCTTCCTGACAATTTCATGCCTCCAACAACATGACAGGGACACTTAGGACACCTCAAAGACTAGTTTTGAAGAGGAGGAATTAGTCTATTATAAGTACAAGGTTCTTGCCATTGAAAGAACCACTAAAAATGAGTTTCAGAGGGGAGTGTTCCCCCATATGCTATCAGAAAGTGTTGGTTCTCTATGTCCTTCTTTGGGGAGTGCTATAATTCTATGATTCCATTTTTTAGGAGCGCTACCACTGTCAGGAGAACTGGCGCCTGCTATCCTTCTTTTGGGTAGTGCTATAACGCTCTGATGCCCCTTTTGGAGGAGCGCTACCTATTCTGGGTGAAATTTGGTTTGTTGAAAAGAATGAGGGAAATATCCCCTCAATATCTGAAGGTGGTTGGTTTCAAATCCTTGGTCAAGCCATGATCTTAGGGAAGATCCATAACTAAAGGAGGAAAATCCTCAACTTACCCCAAAGATATCTCAAGTGGTTGGGCCTCTCCAAGCCTATATAAGCAAGCCCTCTCATGGTGAAAGATGGATGGATAGAATTGTGAAGCATCTAACTTATGATCTCATGAAGAAGATGTCATTTGGAGCATCATCATTTTGTGTGTGGACTGTTTGAGAAAGGGTTTGGACAAGGAGGGCTTGACAAAGCTGCTACACTCACATCTATGGTTGTAAGTACTCTTCGTTGTTGTTCTCTTTAATATAATATGGTTGGCATGTTTCTTCCAATTCTGTGTTTGATATCACATGAACTTGTCTCTAATAGATAGATATGTTTCGAGTTAATCTCAGTAGAGTAGGAAGCTGGTTGTATCCTTCTTTGTCTACAGGGCTTATCGAGGAGTTTAAGATTGGAGCTCAACTCAGACTGTGCAGGGACAAACACCAGAAAAAAGGTACTTATTTTCTCCTTCCTCCTCACGCATTAGTTTATCTAGATCCAAAAGGAAGTCAGTGTCCATGTTAAGCATCTTTTGTCTTAAGAGTTAAGAGTCTAGCTCTCAAGAGGAGATTTACCTGTCCATAGGGAGATTTTCCTACAACAGAAACTAGCGACCATACTGGGGACGAATCGAAACTTTCAGTTTTGGTTTTCCTCACAAACCTTCTCTTTCCCTTTGTTATTTTTAGACCTTGTTCACCCCGTATGTTTGATTTCATATGTTAATTGAATCCTTATTCCATCACATACACTCTGAATGCCAAAGTTCAACTGCGTTTTTGGGTTTTTTGGACAATTTTCTGGGTTTTAGGAAAACAACGCTCCCTTACCTTGTTATTAGAGCGCCAGCACTCCCTGAAGGTCTTAGATAGATCATTATAATGATCTGGTGCCCCTTACACCAGAGAACCAACCTTTCTTTGCAAAAAAAACCTTTCAGAATTGTATTTTCTGAAATCCAATCTCTGTTTTTCCTTTTCTCAGCTTCTTTGTGCTTCAATGCTTCTTCCTATTGACCTTTGACACTCTGCTTTTTGAGAAACAAGCACTTTGTTGTTCAGATTTTGTGACCTTCTTTCTTATTTTGAGTTTTTCTACTATTGAGAACTTGGAATCAATCCACTGCTTTCTTCTCTCTTATCTGACTAAGCGAGAACTCTGGTGAAGGACATCATAAATCTGTGAATCATCTCATTTGGTTCTTTGAGGTCATTTTTTCTTAGCATATTTCTTTTGTTTGAGATTCTTGATTTTATTTTTCTTCGTGTTCCAATCATAGCAAGAGGGTGTGTTGTTTGCGTGAAATCTACTTATGCTTGTTCGAATCTCCTTGATCTGAAAGTGTAGTTGGAAAAAGATGTTTTGCATTGAATTAATCATCATTCACATACAAACGACAAAGATACATCTTAGTGATTGTTTTTCATATTAGAAGGTATTTATGAAATGTTTTAGCATTACATTGGATTTGATTGAGAACAAATTGATTGAGGATATTCCTTATTAGTGTTTGATAGTGAAAACAACTCTTTCTCTTTCCCTTAAATAGGCGTTCATTGAAAAGAAACAATTTCTTATCATCTTTAATGCATCTTTTTCTGAATTGATTCATCATTCCATCAATTTCACTTTCATACACCCTTTGAGTAAAGAACAACTGTAAAATGAACACTAAGTAAAAATTATCTAGAACATTTTTTGTTTTTAGGATCTTCCACCAACATTAGACTAGGATTAACACTTTGGATTAGGTTGTGAGTACAACTCTCCAAAGTTTCCAAAACAAACATTAGAATCTTGAGCTAGGGAGAGTCAAATCCAATTGTCGTATAGGTTTTCGAGGATCCCCCTCTCACATAGGGGTTACGCATGAGGTCGCATCCGGGTGAATTACGAATATTATCCCTCCGTGGTTCAACTGTTTGTAGTGGTTGGATCGTATATTGGGGGTCACTTGAAGGTATACCCACAATTATGTGTGGGAGCCTCTCAGGTTGATTTCAGACTTGTTATCCTTTCCATACGTTCGGATCAGACTGTCGACTGTACCTACCTAGGGACTAACTGTGAATTGGTGCCTTTAGTTTCCATAATCTTTAGCTACTTACACAAGGTGATGGTGAAGGGAAGTCTCACTGTACCTAGAACAGACATTGGTCAAACTCACTCAGGCTCCTTGGAGGGTAAATCCACAATTACTGCGTGGAAGCTTGCACCAAGGTGAAAGTCCGTTAAACAGGTCACCATTGTAACTGTTCCACCATATCCTAGCCCCTTCTTGACTTGATCACGCGACGTTGGATTTCATCACCAACTAGCATGGTCATCGAGAGAGGGATTTGTTTTCTTGGTTTTGATTCCTAGATTCTATAAGCGTATGTTGTTTCTTTTCGTT
The DNA here is from genome assembly GCA_009831015.1 of Picea engelmannii. Lineage (NCBI taxonomy): Eukaryota > Viridiplantae > Streptophyta > Pinopsida > Pinales > Pinaceae > Picea > Picea engelmannii. Next base: position 52,346 of record ML782768.1, on the reverse strand, counting down.
AGTTGGCCATAGATTTTTTTCGTCGATTTGTTTTTCACCAACATCGACCCTCCACGCCGTTCACGTAGGGTACAGGGACTTCCTCCAAAAAATATGGAAGATACTACCCCTTTACCCCCTCATTCTATGGAGGGATCTCCGAAACAGAGCGAGGTTCACAACATTATAACCTCTCAGGAGGAAGTTCCCATCTCTTTAGAGGATTTTCGAATTGTTTCAGAGTCTCTGGAGGCTTTCCACATTCTTGCGGGATATGAGAGGCATTTTCTCCAACTGAATTCAGTCGGAGAACTTGTTTTTGTTAATCCTTCTGACGTTCCGACTGGGTCTCATTCAAACCCTCTAGTCAGAGACCCCCTTTGGACTGTGGACATTGTTCGAAGCCCACCGCGCATGGTGCGCGATCTTTACGGACCAGGAATAGGTGTCAATATACCTGTTACCTACACTATACCCTTAGATCATTTTACTGGTACAACCATTTTTTCAACTACACTGTCCGTTGATCCAAACATGCCATCTGTTGGCCCAATTTCCACTTTTTCTCTCCAGATGGCCCATTCTACAATGGTCCCTCACATTTCAAATATTCCCACTGGTAATGTGGTGGATAGCCAAGCTACGATTGGCACACCACTAGCATCTAAACCTTCATCATCACTTCCTTTTGGGTACAAAGCACTCAATTCTTTAGTTGTCACCACTACCCAAGTTATGCTTGGAATTTATATACCTATACAACAACCCAGAGGGACCGGTATTGGTGGCTTTAATCCATTAAGAAGCATCGGTTAGTCATTTACATCTGGTTCCCAAATTTCAGGAACTCCACCTCATGTTGGGGGGCAACCCCCTCTCGGAGGACAACCTCCATTTGAGGGCCAACCTCCTTTCAGAGGGAAACCTCCTTTTGGGGGGAATCCTCCCACCAGAGGAAAGCCTCCATTTGAAGGGAAACCTCATGCTGGGGGGTAGTCTCAAACCGAAGCCGACCATCAACCGCATGGACAAAATGCGTCTACAACACCCAATCTGTGGAACATTCCTTTCCCAGGAAACCCACAATTCTCAGGAGGACATAATCCTCAAGGTCCACAACAACCTCTTCCTCCTAAAGGGACTCATATATATCCTCCTTATGGACAAAATGTTTACCCCCCTTATAGGAAAACACCAAATCCGACTTATAATCCTCAAAACCCATCCGGTTATCCTCCGCTCGCATATGTTTCTCGAACCCCCTCAAATCCTGTGTACCTTGGTCAACATCAACCTTATGCAGGAGGACCCACTGGTTACAATTATCTACCTAATCCAGTGTATGGTCCTACTGGTGTTCCAATGCCACACAAGTATCACCCGCAGGTTAACCGACAGTTACCTTTCCTTGCGACTCTAGATCTCCCAGACTTGTCTCGGTTAATGAATGATCCTATTTTTCATTCTTCGTTTTGGCCAACTATTCCAGCTAAACTTCCTTCTGATATTCTGAAATTCGACGGAAAATCGGAGAAGATCCAAATAACCTTGTGATGACTTTCCATTTGTGGTGTTCATCAAACTCCCTCATGGATGATTCTATACATTTGCGTCTTTTCCAACGAACACTTACGATTTCTGTAGAAAAGTGGTATATTGAACTACCATGTACTTCTTTTCAAGATTTCAACTCCCTTGCCATGTCTTTCCTCACGCATTTCCAACTACCCATTCGATATGAGATAGGTACCGAACTATTGACCTCCCTTCATCAGACGAACTCCATGCATATCTCTAATCATATTCATGAATGGAGACAATGACGAAGGTTGATCAAAGTGATCATTCCTAACCAGTTATTAGCGGAATGGTTCACTAAATCACTATTACCCCCGATTTCTCATGATGTTTCCATGGGTGGTGTAGTCACCGAGGAAGAAGCTATTGCTCGAGCTCAGTACTTAGATTTGGTTTATTCACAATATGGTATTCTGTACGAATTGATACCAAATGCTACCCATGCCACTACTAATCCATCCAAACCATCATCTACCTCGCACATGGATGGAGTTATTGGCTCCGTCAAAACCCAATCTACTTCCTAGTTGATTGGAACAACCCAGCGATCCACTTAGATGTTTGCTCCCAGTTTGACCACACCCTCTTCTACCTCCCCTCAAAATCAGGTCTCTGAGGTGAATGCAGTCCAATTGGCCCCTTCACAACAATCTAAAGGTAAGAAGAAGATGAGAAATAAACTGAAGAAAAACAATAACAATGAACAACCAAAAAATCAAACTCAAACCCCTACTGTCGGAAAACAACCACAACGGAAACCGAAATTCCCATGTCTCATTTGTGGTGATGATCACTACACCCGAGATTTTCCACATCACGATGAAGTGGCCAAGCTTTTTAAAGGAAATTCACAACCCGCTATGCTTACTCAGCCTTTTCCACAACAGAAATCCTTGGTTTCTCAAACCCCCACTCCAAGGGGAAGTTCCAGCCAATCCCATGATGAGGCCTCGACAAGTGCCCATATTTACATGTTTAATGGGATTAATCTGACCACTCGCATTGCGACATATGACACACCAGTTAAACCTGATAAGCCGAAGACCACTAACAGTTCTTTACCGGACCCATCACCATCTTCTGTTAGTCCTCCGTCTGCTAACCGTCTGTCTGGGTAACTCCAGATCGAGAAACCTTCGTTTGACTTGATCTTACACCCTCCTAAGAGGACTATTAGGAAATCTACCTTCAATCCTAGTTCGCGGGCTTCCCAAAACTACAACATCGTTGAATATTTGGCTCAAGCACTGTGTGCTATATCTTCTTTGGAAGTTCTACAACACTGTCCCAGTAAATGTAGAATGCTCTTGGTTTCCAATAGTGATTTTGATCCTGAGTCATCTAATAACCTCATGTTTAATCTGGATGATTATCAGTCTCGACTCTTCCACCAACTAGCTTTTCAAATCGATGTTGTTGTTCACAATCAACAAATCCACCGAACTATCTTGGATGAGGGAGCCTCTACTTGTGTCATGTCTTTGTCTTGTTGGAAAGGCTTGAAATCACCTTCTCTTAACAAATCCCCTACGATGTTATGCGCTTTCTATGGGAGAGGTATTCATCCTCATGGACTTTTACAATCCTTAGTCGTTCAGTTGGGCGGAAAAACCATTACTGTTGATGTCGAGGTGGTTGATTCCCCCCTCGATTACAACCTATTACTCGGAAGAAGTTGGTTCTACTCTATGAATGTCGTCACCTCATCGGTGTTTCTATGTGTACAATTCCCTCATCAAGGAAAAATTGTCACTATCGACCAACTAGATTTTTGTACACCCGATGCTCATGCTCCTGCTACCAACAACATTCCTTTTTTGGGAGACCACAAAATTACATATGAAAGCGTTGGTGTTGGCTTGTTGAAATATTCTAGCCTTATGGGTACCTTTCCTACACCACTTCCACCCACCACACATCATATTTCCACTGTCAATATGATTTCAACTATGGCTTATCAATCTTTGGAATCATCTGACCCTTGGATTGTACCTAGTCCTATGGAATTTGATGTACTAGGTAACACCATGCCACTTAGCTCAGTTGAGGCCGCATACATTGCTATTCAATCTGCCTCTCCCTCCCTGGAAGACCCACATCTATTGGCACCTGATACCTACTTGATGTCGTCATGGTTTGATTCCATATCATCTGCAATCGATTACATTTCCCAAATTTTTCCTTCTGACGAATCTATAATGGAAATACTTAGCATTGACGACATACCTTGGGATGATATCCATCATCGCTCCTCTTTTCTCCCACCTCTAGAAAAAATTCACAAAGACATACACTCTGTCTTCCCTCCTAATGTTACCAATTCTCCGCAATCTCCCATCCTCACACAAGATATTCTTTCTGAGGGGAATCTAGGTAATATTTCTACTATGATCGTTATTGATATTTCGATCAAGGAAGGCATTGTGGAAAATGTTAACCTTGGTTCTAATTTCACGCCTGAAGAGGTGGTCTCTTACACCGCTCTGTTTAAATAATTCTGTGATGTCTTTGCTTGGAGCTACGAAGAAATGCCAAGGATCAACCCCTCAATCGTCATGCATGAAATCAAGACTTACCTAGGTGCGAAGCCTGTTCGACAGAAAATTCGCCCGGTTCATACCAAGAAAATCGCATCTATAAAGGAAAAAGTTGAGAAACTTTTGAAATCTGTCTTTATCTATCCTATCCCCTTGACAGAATGGGTCTCCAACCTTGTTCTGGTTGCCAAAAAATAGGGGACCATTCGCGTCTGTGTTGACTGTCGGGATCTCAATAAGGATTGTCCAAAGGACAACTACCCTACGCCATTCATCGACCAGATCATTGATAATTGCACTGGGAGCATAATTTTCTCTTTCATGGATGGTTTCTCCGGGTATAACCAGATTGAAATTTTACCTGATGACCAACGTAAGACAACCTTTATCTTCCCATGGGGAACTTTTGCCTATCAGAAGCTACCATTTAGTCTCAAAAATGTTGGTGCTACTTTCCAGTGGGCTATGTCGTACGAGTTGTTCATTATCCAATTACATCATGGATCGGTATCTCACCCATAGATAAGGTTTCATGAAGGAAAATAAATTGTACACCACATGTAAATTAAAACACATCACATTAAAGACATCATTATTTACAAATCTTCTGGCACTGTAAAAACTTAGAACTGTATATATATATATATATATATATAGCATGATTGAAAATGTTTGATTACATCAAAAAGTATTTGGAAGAGAAAAATTTTGGGTCTTCACACCCATACAACATCGACTGACAAGTCATACAAAACATACAATCACCAGAGAGACTCTAATCTCTTTGCACTGCATTATGCTGAGGGTAACACATCACTACATGAACTACTCATCTCAGTAGAGAGTTAACATTCTCGGGCACCCCCACGGTGTGTCTCTATATATGTAAGGGCACTTCTTCCCTCCGTAGAGGAGGGATACCCATCGTAAGGCCTTGAAGGTTTCTTTCAACCTCCTGAAAACCTATCACTGGTGCCCCCGGATCTACTACAACCTGAGCGTTCTCGCGACGTCCCGGTACTGGTATCTTAGCCGGACGCACTGCTCCCTTGTATGCATGTTGAAAATGATACATCCATTAGAAACTCTTCTACGTACCCAAAATATATATATATATATATATACATTAAAAAATATAAAAACACTTGACAAGGTATTGTTTGGTCTCTTACCTGACGCATCCCAAGCTTCTCCTGCTGGTAGAATTAGATCCATACTCCTGTGAAAGTCCACCTCAGCATATGGAAAGTCTTCTATCCAAAGATATTGGCATCTCAGCCAAGCAAAGAAGTCACCGATGAAGTGAAATTCTGACTCTGCCACTAGTCTTGGAGATAGACTAGTCCATCGCTCCATCCGTGGTTCTCCCACTGGTCGTACCGCCAATGCAATTTGAGGTTGCATCTGAGGGATGCACTCTAAGAAGAATGAGACCAAGAAATAACCATATCCAAAATGCTTTTTCCTTGTTCTACATCTCGAAATCTGTTCCTTCACATTCTGAAGAAACCATGCGCTCCAGTTAAATAGTGTTGGCTCTAAACATTGTACACCATAGGCTACTTGTGATCTTGATGCCAGATGTGCATTGGTCCTTCCTGTCACACTCATGATCGTGAACACTATAGACCGAAGGGCTAATTCTTTGATATCCTTGACGGGGATTCTACCTCCCATCAGTCTCGCTCCTGGGACATACTGACATGCCAGGTACACATACAGGAGTTTAGGAAGTTCCCTCCATCTGGAAAAAGCTATAGGAGCCCCCTTTTTCAAGAGGCCAGTCAAGAAGTATACATCTTCCAACTCGATGGTTGGAAGTTGCGTTCCAATTCGGAACCCTTGCTCTGCGACATCCCACAAACTAATCATATGCTCAAGCAGAAGGATTTCTTTCTTCATCTTTTGCAGTTTGAAGAATTTGAGAAGACCACAATCTCTCAATGCGGCCCGCATGTGAGGACTCCACAAAGAAGCCAAATCATCGAGGTCATGCTCACGTTCCTTCCATTCAATCATGGTTGTTGCCGAAATCACCTGCAAACAAAAAAAAAACTTCATTAGTCATGCTTTTGGCAACTTTATTGAAGTAATTAAAAAACTTTAAATTCATCATCTATGTTGTTCAAAAGACCCATGCCCCTTCTATTGCTCATAATTACTTTGACGTAGCCTCATAACCAATAGTAAGATGTTTTTAATTTTTAAATGAATGTCACCCACAGTTTGATGGCTGTGTAGGATTTTTTGGGGTTTCCTGTTGTTTTCCTGTGGCGAAAAATGACCTACCCACTCATACATCAACACGTTGACATTCATGCCATGGCCTTGTGAAGGTGTTTTTGTAAAATGGGTGTTTTTTTCATCATTTTGGAGAAGGGCCGTTTTTGTTTTAAACGTTTTTTGGACGACCCAGGGCTTGGATTTTTATTCAAATATTGCTTTGAAAACAAATTACAAACCATGTAATTGAAAAAGGAGGAAACGAGGACTTACCTGGTCCAAACGGTGAGAGAAATGATCAACCGTAGCTCCGGTGCCAAGCAAAACAAGATCCACCTCCAAAATGTGAATCTCCACTGCTACAAATCCTTATGCAAATGAAATGGTAATTGAAGATTTTTCCTTGTATTAACATTTACAAATATCCATTTTTCATAAGGTATATTTACTTTTGGGTTTCTTTAAAAATATGATGGCCTCACTAAACCTCTGAATTGCAGTTTTGACATTACAGATTTCGGAGCAGTTTTGATCGATTTTTACCTTGTCATATCCATGAGCATAGTCTTAGTTTGTTCCCAAGCTCGAAAATATAAGAACGCACCGAGTAAACTTTTATCTCTTTTTTGGACCCGTATGGATACACGAAAAAGGAAACCCCTGGAGTCGTATTTAAACTCTTTTTAGACTCTCTAAACATGAAAATATTGTCGAGTGATCTTGCTTCCTTTCACACTCGTTGAAAGGTTTGAAAGGGCGTCTTTCGAGTGGTAGTTTATCTCTTTTTCGGCCTTGTGAAACTAAATTTACGAAAAAGGAACTGAGAGAGTTCTGTTTTAAGTGTTTTTCCAGATTCTATAATAATGAAAAACCTTCGATTTTTATATCTTTGGACTCGTTAAGCAAACATCGACAGGCCCATTGTTGGTCATTATAATTGCTTATTTAACTAAACAATCAAGTGCTACATAAATTGTCAACCCATGGAAGTCTGTTTATTTCAAAGGTAACCACACACTATATATGCTCAATCTCAAAAGCAACCTAGAGTTGTATTAAAGACATATTAATCACACTTTTCCTTGAAGAAACTGAAGTTCTAACTTGAATTAAAGGAAAGCAATCTACCTATTGCAGAGTTCAATGTTTAAATAAATAATTGTCCAAAGAATCCTGGATTACATTTAAAGAAATAATAGACTAGAAAAGAAATACTTCAAGACACTGCAAAAGGAAAGACCACTATTCTATAACCAGAGAACATGACCCTATTCCCAAAGAAGGAATATTCAGCACCTATTTCCGATCACCACACTTTTATGAACTCATTGCTGATTGAAATGATTGACACACACTGAAGACTAACTATCTCTAACAGAGAACAGTACCCTATTCCCTAAGCAGGGAACTTCAACACCTGTTTCTGATTAGCATACTTTCATAAACTCATCATCAAGTAAAATAATTGACATGTACTGAAGGCTATCTATCCCTAACAGAGAACAGGACCCTATTCCCTAAGAAGGAAACTTCAGCACCTGTCCCTGATTATCAAGATTTCATGAATTCACCAAACAAGATTGCTAACTAGAATGATTATGTTAAGGTCCTAACCCGCACATAGGTAGATCAATGTATTCGGATGCAATAAAGGTCAATATTAATAAGACCTTTCAATAAAATATAATAAGGAAGATGTAAGAAGACCTAATAGAAGCTTTCGCTTCTAGAATGATCTTCCTCTAGATGCTTCTTTTTAGTATAAATAGGAGTAGAGGGTATGAGAACCCTAGCTTGGATATTATTGTAACAGAGCACTGCTCAACTGGAGGTTGCCCCCTCGAAGAGGCCTGTGAACATTGCTATCTGATTCAAAGTGCTATTTCTGTTGCTATTTCATATATCATTTCTGTGTATTGTGAAGATTATGCTAGATATTTTACTGTTATTCTGTCATTTCTAGCATTTCACTTCTGTTCTGCATATTTTATATATCTGGTATCTTGCAAGTGGTATCAGAGCACTTTCCTTAGCAGAAATTGTGGGTATTTTTTTTTCAGGGTAGAGACGTATTCCGACGTCTTTAAGCCACAGAGATCTGTCGTTACACGCATAAACCCGCGGTTGAGGGATTCATACACGCAGGAAATACAAGTGGTTATTAAGCGCACGTCTGTTGGCCACCCTTGTAACCCCTGTTGGTACCCCTTCGAGTGGTAGCGCATCAGACAACACCTGTGTACAGACCGGCCTAGATTTTCTGAAACCCTCTGTAGATAAACCTATCGGTCGCCGGACTGCTATAGTGTCACCGAGAACAACACTCGGGAAGATACTCTCTATTACCTGGGTAGTCGGATAGTACGACTAAGGGTACGGTCTATCCTCCTTAGTTAGTGCCCTGAGATATTGGGTCGAGTACTACTGTTGGACCCCGCACGTATATCAGAGAGCTATAGCACAGGGCAAACCCTTGTCTGTAGAACCCTTGAATACCTAACC
>ML782768.1:19468-40923 GCA_009831015.1 Picea engelmannii | reverse complement strand
GTTCTAGTATTTCCAACAATTTATTTGTCTTCTTGTTACTGCTGTTGTATGTTGTTTCAGCATCGAAAATTGCGGGCTGTTTCAGCCATGAGATTTGCGTTCTGACTGTTTCAACAACTTGGTCTCAGGCAACAACAATGGTTAATGCTTAGCTCAAGGTGAGGTTGTCGTGGTCAATGTAACAATTTTGTGTTGTTATTTCAGCATCGTAGACCGCGGGCTGTGTAAAAGCTTCTTCTGTATGAGTTTCTGTTTCAACATCATTGACCATGGACTGTGTAACAACTTATTCTGTGTGAGTTGTTGTTTCAACATCATTGACCACTGAGAGTGTAACAGTTGTTGTTTCAACATCATAGACCATGGAGAGTGTAACAACTTCTTCTGTGTGAGTTGTTGTTTCAGCATCGTGGTCCATAGGTTGTTTCAGCAACAGGCCTCAATGCTAATCTACAGTTTGAACTGTTTCAACACTTATACATTTCTGATCAATGGTTAAGTATGAGAGTAATGTAAAATTATATGCAAAAAAGATTAAACATATAGTAAAGAGAAGAGACATTGTATACCTTTGGAAAGATAGGGTAAAGTGATAATGTGAGTTTAAATGTGAGTGAAACAAGGGTGTAATGGTGGCAAAAAGTGTGAGCAAAAAGGTACATTATGTGGTCCTAACACCCATATGGGACCGAACCCTTACTTCTTCCAGTTCGTTAAACAAAGGAAGAGGGACTTACCAAAGGTAAGTTATATCGAGCATGTGTTACCCTCCTCAAGCTCGTTAAATCAAAAAGAGGTACTCATCTATCTGGATGGAGGAAAAATTGAAAGAAGCAAGCCAAGCAGTTTTTGAGAACATTACCAAGTAACTCTTATGGTTGCCCTTGAACACGACACCTTGTCTTTGCATGCATTTTAATCTATTGAACCTCTGCACTGAGCCAATCCTTTGAGTTTCTTTTACTCCTTTGGGTCACCTAATGTAAGTCACAGCATCCACCGCATCATCAAGTTTTGGTCCATGTCATGTTTCTGCTGTCGTGCCTCAGTGTTCAAGGGAAGTATCTACCTCGAGAGTCAACCATCACAAATATCTTGTTTCAATACCCGTGTCATTCCATGTTATTTTGATCCACCAATTACATATCTATGTCAGTTTCATGTCGTTGATGGGGGATACATCAAGGCCCTCCTGCGACAAGTCTTTCCCTGTCGACCTCAATGCATTATCCAGGGATTAGAACTAGGAACCAATTAGTACCTTGGGACTTGCATGCCTTAATGGAAGGCCTCCTCATGTCCGACAGTGGGTTAACATCATTGACCTCTGATCAGATGATTCCATGAATGTTTGACTTCATCTCATCTATTCACATTCGTTGGAATGTACTAAGTACCTTGGGAATCATTGACATCAATGGTGATCTCCCTCGCGCTTGTTAATGGTTCACCTCATTGATCGGTAATCAAGTGGTTTATGCCATGTTCGACATCAAAACATCTATTCACATGGTTAGATTCGTACTACATTGGGATCGGTAAGAAGAACCTGGGTTGAGTCGTCACTCTTATATGTACTTTGCCCAGGTTGCGAAGGAGTTTCTTTTGAACAATGACACATGTATTGTTACATAGATCCACTTTGTATTGGTCGTGGCCATGTCTTTTCATCTCGTAGATCCACTGTGTATTCTTCATGGCTATGATCAATTTAGGTTATGGGAGTATAGATCCACATTGTATCCTCAGTGGCTATATCTCTTTATCAATATAATTATGGATCCGCAGTGTATTTATGGTGGCCATACCTTGAAAGTCTCTATCACTCAAGCATAGGTATGTCTGCCTTGGGTTTGAAGCATGTCTTAACATTTGTTTGATGGTTGTGTGCAGCTTCTATCAAGTTCTCTGAGCCCGCACCCTTGCTTGAAAGTCTGCAAAGTATTTCAGTTATCAGTTCTCATCTTCTAACTTCATACTTTGGGGGGCAATCTATTACACCTCAAAATTACTCACTTTGATAGTGTCGCAAATGTCATCATTACAAGTGTTGCAAGTGTTGCATATTGATTGCAAGTGTTATAAGTGTTGCTAACATCATACTACCTTCTTTCCTATGTCATGCCTCCAACAACATGACAGGGACACTTAGGACACCTCAAAGACTAGTTTTGAAGAGGAGGAATCAGTCTACTAGAAGTACAAGTTTCTTTCCATTGAAAGAACCACTAAAAATGAGTTTTAGAGGGGAGTGCTCCCCCATACACTGTTAGAAAGTGTTGGCACTCCATGTCCTTCTTTGGGGAGCGCTATAATTCTATGATGACCTTTTTGAGAATCACTACCACTGTCAAGAGAGCTGGTGCCTACTGTCCTTCTTTTGGGTAGCGCTATAATGCTCTGATGCCCCTTTTGGAGGAGCGCTACCTATTCTGGGAGAAATTTGGTTTGTTGAGAAGAATGAGGGAAAGATCCCCTCAATATCTGAAGGTGGTTGGTTTTGAATCCTTGGTCAAGCCATGATCTTAGGGAATATCCGTAACTGAAGGAGGAAAATCCTCAACTTACCCCAAAGATATCTCAAGTGGTTGGGCCTCTCCAAGCCTATAGAAGCAAGCCCTCTCATGGTGAAAGATGGATGGAAAGAATTGTGAAGCATCTAACTTATGATCTCATGAAGAAGATGTCATTTGGAGCATCAACATTTCGTGTGTGGACTATTTGAGCAAGGGTTCGGACAAGGAGGGATTGACGAAGCTGATACACTCACATCTATGGTTGTAAGTATTCTTTGTTGTTGTTCTCTTTAATATAATATGCTTGGCATGTTTCTTTCAAGTCTGTGTTTGATCTCACATGAACTTGTCTCTAATAGATAGATCTGTTTCGAGCTAATCTCAATAGAGTAGGAAGTTGGTTGTATCCTTGTTTGTCCATAGGGCTTATCGAGGAGTTTAAGATTGGAGCTCAACTTGGACTGTGCAGGGACAAACACCGGTAAAAAGGTACTTCTTTTCTCCTTCCTCCTCACGAATTAGTTTATCTAGATCCAAAAGGAAGTCAGTTTCCATGTTAAGAACCTTCTATCTTAAGAGTTAAGAGTCTAACTCTCAAGAGGAGATCTACCTGTCTGCAGGAATATTTTCATTCAACACCAAGGGATGCATTTCTTTGGTATGATCCAATGATGGAGGCATCTCGTACTCTGGTACTTCGTTTCTCTGCTGTGAAATTGAGGTCGACACAATGTCTGGCTTCATAACTTCTTGTTTGGCTTGCTAAAATGTTTCCTTCTCATTCTGCATGTTGAACTATTTCCTTGGTTCGACATTATTCTTCACCCACTGATGTTGTACTGGCTCTTGTTGGACTGCGTCATTTCCTATTTTAGCTCCTTCGAGCATAACTATGTTGATGTTTCTCCCTTCATCCTTTGTTTCGGATGAAATCCATTAAACATTTTGGTTGTTCTGATTCCTCTTTTCCTGGATCTTCCCTATTGGCGTCAGAAGTCACTCCTGGATTGTAGCAGGAGTAAGCATGAAACCCATCGGTTTATGTCACTATTTGTTGATAAAGGGTGATGAATGGAAATAAACTCATAACAATATTGTTCTAACTCAGAAACTAGGCCAGGCAAGCACAAGAAGATGAGGTCTTAGTTTAACTTCAAATAGTAAGTTGTAATAAGGGCGAGTAGGAGGAAGATTTTTGTGAGGAAATGCGAAGGCCTTTTGTAGGCATCGAGCTTCTAACAGCCTGTAGAAGAAAAACTTGAACACAAGAACCTCTTATATTCAAGAGTAGAAACACTAAAAGAATATAACAATGTTATAATAAATCCTTTATCATAACACAGTTATGACGATTCATGTGAATCAGTCAATCATGAACCCTTTTAGTATGAGATCGAAACCAAATGAAAAAGAGAGTTGTCTTACATTAAACAATAAAATTTCATATGTAAATACAAAGCCAGAAAAACTAGTGCTTCATTAAAACATTACAGTCGGGAGCTCTGCTCTACCATCCATCCTCACAAAAATACAAAAATTGAGTATATATACTCAGAGAAATTCGCCCCCTTGGTAGCAGGAGGGTAGCTAAGACATTAAAGTCCAATTTAACATGTGCAGGATCCTCTAATCAGACAAGGACATCATATCGACATGGCTCTTTTAGGAAAACCTGCACACAGGACGATCTTGGGCACACTGCCTTCCAAAACCTCCATGCCTTACATTCATGGCTTGAGATGAGGTTTCAGCTACTTGCTCAATTTTCATTAATTTCCTTCCTCCACTGTGGGTGCCCAAGACTTCGAGCACAAGGAACGACCACGCGCTTGCTTCCCAGGGCTCAGAGGCTAGCCTCCTTTTATTTTGGCTCCTCCCTCAATGTAACCCAAGGCCATGACCTGGCGCCTCACTCTAAAGGCGCTTTGACACTTCTCCTTTCGGAAGATTCCACCATTCCAGCGTCCAGGATCCTTGGTGACTAAAACTGCGAAACAACCCTCCATATCGGCGGTTGGATCCGGCTTCAAAATCAACGGATAAGATCCATTTTCCCTTGAACACATTGGCTCCATGCCCCTCATCTGCTTTGTCCCCTTTCCATATGACCCTGTGCTATGGATGTGGGCCCACACCCAAAGGCACCTTCGCATCTCGCGTATCATGGATTGAAGGGAGTCGACCCTTGTATTTCAAAGTCACGATAGTCGAGATGGCGACCAGACCTAATCAGGGATCACTTGTGTTCCAAGAACAACGGTCCCGATCCTTTCAGGGATTCTCCTATCGATATTTCTCGCTCCTCTTCCTCCAATCACCTTTCCATACGACCATATGCTATGACCGTGGGCCCACACCCAAAGGCACCTTCACATCTCGCGTATCATGGATTGAAGGGAGTCGACCCTTGTATTTCAAAGTCACGATAGACAAGATGGCAACTAGACTTAATCAGGCGCCATGTGTCCCGACTAGATCGGACGACCATGATCATTTCATGAATTTGGCCCTAAGGGATGAGACCATGTGCTAAAACTCATGCAACTCTATGGCTCTGGCTTAGTCGATGACCGTTGATCTTCTCCATTGATGGATCCTCACCACTGAAAAAAAAAGGCCCGCTTACTTGATTTTAAGCCCGAAATGGACTCCTTCTGTGTGTTGTGCTTGACACTCATGAATGTGACCTTTGAATAAAACACATCTGATATAAGTGTGGGGTCCAATAGTAGTACTTGACCCAATATATCAGAGCACTAACTAAGGAGGATAGACCGTACCCTTAGCCGTACTACTCGACTACCCAGGTACTAGAGAGTATCTCCCCGAGTGTTTTTCTCGGTGACACTATAGCAGTTCGGCGACCGATAGGTTTATCTAAAGAGGGATTCAAGAAATATAGGTCGATCCGTACATAGGTGTTTTCTGATGCACTACCACTCGAAGGGGTACCAACAGGGGTTACAAGGGTGGAAAATAGATGTGCGCTTAAGAACCACTTGTATTTCCTACTTGTATGAATCCCTCAACCATGGGTTTATGCACGTAATGAAATATCTCTATGGTTTAAAGACGTCGGAATACGTCTCTACCCTGAAAAAAAGTTCCCACAATTTCTTCCAAGGAAAGTTCTCTGATACCACTTGCAAGATACCAAATATAAAAAATATGCAGAACAGAAATAAAATGCTAGAAATGGTAGACTAATAGTAAAATATCCATCATAATATCCACAATAACACATAAATGATATAAGAACAACAAGAGAAATAGCACTTTGATTCAGAAAGCAATGTTCACAGGACTCTTCGAGGGGGAAACCTCCAATCGAGTAGTGCTCTGTTACAATAATCTCCAAGCTAGGGTTTTCATACCCTCGACCCTTATTTATACAAAATGTCTATCAAGAGAAGCATCTAGAGGAAGATCCTTCTAGAAGCAGAAGCTTCTATTAGGTCTTCTTACATCTGCCTTATTCTATTTTATTGAAAGGCCTTATTAATATTGACCTTTATTACATCTGAATATATTAATCTACCTATGTGCAGGTTAGGACCCTAACAAGCATTGAACCCTTGGTCTGACCCTGTTCCAACAAGGAGTCATTCTCAACATTGTATTGTAAAACTTAGGAAAATAATTATAGGTGAGTGTGTAATATCTCCAACATCCCCCCTGAACACTACTAGTGTGTACATGATGAATGGGTCCCGAAAACAAAGGCCATGTTAGGTAGCCATTGTACAATGCATATCAGAATAAAACATTGAAAAAAATGAGGAAAGAGGGAAAACCTCATGGGAAACATCCCCCTCAAATTACAATGCATAAAAAAAAATATGAGAAGGAACAAAAAGGCAGTTGCTAAGGACCCGTGTCCTTCACTCCAAGAAGACCTCACAACTATGCAAGTTTGTGCTCCTTGAATATTTTGTTGAAGATGTAGATGTCTACACATATCTGATGAAGTAGATGCACTATTGAGATGTCCACACATATCCACTTTCTCTTCTTGTAATGAATAATATCCAAATAATTTTTGGATGACTTTGAAAATCATGCGGTCGTTTTCAGAAAAACGTTGAATTTTGTTGATTTTAAAATGATCATAACTTCACTTCCCGTACTCCGTTTCATACGATTTGTTTTTGAAATTGGATAGTTTCCCTCGAGGATTTCAAATATCCATTTTTTGTCTGTAAATTTTTCTCATAAAATATTAGAATTGAGTCTGATGTGCGTGTCTCCCTTTTTTTTCTCCTGAGATGCATGCATTGCACATGGAAAAGTGTCTGCATGTGACCCATGAGATGCATGCCATATATCTTCCACATGAAATTCATAAAAAAAAATATGAAATGGAGTAGACATCATCTTCAATTAATGGAATACAAATTTGTGCAAATACTTTTGTAGAAGAATCTTCATAATAAGAGGCTTGATCTTCTTATGGCTTCTCTTTTGGCTCTATATTTCCAATCCTCTGCATGCAATATTCTCAATCTTTATTCCCAAATAGAACCTCCAATATGGTCCATAATTCATTTGGAGTGAAGTCTTGTGAGACATCACATACTTGGTGGAGAATTTCTGGAGAAATAGACAAGCAGATAAATCCTATGGCCAATTGAGAAAGTCATTTTTCTCATCGATGGAATCAGGCTCTACTTCCATTGCCATTGTTATTTGGTATAAGCCTCTACTTATGAGAAGTATAATATTTGGATTCCACTCCAAATAGTTATGAGGCATGGGAAGTATTATTGGTGAGTAAAACATATATTCCATATTTTCTGCGTTCTTCAATCTTCAGTACCTGCAAAAATAATTTGGTGTAGCTTTTGCTTAGAAGTCTGTTGGCTCTAATACCAAGTAAATGTGTTGAACCTGCAAAGAATAGATCTAGCTAGAAAATACCACACACATTTTCAGAGAGAAATTGAGAAAGAAGAAGCAAGAGACAAAGAATGGAAGAATTATCATTAACCGTATTCCACACTCAAAGAGTGAATAATTTACAATAGATATAGGATACATGAGTAACTAATGTGCCATAGTATTGATATAGAGAGATATAGACACTCGTTGAAAGACAGTGGAGGGAACTGCCACCTTTTCCTAGTTAACTAATCCATGCAATCATCAGTTCACTTAGACACATGTGTGGAAGTGAGAGAGACACATGCACCTCCTGGTGATAAAACCGAGGTTGCCATACATGAGTGAATTCCACTAGTCTAACTGAGTGTAACTGACTCTGAACTGAAGATGAAGATCCTATTTTGTAGGGAAATATTCTCTCGAGAGACTATTCTCATCTAAGGATTTGTTCTCAACATTGGACTGTAAAACTTAGGAAAATAATTATAGGTGAGTGTGTAATATATCCAACATATTCATCACTTTCCAAGCCTTCCCTCACGATTATTACTCTCTTTTTTGTATTCACCTTATATTGGTAGGGTACTCCACTACGCATCTTTCCAGTTGTCACCATGATCTGCTTGATCTGGTCGTCATCCATCATGATTGGGTCCAAGGCTTCCTCCTTCTTTCATTTATCCACTTCTCCTTCCATTTATCCTCTTTCTATCAGTGCTTCCCCCCTTTCCCCATGAATGTAGGGAAGTTTAGCTGTCTGACTCCATTGTCATTACAACTTTGTTATAGAGAAATATCTTAATAGAAGTATAAAATGATAGAATATACCTTCCTCAAGGCCTACATAGAAACTCTTTCTCCACTGCATTATATGACTTCACGGTATCTACTACAAATTCTGTTATAAAGCCTGCTACAATATTATCAAGCCAAAAATCTACTGCGTGGGTGAATTCTTTATTCACCTGTTGTAACTGCTCAATCTGAATTAGGGTCCACTCTAACTATCAGATTCGGTTTGTTGTGTGGTTATCCTTCAACCTCAATATTCACTCCTGCAATAAGTGTGGAAAATAATAGAAAATTACTTGATGCAGATTAGTAAACACGTACTTCTCAAGGTATTTTTGCGTGGTGTTACTCTAGGGTTTATGTTATCTTTCTGTGCAAACTCTATCTCCTTTGTCTTCAACCAGATTTTGATCTCTTCTTTTGTGGGATTCCACAGTCTCAAAATTCCCTTCTAGCGGTGCATTCTCACCTTCTTGTCGTATGATTCGATATTCTTTTGACCCACCTTCTACAGATCTTACCCTCTTTTAACAAATGTTTAACAGATCACATCCACTCAATCCTATATTTTTCCAATCGGCAACACAACCATTTTTTGGTTTAATATCTTTGAGTTATACCTTTAACATGATTAACCTAGGTTCAATTCTATTGGGGTTCCAACAAATCCTCTAAAACTATCGACCCTCCTGGTAAACTAGAAGGCAACACAGTACACAGAGAGCACTGCGCAGTCTCAATCGATATAGTCTTAATGGGTGACTGAAATACTCAAGTGTTTGCAGTCAAGGATTGAATAGATATATGAGAAGGGTGCATGGAGAGTTTTATTCAACTTATTAAAGCATTATATTGTTATTCCCAATTCTGCATGTAATGTAATGAAACCTATTAACTCATTCATTCATCATGCTAACATATACTCATAAACATTAGAAGAGACATAAGAATTCAATCACATAACATAGGTTTTACCATGGTTCACCCCCTCCTGGGCTATGTCCACAAAGATGTGTCTCTCAAGCTTGTCTATTATGGTAGTTCCAAAACTACAATGTCACGCGCTTTACAGCCCGTTCTCAGTCGGGTTGAGATCTATTATGAGGCAGACTAGATCACACCAGGATCCTCAGCCTGTGATCTAACCCTCAAGATCTACCCTTCTGACCCTTCTAAAAATCATCATCTTACCAAATTTGGTCATATCACAGAGTATTGAAACTATTTATCAAAACATGACTTCTTCCTCCCATTGTCTCTTCAGACTCTCTAAACCCCCCTCTGTGAATTCTTCCATTCTCTTCAACTACTTCCTAGGTATATCTATATATACTTTTCTGGATCATCAACCATTACTATGTATTACAAAAATCATAACCCTAACATCATTAGGTATTCCATGCATGTGCACATGCTTCTCTTACTTCCAATTGTTGCTTTCCTCGTGCATGCCTTTCTTCCCAAAATAGTATTTCTTTTTGATTTGGCCTGCTTCCAACAGGGGACAACCTTCCTTTACTGGTCAAACCATAGTTGTCAATCAACTTATGGCTCGGGGGGGGAACCTCTTTTTCCAGAAACCCTTCACAATCCCGGGGAGTACCTCAAGGAGGTACATCTAATCGACCTTACCACGAGGGGAAATTATACCATAACCCACAAAGAGTACAAAATCTTGTTCCTTTGAGATTATATTTTGGACAACCTTATTCGGGTGTCCCAAATCTCACCTGGGGTCCTCAAGCACAACAACCTTATCCTCATCAAGGGTCTACTGTTTACCCTCCTCAGGGACAAACTATTTACCCCCCTCAAGGGAAAACTATTTATCCCACACAACCGAATAAACCAACTTATACTCCTCAGAATCAACCTGGTTTCACCCCACTCATGAACATTACTCAACAACAATCAAATCATTCCTATACTGGACAAAAACAACCATATATGGGAGGGCCTACTCGATACAATTATCCACCTCAACCAGTCTATGGCTCCACTAGTGTCCCTATGCCTCTTCAGTATCACCCTCAGGTTAACCGACTATTAGAACTAAGAGTCACCCTCATATTATGAGAGGATAAGCCTAGTACCCATCAAAATGTTTGGTGGATGTTGGTTTTATGAGTGGAGGTCAAATGGACAAAACTCACTACAGGAATGATTTTAATGCAGAAATTGGACAAGGAATGCATAGGGAAGTGAGGTCCTCATTAAATTCAGTCATTGATTTGAGTTTAAGTGTGAACAGAAGGAAGAGTTAGTGAGAGAGGTGAACAAGACTGCTATGAGCATCTGACCTTCAAGCATCTTGGTGCACAAAAATATCAGGCTCAAGAACACTCTTGAACTCAAGTTTCAGACACTGAAATATGTCACATCAACATAATAATCAAACCTACATTACCATGCAACTACAACAACTCGACTGGATCCTCCATGCCTAATCCTTTCAGCGTAAGGGGAAATGAGATAAAAAAGAAGCTGACTAAAACAGGTCACAAAAATACTGTAATCAAACCTACATTACAATAGAATAAGAACCCTCGACTGGATCCTCCATGACTGAGTGTTTCAGCATAGTTTTTACAAAGAGATGAGAGAAGTTGACTTCTATTAATGTGAAAGTCTCAAGTTTGATACATAACCATAGAACAAATCCGGCATCAAAATTACACAGTAGGGAGCTCTCCTCAACCATTCAACCCCCATAAAAAAATAGTGAACTTATCTATTTATACTCAGATCAGTCCATAACTTCCAGGAATGTGATCTGGCAATGTCATTCAAAGCATTGTGTTTGAGCAGTCCTCTGTTAGACTGTGCATGTTTCCTTTTGTCATACGCATACCAGGTTCAGTGTGGACCTGTAAAAAAACTGACCATCGTTGTACCTTGCTCACAGTCCTTCCTCCTTAGCCATAACTTATGAACCTTCCATTTATGGGATGAGTTGAGGTTTCAACTACCAGTCCCTACTTCATCAACTGGATATTCATCGAGACTGAAGCATTACGAAATGACTGGCGGAGGACCACCTATTGTTACTGGATTGGATGTTGAGGTCATGAAAGTCAATCCTCATTCATTGGTTGACCCCTCCTTGGGATTGGAGCGTGGCGGGATGAATATCGAGCGAAAACGTGTTGACATTGGATAGGGTGTCATATGCACATGTCCATTTCGAGGCCGGGGGAAGTGGTTTATTCCCACATCACTTTTGTGCTCGAAACACACCTTCTTCTGCCACGTCGCCTCCCCGCACAACTACGGTTGGGATTTCGTCCCACCCTTCATATTTTAACATCTACGCATGTTGCGAACTTGAAATGATTAACGATTGTTGATCTAGATAGGAGTTAAGATCTGGGCGCACCGACAACTTTAGTGACCTTGCCAAAATTGTATCTTCCTGCCAACCCTGGAGTCCCTCCAACTGTGCTTGGAGATAACACCACATTGAATCTACAAAGTGGACTTCGACCACTGTAGACTACACCTACCCACCTATGTTCATGTTATTTTGTGTGATAACATTTTTCTCCACAGGGGTTGGCATGCTCCCTATGAGCTGCCAAGAACATGCAGTTCTAGTGCCTTATTTGTTGGGATATGGAGTCACTTATCAATACCAAAAATAAAATAGAGTAGTAATTACAATGGTGTAAAGATTATCATGGCTCAAACAAAATATATCTTCAGAAAGTGCCCATTGATAAGGCCAACAAAAACTCTAGAATCCTCCAAGTTATGCAACTTATAGGTGTTATTTGAAAATACTTCAAAAATATTGAAGGGGTCAATCCATAAGGCTTCAAATTTACCATGTTTTCCTTTGTCTTGCTTGGGGGCATCCCACTTGAGCACCATATCCCCCAGCTGGAAATGTTCCTTTCTTGCCTTCTTGTCAAAGGCTCATTTTATCCTCTGCTGATGATCATGGGATTTATCAAGAAGTCGCTCCCTGGTCTGTTGTATTTCTACCAGCTGTTGTATCCTCCTAACCATATCATCAGGTTCTCCTTGGTAGTCCTGGAGGAATTTTTCCACAGGAAAGGCAAGATGAGTAGGAAAAATATCCTCCACCCCATACACAAGCTACAAATGGGAAACACCCAGTGACTTCTTTGTTGTAACTCCGTCGTCCCATAATGCAAATTTCATCTTTGAGTCTTAGGCTTTCTTGTTGTCTTCTAACAATTTCTTGATGATATTTATGAGGATCTTGTTAGAGGACTCTGCTAAACCATTTCCCTGAGGGTAGTAGGGAGTAGAATGGATTAATTTGATCCCACACTACTCACATAAATTTATTAATGACTCATCTTTGAAGGAGTCATCATTGTCAGTAACAATACTGCTTGGACAACCAAATCTGGACATGATATATTCAAGGAAGTTAATGATTACCTTATGGGAGACACTCCTTGTAGGGATGGCTTCTATCCATTTGGTGAAATAATCAGTGGAATTCAAAATCCACTTGTGTTGGCCAATCGAGTTTGGGTGGATCTCTCCAATGAAGTCAATACCCCACTACTGAAAAGGTCCAGAAACCATTATAGGTTTCAAAGGAAAATATTTGAGTTGCTACTTTCTAGAAAACGTTTGGCATTTGAAACAAGATCTAATCTTTGCACAAACATCAGAAAAACATTTGGGCCATAAATACCCAACTATGAGGATTTTATAAGCTATAGTCCTCCAAAAATGATGTCCCCCACATAAGATTTCATGAAAATCAGTCATAGCTCTTTGGGCTTCTTGTGGGTCTAGACATCTTAACATAACTCCTAGGGGATCCTTCCAGTACAAAACATGATCAATGAGACAATATTTGATTTCTTTGAGTTTCAAAGATCTTACCATGTTTTTGTCCAAACCATTAGGAGGCCTCAACTTCTGCAGAAAATATATGATGTCTTTATACCAGGTGCATACTGCTAAGTTAAGATTGACATGAGATTTTTTATTAGCAATCTCAGTTTGCTGATTTTCTGAGTTTATGTTCATGAAATTAACCCCTAAACCCGTGTAGTTTGATTCAACCAGTAGCCTGGATAAACCTTGGCCTTTTACCAATTTAGTGGGTTTTATTTCCAGGTCGAACTCCAAAAATTTTGCAATCCACTTTCTTCTCCTCCCATCTATATCAGGATGGATCAATATTTCTTTCATTGAGGATGAGAGGACATATGCAATAATTTTTTAATGCAGAACATAGATTCTAAAATCCTTGAGGTCCTTTACTAAATCATATTCCTTCTTTTCCATAATATCATATCTCATTTCTGCATCCCTCAATGCTCCGCTGAAAAAGGAAATAGGATGCTCTAACCCCTCTGTATTTTTCTGTAGAAAAAAAACATTCAATGTATCAGACGAGGAAAAAGAAAATATCGGAAATTCCTTACAATAGTTAGGACTAATGAGCACAGGTGATTCAGTAAAATCCCTTTTGAGTTGGCCAAAAGAATTTCTAGACTTAGTATTCCATTTCACCGCACTTCCCTCTCTAAGCATGACTGTAATGTGCTTAACCAACTCAACAAAATTAGAAATGAATCTTCTCAGAAATTTGATTTTACCCAAGAAATATTGAACCTCTTTCCTTGATATGGGAAAATATAAGGCATAGATGGTCTCTACTCTACTTGAATCAATTCTTACCTCTTCAGTTGACACAACATGCCCCAATAATTTTCCCTCCTTCATAGAAAACAAAGATTTTTTAGGATTGAGGGAGAGACCAAACCTTGTGCACTTGAGAAAGACTTTCTTCAGATGATGACAATGCTCTTTATCATATTTTGAGAACACTGTAATGTATCTAGATAAATGACTACAAATTTTTCCTTCTCCCCAATGAAGGCAATGTCCATGGCTCGTTGGAAAGTTGCTCCTGCATTCATCAATCCAAAGGGAATTTTAGCATACATGAATGTGCCCCAAGAGGTAGTGAAAGATTTATTCTCTCTCTCTTCAGGAAGAACATAGATTTGATTGTATCCAGAGAAGTCATCAATCATAGACATCCTAGATGAATCAGTCACTCTTTGAAAAAATTGATCCATTTTTTGCAAGGGGTAGTTATCCTTTTTGGATCTCTTGTTCAAATTACTGAAATAAACACATAACCTCATTTCCCCATTTTTCTTCCTCACAGGTACTAAGTTAGCTACCCATTATGAATATCTCAAAGGGATGATGATATGTGCATCCAACAACACTTTTACTTCTTTCTCCATAATAGGCAACAACATGGGATTTATCTGTCTACATTTCTCCCTGAAAGGTTTGGCCTCTTCTTTCAAAGGGATTTTATGTTTGAAATGATGTTGGTGTCATATGTTCTCAAATATTCATATTTCCAGGAAAACACATCAGCAAACTCCTTCAAAATCTTGACATACTCAACCCTTTTCTCCTTTGACAAACTGCTAGACAATTTGACATATATGGGATCCTCCTCTGTTCCTAAATTGCATTCAGTCACATCAACATATTCAGTTAAACTTTTAACCTTTACAACAACATCGTTTCTGTCAAACAATATCTCCAAGGGGACAAATCCCTTTGGAATATGGTTGTTGGGTAACTGAACAATATGATGGTTATCAATTTTATTCAAAAACACATCAACATGAGGGATTTATTCAATATCCTGATCCTGATCAATATGTAAATCAGAAAATTCATCCACAGTCTCAAGAAACCTTTTAATCTCAAGATCAACCTCAAAAACCTTCCAATGTTTTACATTGTCAGGAATAGAGGGTCTGTATTTTATTTCCACCTCACTCTTGATTTTTGGAGGGAAAGGAACCTTGAACTTACTTTATGAAACAACCAATGTATATTCCACAATGTTCTCCTTTCTTGGAACAAATGAAATATTAAAATCCACGAAGAAACTATCAACAAGATCCCAAACTTCATTTATGTAGGCCCTTAACCTGGGGTGCTTAGCCTGATACTGATCTCTGACTTGATGAACAATCAACTCAACATCTCCAAATACTTCCAGCTCCTCATTCTTCATGTCTTTGGTAGCCCTCAAACCCAAAACAAGAGCCTTGTATTCTTCTACATTGTTTGTTTCTTCAAATTCAAGCTTGTAAGACGGATATATAGTCTCTTGGGTAGGAGAAGTAAAGAATCTCCCAGCACTAGCAACTTCCCTAGAAGAGGCTCCATCAAAAAACATTTTTTAAATGAAGGTATTGGGAGGAGGGTCTTCAAAAGAGGCGATGGGATGATTTCTAATTTCAATAGGTTCTTGAGGACTGTTGTGTCTGTTTCGTCACTTATGTGAGAAAAAAAAGGGCACTCATAAGTCTAGTTGGGCCTGCTAGACAAGACAGAGATTAGTTCACGGGTTAGATAATCCAAGCACATGAAATAAACAAGAAAATAAACTAAAAACAACTAATGGAATAAAACTAGAATGCATAAGAAACTTTGAACCAAAATCAATCAACCAAATGACCAATATTATGCCACCAATGGATAACTATATTAGTTGGAAAAACACCATAGAGAAAGGAGGACATATGGATCCCCTCTTCCTCCTTGGGAGGGATCTTGAGTTACCTATTGGATATCTCTTCTTACAATGATAAACAAGAAAGAAAATGGTGAAGAAATCCAAGCCTATTCCCTCAAGAGGTGAGTGGAATGGCCTATTGGAATGTTGCTAGAATGCTACAAGAAGAAAAGAGGATTCTTGAGGGAGGATTGAGGCAGTATAACAATACTATGAAAATTTTAAATTCTTAGTGCACCCATGGCCTCCATTCATAGCATGTATTTGAAGAAATATCCAATTGTCTCTTGGTGTGAACAAGGGGCCCTTTAGGGCACCCTTTGTTCCTTGACCAGCCCCCCATTCAGATTTAGCTCGAATTTGAGGGTCAAATAAAGTTGGGAGCTGGTCCATAAGTGGTTTAGGGGAATACAAGAACCATAAATGTGATGTTCATAAGAGTGCAAGTATTTTTGCATACACAATCGTGCATATGGTGCATTGTGTGATTTTATGGCTTCTTTGGCCCATGCATTGTGCATGCGATTCCTTTAATGAGTTAGAACATGTCAATTTTTTTCTCAGTTGTATAGTTTATGCCTCCTAGAAATGAACTTTTGGTGTTGCAGGTGAACTAATAGGTGTTTGGAGTTGTTGTATTTCTGTAACCATTTGTATGCGATGTCGTGGATGAAATTTCAGTGATAACAGATGCCCCCTAATGTGTGAGGTTAGGAGCATACGTATAGCCAAAATACACCAATGTTTCTTCTACTGAGAGTACCATTGTAATGAAGATTGTTGATAAGAACTGTAAGAGCGATCTTGTTGGAGGGAGAGGGGAAACCGTGAGACCCAAATTTGTCTCTAGGGAGAGAAAATAAAATCTATATACAAACGAGGTGGGCATGCCCCATGCTCGTTTCATGTAACTCAGAAATGTAAGACAATAAATGAAGTTGGGTGCTGATGTAGATAACTGCAGTGCCCCCCGGGGAACTTTGATAATGGCAGATGACAATTCTGATGGTGAACATTCTCTATAAAGAGGCAAGGATGCCTGTAATAAGTGTTGATGACTCGTATGCATTGATGGCCTAACAAATTCAGAGGTCTTCGACTGGTATAAAATGAATTCAATATTTTCATAGTAAGACCCACCTTAACATGATATTTTTTTGAAGTCAAATGTTATGGGGGTCAACAACATCAGAGAAAAATGGTGGTTCTCTCTGTGGCGTCCGAGACTCTCCATTGTAAAGGTAATGAGAGTCAAGATACTATCTCCCTTTTGGAAATTGTGCTGATGTCGACAGAAAGGGAGACACAATTCCAAGAATAAAAGGGGTTCATGAAATCCACTAGATAAGAGCATGAACTGATAGGGAACATGAACGAAGTCAAGATGTGGTGAAACTCAAGACTGCCCATGGTTGGGGGTATGTTTGAAGGATGATTGGTAGCAACCGTGAAACAGTATCTAACGTCAGGGGGATGACTAGACATGGGTTTAAATTGTTCCAGAGGCATGACAAAGTAGACAAAATCAAAGATCAGGGGTACATGGACTGTGGGATACTCGAGTTTTATGGATGAAGTAAATATGAGTAGAGGAAAGTGAATGCCCCAACCAAGGGAGACATGGGTTGCTTTTCCAAAAAAATAAGGTCATCAAGGGTGACAATAAAAATCTAAGTAAATGTTGGAAACAAAGGCTTTTTACAATTACCAAATAAATAAATAATAATTTGGGATGAGTGTACAGATACAGAAATGGGTGCCCCAGTGCAAGATGGCTTGGCCTGTGCGGGCACAAGTTGCGTGGAGAACTGGTGGAGGGTGGGGGCCCCATGGGTGGTTTTCTGTATGAGGTAAATGAATGGAGGGAAATAGATGGGAAAATTAATTGTGGATGAAATGGAGGGTTAATGATACTGCGGAGGCACAGTAAAAAATATAATCGTGATGAGGTAACCTGGGAGTCTATTGGGAAATCTAGAAAAATGATGAGAAGGAGTATGTGGTTGATTCTCGAAAATGTGTAAGACTATCGAGACTACCATCCCTATGGGGTGAAAGTAGCATCAGTTTCAAAGTACTAAGGGGAACTATGAATGGGACAACTCATGCAGGGGAGAGTGCTATCGAGTGACAGTACCAAAATGCAGTAGAGGTGATAGTACTACAGAGCCAGATGTAGGGAACCTAAAGGTGAATGTCGAAGGGTGTGACTATCAGAGTGTGTGACTGGGAGATGCAATTAATATTTAGAGGCAATGATTACATGCCAGTGTCGATCATAGAACTGAAGGGTTTTCACTGGTTGGGATGACCAAGTACTTGCACAAATTAAAACCAAATACCCGACGTGAACAATATTTGATGATAAAGAACATATAACAATTATTTGATAATTTTGAACATGAGCATGTGTACCTGGACTTGACGTGATAAAAATGCTTCCTCGGGGCCAAGTTCAGATGGTGAACCAGGGAATGTGATTGTGTAGATGGTGGGACCCTGATCTCATGGCTGAAGATGAATCGGGAAATAAGGGCTCTAGGATCCTATAACTGAGTGTGGAAGTTGGGAAAAAGGCCCTATATCAGGGATGATTTTAGGGGCTAAATTTCGCTCATGGGCTAATTTTCCATGATTTTTCCAAAAATGAGATTCGCCAAGGTTTCTACATTTTAAAATAAATTTCCATCCTTAAAATCATCCCTACCTTATATATGGATGGTGGGCCCACAATGAAACCCCATTTGCACTGTCACCATTGGTGATCTGGAGAGAGTGCTATGAGGTGTTTTGGAAGATTACGGGAGCTTGGGGCTACCGATCAGGTGGGTGAAATACCTCTTGTGAGAGGAAAAGTGCTCGATGATGGAACGTATTCCAAGGGAAATCAAGGGTAGTGAGTTCCTCCAGGATATCTTCGTCGCAGTAGAAAATGCGAGAATATAGGGGATCCAGGGAGGTAACATTGATGACTATCACCATGTGATTGTCTTCAAGTGGTGAAGACCTAAAGGGGGTATCACAACTATGGTGCGGTGGCTCACTTGACATAAACCAAATTTCCAGACATTGTGGGTTGTAAACTGTGGTAAGGGGTAATATATCCTAGGGGAAATGAACCAAAGAATTGGGAGGATTTGGGGGAATATCCTCAAACAGTCTATCCATGAACCATGGAGGGGTGGGAAGTGAATCAGGTTCAAGGGAGGTGATGTGAACAGTATATGGAGAAGGGATAGGGGGAGTTACTTGTCATGAGGTTGAATGATTTTGAATAAGTGAGTCAAAAAGATAGCAAGGGAATCTCATATGTTCATGGACTGAGGTCGAGATATAATGGATGTCAGTGACGTGGGTACTCGAAGGTGGTGGTGGAGAGGGATATTGATGAAAGGTTTGGTGTATTGTCGTTAGTGTCTGGAAAAACTAAGGTAGATTTGGGAAATGATGAGTGTAATGGAAATATTATGAACACATGGCACAAGTGAATTTGGTTCGCATCCCTTTACTGCCTATCATGGGAGACACTGTGGTAGTACTAGATGTGCTTGGTGGAGCGATGAGTGATGTGGTTGCTCAAGGGAGTTGGATCAGATTACGTAACTTAGGGAGAGAAGGACATCTATTAGTGGGGTGTCCCTCTCTCTCATAGAGTGTGAAAGGAGGTTGAAATCGGGGAGGAAGTGGAGTGGTGGGCTCTTTATTCTTCCATCTTCCCCTAGCCATAGCGGTGGTGCTAGCAATTGGGGGTGAGGGTGGCATGGTCAGAGTTAGTACTAGAATATGCATCAGAATTCCCTCTAATTGGGGAGGGAGTGATGGTTGAGGAACCATCATGGGTGGGTGTAGATACCATACTAGAATGGAGAGCACCATGTTGGGAAGGGTAAGAACTGCAGCTACCTGAAAATATTGTATGCCCGATGGGGGGTAGAAGAAGGGAATTTGAGTAATGGCTTGGGGGATTGTTTCCCAAACCTATATTTTCCCCTGGGGAAGGGTGAAATTGGGGATAAGTGGTGTCATAGGGTTCTTAGGGAATTCCTGAGGTAGAATTTCTTCAACTGGTGGTACATCGAGGGGTGGAGAATCCTCAGTGGGAGGAATCATATCTCCAGTTTCAGTTCCATTAGAATATATGACACACACTTTTGCTGAGGGGTGTATGAGCAGTGGTGGTCCATGGTATGCCCCCAACAAGGATGGGTCCTTGAAAATTTTGGGGCCCATATCCATGAGTGGAAATGCGTCGAAACTAGTGCAGACAAGAGATAAGATGTTATCAATGTTGGAGGAGTGGTTAGGATCTTAATGTGAAACTTGGTCGATGGTGATGATTTTCCCATTGTGGGGGTGTTAGCACCAGGAGTCACCCCTGGACTACATCAAAGGTAATCCTGATACCCATCAGTTATGTCACAGTGAAATTATTTGATGGTGGTCTAATGGATGTAGACTCATGATATATCATTTTAACTCAGAAAAATGGGTAGTTGTGCACAGATAAATGGGGTCTTGATCTAACTTCAATCAATAAGTTGATATAGTGGTGGATAGGTGGAAGAATGAGAGAGAAATGTGAAGGTCTTCTATGAACATCTGGTCTTCCAGCAGCCTTGGGAAGAAAAGCTTCAAATACAAGATTCGCTTAGATCTGAGAACTTCAAGAAATTGAAAAAGCATTGTAGAAACAATGCAATCAAACCTACATTACACCAAAATAAAATAAAAATCGACTACATCATCCATGCCCGAGCTTCCAGTATCAGAGGTCAAAATAAATGGGGAAGAAAATTGACTATTATTAAACAAGAAGTCTCAAAAATACCATACATAACTGGAGAACCAGGATCGTTACTAAAACATTACATGCGGGAGCTCGGCTCTACCATCGATACTAATTGAAATTGAGAATGAATCCTAAATACTCAAAATGAAACCATAACAACAAGTTCAAACTATTACAATAAAGACGTTACGTCTACATGCCTCCTGGCAGACTGCGCATGTAGTCTCTGGCTAGTTGTGAAGTTCAGTCAGTTGCAATTGTGTTATAGAATAGGCCTACAAGTGACTTGAACAGCTGACAGTCCCTTTCCAGAATTTCCATTAATGGTGGAAACAATGTCCAACCACCATCAACTTCTTTAATAATTGCTTTCTCAGGATCGGGGAGGCCCAAGTCAACTCTGAATTTGTAGGACGTGACAACCTTCCCTTGGTTGTTTGTTGCTTCGTTGAACTGGTACAAGGGGACCCAGATGATGGACGTGGATGAGGATATGGCAGGGATGATGGTTCCATTGACGTGGAGGTGAGATGAGAGGTTCCCATGTGGATAGACGTTGCAGATGGAAGGTGACTAGGAAAGTACGGGTAGTGGAAAACGTGGGTGCTGCGTTGGGACAGGACAGCGATGAAGTGGAATGAGGTGAGGATGTGGGGGTAGAGGAAATTTCATGTCAATAGACGATATGGGGACCATCTACCTATAAGGAGGTGAGTGGTAGAACACCTGGCAGGAGATGGTAGGCGGGAGTGATAAGGAGACATGGTTTGACGGTGAGTGGAGGACACATGTACCATAATGAGACGAGGAGGGAGAGCAGACAATGTGATGGGAAGAGGTGAGAGATGGAGTGGGAGACAGGTGTCAGCGGAAGGCGAGAGAGGTAAGAGGTGGTGGTAAGAAGTCTACTTAGATGGGGTAAGCGACAATA
>ML782767.1:1524208-1541675 GCA_009831015.1 Picea engelmannii | reverse complement strand
ACAATGATACAAGGGTGAGGGTGTCTATATCCGTTTTCCCTCCTACTCTCTAAACTGTCTAATCTATGAATTCAAATCTACCTACTTTCATTAATTACGTATAAATGCCTTTACATTCTACAGATGAGAGCAGTGATCAAGATCTGTTTACAATATCTAAGATATAAATGTAAGTACGCTTTCCCCAGCTATCACATTAATATCTGCTTCATTAACTTTTCAAAACATTTCAAAAATGTGCGCTGGTGCTTTTCCAACTGTCTTCCGCCTTTTACATTGCTTGCTTGGCTGGTTGCTTACGATGCTCCTGCATCATACTCCCTCGCTTGAAAATTTTCATGAACTCATGTTCATGAGTTCTTGCACAGTCTGTCCATGCATATGAATTTATGCTTCATCCTCCCAACTGACATCTTCAACTGGATGTCCCTTCCATTTGACCAAGTATTCAAAATACTCTTTTCTCCTGGTCTTTTTGCTAACCCTTTTGTCAATTATGCTTTCCATCTGTGGATTTTCAACTAGAGGCATTTGTTTTGTCCATTGAATTTCTTTCTGCTCATCTTCTGCTCCTGCTTCCTTAGCTGTGTAAGGGTACAAATCCATGACATTGAATATCGGTGAGATTCCGACCCCATCGGGTAGTTCAATCTCATATGGGTTTGCCCCAAATTTCCTTATGACCTTGCACGGTCCAATCTTTTTCATCTTCAATTTGTTATACGTTCCCCTTGGGAACCTCTCATTCCTCAAATGTGCAAGAATAATATCACCAACTTCAAAGTGAAGTTCTTGCCTTTTTTGATCTTCTCTCCACTTGTATTCTTGATTTGAACTCTGCAATCTCTCCTTAATTCAGCCGTGAAGCTCCTTCATTCCTTCTGCAAAGTCCTCTGCACTAGCACTCCTGAATTCATTTTGTTCTGAATCTTTCAATTCAGAAACTCCCCTTGGCTGCATTCCATATACAATCTGGAATGGACTCTACCCTATGCTTCTGTTAAGTGAATCATTATAAGTGAATTCCGCTTGTGGCAGAATGTGATCCCACTGATTGTGGTGTTCAGTCACTAAGCTTCTTAGCAAATCTCCCAAGCTCCTGTTCATGACCTCTGTCTATCCATCCATTTGAGGATGATATGCTAAGCTAAAGGACAAACTTGTCCCCAAATTCTTCCATAAGGTCCTCCAGAAATGTCCTACGAATTTGGTATCTCAATCAGAAATGATACTCCTTGGAAAGTCGTGAAGTCTGACGACTTCCTTGAAAAACAGGTTTGCAATATGAGTTGCATTGCTGGTTTTCTGGCATGGTATGAAATGTGCCATCTTTGAAAATCTGTCGACTACCACAAATATTGAATCACATCCTCTTTGTGTTCTTGGCAGTCCCAATATAAAATCCATGCTCACTACATTCCACGACGTTTCTAGTATGGGTAATGGTTGATATAACCACGTGTTCTGTCTTTTTCCTTTCATATGCTGACAAATTCTGCATCTGTCCACAAATTTCTTAACATCTGTCCTCATCCTTGTCCAAAAATAGGATCCATTCAACTTTGAAAATGTCTTATCATGATTGAAGTGTTCGACCAATCCTCCACTGTGTTTTTCTTTCTGCAAATTCTCCCTCATGGAGCATTTTGGAATACATAGCTGATTTCCCCTGAACAACAATCCATCCTGGATCATGTATTAAGTCCATTGGCTTTTGTCCCTAAGAATTGGATTCTCAGATGCCTCATATGCCTCCTTAAAATCTGGGTCATCCCTGTACATTTCTTTGAGGTTATCAAAACCTAAAGTCTTGACTCTGAATTTCTACATAAGCAAACATTTCCTGCTCAAAGCATCAACAACTTTGTTAGTAGTTCCAAAAATATGCTTAATCACAAAAGTAAAATTTTGCATGTATTCACCCAATTTAGCATGCTTTTGGTTCAACTTCTCCTGTTGAGTCACAAATTGCAAAGCATGATTATCGTTGTACAAAACAAACTCCTTGGGAACCAAATAGTGTCTCCATTTCTTCAATGCTTGTATGACTGCATAGAATTCCTTGTCATATGTGGAGTACTTAATATTCACTTCATTCAGTTTTTCACTGAAATATGCGACTGACCTATCATCTTGGGCTCAAGACCACTCCAATTGCAAACCCACTCGTGTCACACCTGGCCTAGAATGTCTTGCTAAAATCTGGCAAAACCAGAATTGGTTGCTCAGTGATCTTCTTCTTCAGCAGATTGAAACTCTTCTCTACTTCCTCTGTCCAGTGAAAAGATTTATGTCTTTTCTTCACCGTATCCATCATCGGTGCACTGATTCCACTGAATTTCTGGATGAATTTCTTGTAGAAGCTAGACAAACCATGGAAGCTTTGTACTTCAAATATACTCTTCAGCGATGGCCAATTCTTAATCACCTTTATTATTTTCAAATCCATTTTCAGCTCATTTGCAGAGATAACAAAACCCAAATAAATGAGTTCTGTCCCTATAAATGATGATTTCTTCATATTGATCAGCAATTTCTCTTGCTGTAATCTTCTCATTACTGTAACTAAATGCTTTAAGTGTCCTGCTTCTGTTTTGCTGAAAATTAATATATCGTCAAGATATAGAATGGTGAATTTCCCTATGAAATCCTTCAGGACTTCATTCATCAACCTCATGAAAGTACTAGGTGCATTCATTAAGAAAAATGACATGACAAGCCATTCATACAACCCGTCATTTGTCTTGAATGTTGTCTTCCATTCATCACCTTCTCTCATCTAAATTTGATGATATCTTCTTTTCAAATCAATCTTTGAAAAAAATCTTGCTCCACTCAAGCAATCCATCAAGTCGTCCATACTTGGCAATGGAAATCTGTATCTGATGGTAATCTTATTGATCACCCTTGAGTCTGTACACATTCTCCAGCCTCCATCTTTATTTGGGCTTAGCATTGTCAGAATAGTGCATGGACTCAAGCTTTCTCAAATCAATCCTTTGTCCATTAAGTCCTGGACCTGTCTCTTAACTTCTTCATTTTCCTGCGGCGTTAATCTGTACGCTGCTTTGTTCGGTAAACTAGCTCCAGGTATAAGATCGATATGATGAATTATACTCTTGATAGGTGGAAACGAACAAGGTAGTTCATCCACTACTATATCAACAAACTCTCCCAGCAACTCCTGGATTGTTTCTGGTAAATCAGCTATCCTTGTACTGGTGAAAACAATTATGGGCTTCTTGACCACAATAAATTGTGTGTCCTCCTTCTTCTTAACCTCATCAAGAAGTTCCTTCCCACTCATGAGAAGTATAGTGTTGCTCACTCATGAGAAGTATAGTGTTGCTCGTCTCTGTTTTCACTTCTCTATCCTTAATTGGCAGCAACATGTGAGTCCTACCATTTTTCTCCAGGGTGTATGTGTTCTTTCTCCCATCATGAACTATGTTTTTGTCATATTGCCATGGTCTACCTAGCAATAGATGACAAAAATCCATGGGAATGACATCACACAATATTTCATCTTTATATCCTCCTATTTTAAATTCAACTAAACACTGTTTAGTGACATTTACCTGGTGTCCTTTTTGTAGCCACGAAACTCTATATGGGCTTGGATGTACAATAGTCTCTAGCTCCAATTTTTCTGCCATCTCTATAGATACGAGATTGTCTGTGCTACCGCTATCCACTATGACCTTGCATACCCTGTCTTTAGTTTTGCAAGCAGTCCAAAACAGACTTTTTCTTTGGGCTAGGTTCTTTTCCTCCTTCTCTGGCTTCAAGAGAACTTTCCTCATCATTAAGGATCTTCCGCCCTCAGCATCTTCTGCCTCTACATTCCACCCTTGAGCTTCAACAATCTGAGTTTCACCACCATCTTTCTTCTTATCTGGACACTCATAGGATTTATGTCTGATTTTTCCACAGACGAAGCATTTCACTTCACCTCCTCTGCCTCTGGCTCGAGGAAAAGTATTTCTATCAGCATAATGCCTTCCCTGTGAGCTTCCTCCACTCTCAGGTTGAGTTTAAGGTTTCTTTTCCTCTTCTTTAGGTCTCTGAGTTCTATCTCAGGCAATTGTTTTGCCTCTGGCTTGACTTCTACCTCGGCCTCTTTGACCTTGCTTTGGGCTCAAATTCTCTTCATCCTTTAAAGCCATCTGATAATCATGTTCCATAGTCTAAATGGTCATTATGCTCATCTCATCTTGAAGTTCATATCGTACACCATTCATGTACCTGACAACTTTTTCATCATCGCTTTCCCGATGACCTACTCTGATGTTTATCCTGTGGAATTCTTCAGTGTATTCTTTCAATGACATCAACTTCTGTCTGAAATTCCACATCCTCCAAAACAAAGTGTTTTGATAATCCCTGGGTATAAATTTGTCTTTCATCTTTGCAACCATTCTATCCAAGCTTTTGATTTTCTACTTGCCTTTGCAGTGTCTGTCAGCTTGCATTTCATCCCACCATAGTGTTGCGTGCCCTTTAAGTCTGGTAACATCATGTTTGACTTCTTATCTTCCTCGACATCCTCATAGTCGAAGTATTTGTCTAGAGTCCTAATCCAGTCTAGAAGTTCTTCAACATCCAAGTTTTCTTCATACACTGGAATGTCCAGTTTTTCTTTAGCACCTATACTTGCAACAACCCTAAATAGGCGTTCTTCTGCAGCATCTTCAACTGCAACTTCTTCGTTTTTGGCTTCTTCTTCACTTTCAGCCTCGCTGATATCTCCAGCTTCAGCTGTGTGCCTCTGTGCTGTCTCCATAGCATCAAGCCTGGCATGTAATTCATGCATTTCTCTTTCCCTTGCTGGATCAGGTATTTGCCTATCTCTTCTTCTCAACATTTCTCTTTCCTCTACTGGATCAGGTATTTTCCTGTCTCTTCTTCTCGGCAGCATGGCTATAAAATTTCCTCCCTTCTCTCTGCTACAGAAAGCAAAGAACTTGTTCTGCAGCTCTGATACCACAAAATGACGCAGACCCCCGACCCTTGGGCCAAGATCCATGCAAGATCATTCTAAATCTTCCCCTAAGTCTGATTGACTCTTTGATTTCCCCACAGGGAATACTTCACACACACAAAAAGGTGTATTCCACAAGTCCTTCTGAGTTATGCCTACGTGATCAAACACCGGCGTTAACTCCACAACCGACCAACAAATGTGATCGGGGATTTTTCCCTTTTGGGATTTCGGATTTCATGATATCGCAAATCCTGTTGTCGAATCCTTGTCTCTTCAACCTCTGAAACCCAAAATGTCAACGAGGGTTGACTCCTTCAATGCGTCGAACACACGCCTCTTGTTGCCACTTATTTAGGCTTTTCAGTACTTGAGTGATCGACCAACACTCGTTCCTTTTAAGGTTTTAGTTTGCACTTCAACCTTATGAAACCCAAAATTCCGAAATGATCTAATGGCTCAACTGACCACAATAAACGGTCCACGTTGATTCTTAAAACAAAAGGGATGGGTTCACCCAACTGCTAACCACCTTGCAGCTTCACTGGATCCTACGGTTCTCGCGACTTCGCGAGTTCTCCATGGAGAATTCTAATCGTCTGATTCACTGCTCAAGAATCTCTGGCCAAACTGACTTGGCATCCTTCCATTAAACTTAACTTCTGCGCGATGATTTCGCTCCCCGTCTTCCTTTGAACTCTTCAAAGGTACTAACCCTCTTGATATTTCACTTGTAAACTTAAGTCTTCAAGAGAGATCCTACTTGCACTCCTTGCGGCAATCTTTCAAATAACCTCTGGTTATTTGAGTCCTCGAATCTGTGTGCTCTTTGCAACAACAGTCCTTCCACCTTCACCTTACTTGATAACTTCTAAGGTTTCAACTAGCCTGTGCACACCATGCATGGCTCTGTGCTTCACCTGTGCTTCTGCTAGTATGAGAACAACGGTATCTCTCCTGAGCTTTCTGAGATAAAACTCAGACCCTCGTCAACGCACACCTTGCGGACGTTCGCCGCACTCCTTGCAGGAATTCTCAGGAAGAGAAACAATTGAAACTCATCCTTCTCCTCTCTCAAACTTCATATATTCAACATGAAATCATACACACAGCATGTAAACAAATGCATAACACAGAAACAAA
This sequence comes from Picea engelmannii, assembly GCA_009831015.1. Taxonomy (NCBI): domain Eukaryota; kingdom Viridiplantae; phylum Streptophyta; class Pinopsida; order Pinales; family Pinaceae; genus Picea; species Picea engelmannii. Next base: position 1,535,551 of record ML782767.1, on the reverse strand, counting down.
GCAACTGTAAACATACCATTCAACAAATGTAAACAGTAAGCATCATAACACCATGAAAATTGAGTCAAAGCCTTCATATATTAACTCAAGTGTTCCTGTACATGGGCTCTTCTCTACAACTCTCTGCTACAGTTCTCCAACTAATGAATTCTGAATGATCATAATGTTACAATGATACAAGGGTGAGGGTGTCTATATCCGTTTTCCCTCCTATTCTCTAAACTGTCTAATCTATGAATTCAAATCTACCTACTTTCATTAATTACGTATAAATGCCTTTACATTCTACAGATGAGAGCAGTGCTCAAGATCTGTTTACAATATCTAATATATAAATGTAAGTACACTTTCCCCAACTATCACATTAATATCCACTTCATTAACTTTTCAAAACATTTCAAAAATGTGCGCTGGTGCTTTTCCAGCTGTCTTCCACCTTTTACGTTGCTTGCTTGGATGGCTGCTTACGATGCTCCTACATCATACTCCCTCGCTTGAACATTTTCATGAACTTTTGTTCTTGAGTTCTTGCACGGTCTGTCCATGTCTATGAATTTATGCTTCATCCTCCCAACTGGCATCTTCAACTGGATTTCCCTTCCATTTGACCAAGTATTCAAAATACTCTTTTCTCTTGGTCTTTTTGTGAATCCTTTTGTCAATTATACTTTCCATCTGTGGCTTTTCAGCTACAGGCATTTGTTTTGTCCATTGAATTTCTTTCTTCTCATCTTTTTCTCCTGCTTCTTTAGCTCTGTAAGGGTACAAATCCAAGACATTGAATATCGGTGAGATTCCGACACCATCGGGTAGTTCAATCTCATATGCATTTGCCCCAAATTTCCTTATGACCTTGCACGATCCAATCTTTTTCATCTTCAGATTGTTATACGTTCCCCTTGGGAACCTCTCCTTCCTTAGATGTGCAAGAATTAGATCACCAACTTCAAAGTGAAGTTCTCGCCTATGTTGATCTGCTCTCCGCTTGTATTCTTGATTTGAACTTTGTAATATCTCCTTAATTCAGCTGAGAAGCTCCTTCATTCCTTCTGCAAAGTCCTCTATACTAGCACTCCTAAATTCATTTTGTTCTGAATCTTTAAATTCAGAAACTCCCCTTGGATGCATTCCATATACGATTTGGAATGGACTCTTCCCTGTGCTTATGTTAAGCAAATCATTATAAGCAAATTCTGCCCGTGGCATAATGTGATCCCATTGACTGTGGTGTTCAATCACTAAGCTTCTTAACAAATCTCCCAAGCTCCTGTTCACGACCTTTGTCTGTCCATTCGTTTAAGGATGATATGCTGAGATAAAATACAAACTTGTCCCCAACTTATTCCATAATATCCTCCATAAATGTCCTACGAACTTGGTATCTCGATCAGAAACAATACTCCTTGGCAAGCCGTGAAGTCTGATGATTTTTTTGAAAAATAGGTTTGCAATATGAGTTGCTTCACTGGTTTTATGGCATGGTATGAAATGTTCCATCTTTGAAAATCTGTCGACTACCACAAAGATTGAATCACATCCTCTTTGTGTTCTTGGCAATCCCAATATAAAATCCACGCTCATTGCATCCCACGACCTTTCTGGTATGGGTAATGGTTGATATAACCCTGTGTTCTGTCTTTTTCCCTTCATGTGATAACAAATTCTGCATCTGTCCACAAATTTATTAACATCTGTCCTAATCCCTGGCCAAAAATAGGAGCCATTCAACTTTGAGAACGTCTTATCATGACCGAAGTGTCCGACCAATCCTCCACTGTGTTTTTATTTCAGCAAATTCTCCCTCATAGAGCATTTTGGAATACATAACTGATTTCCTCTGAACAATAATCCATCCTGGATCATGTATTCAGTTCATTGGATTCTGTCCCTGAGAATTGGATTCTCAGATGCCTCACATGCCTCTTTAAAATGTAGGTCATCCCTGTACATTTCTTTGAGGTTATCAAAACCTAAATTCTTGACTCTAAATTCCTGCATAAGAAAACATTTCCTGCTCAAAGCATCAACAACTTTGTTAGCAGTTCCAGAAATATGCTCAATCAAAAAGTAAAATTTTGCATGTATTCAACCCATTTAACATGCTTTTGGTTCAACTTCTCCTGTCGAGTCACAAATTGCAAAGCATGATTATCGTTGTACAAAACAAACTCCTTGGGAACCAAATAGTGTCTCCATTTCTTCAATGCTTGTATGACTACATAGAATTCCTTGTCATATGTGGAGTAATTAATCTTCACTTCATTCATTTTTTCCTTGAAATATGTGACCGACCTGTCGTCTTGGCTCAAGACCGCTCCCATTGCAAACCCACTCATGTCACACCTGACCAGGAATGTCTTGCTAAAATCTAGCAAAACCAGAATTGGTTGCTCAGTGATCTTCTTCTTCATCAGATTGAAACTCTTCTCTGCTTCCTCTGTCCAGTGAAAAGATTTATGTCTTTTCTTCACCGTATCCATCATCGGTGCGCTAATTCCACTGAAGTTCAGGATGAATTTCCTGTAGAAGCTAGCCAAACCATGGAAGTTTCGTACCTCAAATATACTCTTCGGCGATGGCCAGTTCTTAATCGCCTTTATCTTTTCTGGATCCATTTTCAACTCATTTGCACAGATAACAAAACCCAAATAAATGAGTTTTGTCCTCATAAATGACGATTTCTTCATATTTATCAACAATTTCTCTTGCTGTAATCTCCTCACAACTAAATGCTTTAAGTGTTCTAATTCAGTTTTCCTGAAAATTAATATATCGTCAAGATATACAATGACAAATTTCCCTATGAAATCCTTCAGGACTTCGTTCATCAACCTCATGAAAGTATTGGGCGCATTCTTTAAGCCAAATGTCATGACAAGCCATTCATACAGCCCCTCATTCGTCTTGAATGCTGTCTTCCATTCATCACCTTCTCTCATCTGAATTTGATGATATCCTCTTTTCAAATCAATCTTTGAAAAACATCTTTCTCCACTCAAGCAATCCATCAAGTCATCCATCCTTGGCAATGGAAATATGTATCTGATGGTAGTTCGTCCACTACTATATTAGCAAACTCTCCGAGCAACTCCTGGATTTCTTTTGGTAAATCATCTATCCTTGTACTGGTGAACGCAATTATGGGCTTCCTGACCACAATAAATTGTGTGTCCTCCTTCTTCTTATCCTCATCAAGAAGTTCCTTCCCACTCATGAGAAGTACAGTGTTGCTCATCTCTATTTTCACTTCTCTATCCTTCATTGGCAACAACATTTGAGTCATACCATTTTTCTCCAGGGTGTATGTGTTTTTTCTCCCATCATGAACTACGTTTCTGTCATATTGCCATGGTATACCTAGCAATAAATGACAAACATCCATGGCAATGACATCACATAATATTTCATCTTTATATCTTCCTATTTTAAATTCAACTAAACATTGTTTAGTGACATTTACCTGATGTCGTTTTTGTAGCCACGAAACTCTGTATGGGCTTGGATGTACAACAGTCTCCAGCTTCAGTTTTTCTACCATCTCTGTAGATATGAGATTTTATGTGCTACCGCTGTCCACTATGGCTTTGCATACCCTGTCTTTAGTTTTGCAAGTAGTCCGAAATAGACTGTTTCTTTGGGCTAGGTTCTCTGCCTCCTTCTCTGGCTTAAAGAGAAATTTCCTCATCATTAAGGATATTCTGCCCTCAGTGTCTCCTACCTCTACATTCCTCCCTTGAGCTTCGACAATGTGAGTTTCAACATCATCTTTCTTCTTATCTGGACACTCATAGGATTTATGTCCAATTTTTCCACAGATGAAGCATTTCACTTCACCTCCTTTGCCTCTTCCTCTTCCTCTGGCTCGAGGAAAAGTATTTCTATCAACATACTGCCTTCCTCGTGATCTTCCTCCCCTCTCAGGTTGAGTTTGAGGTTTCTTTCCCTCTTCTTTAGGTCTCTGAGTTCTGTCTTGGGCAATTGTTTTGCCTCTAGCTTGACTTCTACCTCAGTCTCTTTGACCTTGATTTCAGCTCAATTTCTCTTCAGCCTTCAGAGCCATCTGATAAGCATCTTCCATAGTTGGAATGGTCATCATGCTCATTTCATCTTGAAGGTCATATTGCAGACCATTCATGTACTTGGAAAATTTTTCGTCATCGCTTTCTCGATGACCTGTTCTGATGTTTATCCTGTAGAATTCTTTAGTGTATTCTTTCACTGACATCAACTTCTGTCTCAAATTATGCATCCTCCGAAATAGAGTGATTTGATAATCCCTAGGTATAAATTTGGATTTCATCTTTGCAACCATTCTATCCCATCTTTTGATTTTCTGCTTGCCTTTGGAGCGTGTGTCAGCCTGCAGTTCATGCCACCACAGTGATGCATGCCCTTTAAGTTTGGTAACATCATGTTTGACTTTCTTATCTTCCTCAACATCCTCATAGTCGAAGTATTTATCTAGAGTCCTAATATAGTCTAGAAGTTCTTCAACATCCAAGTTTCCTTCGTACACTGGAATGTCCATTTGTTCTCTAGCACCTATCCTTGCAACAATGCTGAATAGGCATTCTTCTGCAACATCTTCAACTGCAACTTCTTTGTTTTCAGCTTCATCTTCACTTTCAGCATCGCTGATATCTCCAGCGTCAACTGTGTGCCTCTGTGCTATCTCCATAGCATCAAGCCTGACACGTAATTCACTCATCTCTCTTTCCCTTGGTGGATCAGGTATTTGCCCGTCTCTTCTTCTTGAAATTTCTCTTTCCTCTATTGGATAAGGCATTTTCTTGTCTCTTCTTCTCAGTGGCATGGTTGTAAAATTTCCTCCCTTCTCTCTGCTACAGAAAGCAAAGAACTTGTTCTCCAACTCCGATACAACAAATTGACGCAGACCCCCGACCCTCGGGCCAAGATCTGCGCAGGATCCTTCTAAATATTCCCCTGAGTCTGATTGACTCGTTGATTTCCCCACAAATAATACTTCACACACATAAATAGGTGTATTCCACAGGTCCTTCTGAGTTATGCCTACGTGATCAAACACCGACGTTAACTCCACAACCGACCAACAAATGTGATTGGGGATATTTCCCTTTTGGGATTTCGTATTTCGCGATCTCACGAATCCTGTTGTCAAGCCCTTGTTTCTTCAACCTCCGAAAACCAAAACATCAATGAGGGTTGACTCCTTCAATGCACTGAACACACGCCTCTTGTTGCCACTTATTTCGTCTTTTCGGGACTTGAGTGATCGACCAACACTCGTTCCTCTTCCCTTATGATTTCCTGGTTTATGAAATTTCCCCTTTTGGGCGAGATCGATGGTCTTTTATGACTTTCGCCGAAGCTCGACCACCTCTTTCAGCTTCCATCACACGTATCCTCAGACTGGTGCTTGGGATCCTGCTTTCAGCTTTTTAGTCTTCGCGATTCTGGGAGTTGCGTTGACATGCAACTCTTTCTCTTGACTCCCGGAACCCCAAAACCCGATTGGAGCCCAAAGCTATTCTTCTGCGATCTTTCAAAATTTTTCTCCTTCCACTCTTTGCGATTTCGTGAACCAGAAGTTTGAACTCTTGATTCCAAAAATCGTTGCCCCCTCTACTTCCCGACACCCGAAGTGTCGAAATCCTGAAATTCCATGCGAAAATCCTATCGCGTTTCGCAACTTCAGGATTTTAACTTCACTATGTCCTGGCTCCTTGTCGTCAGGACTCCCGAAATACCAAACCCAAAATTCTCGAAGTATCAAAACTCACTTGTTCAACTTTACACGCGATAATCCCTTTCGCGGTTCATGAATGTGAATGACCAAAGGTTTTGGTCTGCACTTCAACCTTACAAAACTCGAAATTTCGAAATGATCTAATGGCTCAAATGACCACAATAAATGGTCCACTTTGATTCTTGAAACCAAAGGGATGGGCTCACCCAACTCCTAACCACCTTGCAACTTCACTGGATCCTATGGTCCTCGCGACTTCATGAGTTCTCCATGGAGAATTCTGACCGTCTGATTCACTCCTCAAGAATCTCTGGCCAAACTGACTTGGCGTCCTTCCACTGAACTTAACTTCTACGTGATGATTTTTCTCCCTGTATTCATTTGAAATCTTCAAAGGTACTAACCCTCCCGAGATTTCACTTGTGAACTTAAGTCTCCAAGAGAGATCCTGCTTGCACTCCTTGTGACAATCTTTCAAATAACCTCTGGTTATTTGAGTCCTCGACTCTGTGCGCTCTTTGCAACACTAGTCCTTCCACCTTCACCTTAGTTGATAACTTCTAAGGCTTCAACTAGACTATGCACACCTTGCACGAATCTGTGCTTCACCTGCGCTTCTGCTGGTATGAGAACAACGGTATCTCTCCTAAGATTTCTGAGATAAAAATCAGACCCTTGTCAACGCACACCTTGCGGACATTCGCTGCACTCCTTGTAGGAATTATCAGGAAGAAAAACGATTGAAACTCTTCCTTCGCCTCTCTCAGACTTCATATATTCAACATGAAATCATACACACAACATTGAAACAAATGCATAACACAGAAACAAAGCAACTGTAAACATACCATTCAACAAATGTAAACAATAAGCATCATAACACCATGAAAATTGAGTCAAAGCCTTCATATATTAACTCAAGTGCTCCTATACATGGGCTCTTCTCTACAGCTCTCTGCTACAACTCTCCAACTTATGAATTCTGAATGATCATAATGTTACAATGATACAAGGGTGAGGGTGTCTATATCCATTTTCCCTCCTACTCTCTAAATTGTCTAATCTATGAATTCAAATCTACCTACTTTCATTAATTACGTTTAAATGCCTACATTCTACAGATGAGAGCAATGCTCAAGATCTGTTTACAATATATAAGATATAAATGTAGGTACGCTTTCCCCAACTATCACATTAATATCCACTTCATTAACTTTTCAAAGCATTTCAAAAACCTGTGCTGGTGTTTTTCTGGCTGTCTTCCGCCTTTTACGTTGCTTGCATGGATGGCTGCTTACGATGCTCCTGCATCACTTTCCTTTTTTCTTGTAAAATTAAATATTACTAAGTGTTGTTTCCAAATCACCAACATTGTGTGCAGGAGCACCTAAGTTGTTGTCTTCCTTTTCACTCAAAATAGTATGAATGAATGAATTGTTGAATCCTACTGACAACATATGCTCTATGAAGATTTTGTTCAGGTCAAACCCCTTTATCTTTTCAACATACTTCATATTTACATTGTGGAAGTGATTCACAAAATCATCATTTTTTTTATATTCCTGAATATGAAGTCTCCAATTTTCCACGACAAGGGGATGAATTGCTTTTTCCATTTTTCATGGAAAAAGTGCAACCAGAAATTGTATTGCCTTGCCACTTCCGTAATAAACATTTTATCAGATACTTGGTATGGAAGAAAAGAGGGTTTTTCTTTGGAACAAAAGATCCTAATAACACTGTGATTTTCCATTTTCTCTAATGTCCCCTTTTTCTCCAAGAATTTATTTTCCTGGTATGATATTTTGGGGGTATTTTTACCAAACAACAGTCCTTTGAAAACTAAAAATAAATCATTGTAAACTTCATAAAAATGCAAAGAAGTCTTGTGTCTCCACAATTCTTGATACCAGAAGGTAACTGGATCAATTTCACAATTTACCCTCTTACAAATAGTCAATTTTGTAAATGGACAACAATATACTATATCACAAATACCAAATAAGAAGCCATAAAGAATTTCTTGTCCTTTTTGTAATGTGACAATTGGGAAGATATTTCAATGCAAATCAGTTTTCCCCAGTTGAAGATAGCTTGCTATTTAAGTGTAAAATATAAAATATAAAGAATCATGCTATAAATGGTGGTGTTTCTTTCCTGACTTGTCAACCTAGTAAAAAACCAAGCGATTTCCTAAAAGGGGTTTTTAAAAGAGTCAACCTGAATCCTGGTTATGTATTCTAGGACAACCATGAGATTCTCCAAGAACTCAGGAAAGAGATCCAGGCCATTATCATGTTTCTTCATAAAGTCTTTGCAATCATCTCCTTTGAAGGTAAGTGTTGGCTCCGGTAGATTCAACATCTTATGAAAAATTTTCGGTGACTGAGAGATGGGGGAATGATATTGAAGTTGTATAATTCATTGACTCGGTACATAATTCTCAATGCACCATGCAACTAGTTATTTGCAGTCGAATACCTCAGGGACACACCCTGCGTGAGCAATTTTGGATGTCCAGATTATGTGTTTCTGTGTAGGAGTAAATGAGTAATCCAAGTATGCTTTGGACCACTGAAAGTTCTGGTCTTCACGACTAACTGCAATCCTCTCCTTTGAAGGTAAGTGTTGGCTCCAGGAGATTCAACATCTTACGAAAATTTTTCGGTGACTGAGAGATGGGGGAATTATATTTAAGTTGTATAATTTGTTGACTCGGTACATACTTCTCAACGCACCATGCAACTAGTTCTTTGCAGTTGAATACCTCAGGGAGACACCCTGTGCGAGAAATTTCGGATGTCCAGATTATGTGTTTCAGTTTAGGAGTAAATGAGTAATCTGAGTATTCTCTGGACCACTGAAAGTTCTAGTCTTCACGACTAAAAGTATTCAAAGTATCACCATAGAACTGATGTCTAGCTACTGCTGCCATAAGTTGACAAGAGTGATCTTTCAACTGGATAATAATTTGCAATGAATCGTTTCGGAGAGATAACAATAATATAACCCTTGGAAAATCGCGCTTTAATGCATTTTAATGAAAAATATCCTTGAGCCCTTCGCTCAATAATGATGATCTTTACAAAACATGCATGATCAGTTTTTAGAATTAAACCATACTAAATTCATATTGGGAAAAGCGCGAAGGTGGCGAGGATGGACAAGAGCAATTTGAATTTGGGGATTTTTTGTGGACCCGCAAACCCGTGGTTGTGTATGGTAAAAAATAGGCTAAGTTTTGCACAACGGTTGGTCAGACTTGGATACAGGAGAAATGAGATACTTAGGGGTTTGGTACCTGTGAAAAGTATGACAATCATAATGTAGATCACGAGCCTTTAGGTGTGAAGTGGAGATCACAGAACTTGGAATATGAAAGCTTTAACCTGTGAACCCACGGTTACAAAAATGGTTAAGTACATTATAACAAGGTGGTCTATCAGACTCATGATATGGGAACATGGATGGAGGTGAAGACCCAAGAATCTGCCAACCCGCGAAGCCACCAATCTTTTGAAATACAACTAAGTATGGTAACTTGATAGGGAAAAGAGAAGGGAGAAAAGAAAAGGGGAATGAGGTTAGGTATAGAAGAGGGAAAATAAATGGAAAAGATAAGTTGGGAAAATAGTAAAGGAAGGGAAATTTTGGAAGCATGAATTGATCTCAACAATACCACATATGTTCAGAGAATAAAATAGAATAAAACTACTCTTTATTATAAGAAATCCATTGAGGTAGGGAAAAACCATAGAATGGATCCTATTATGGAATGGATCCTCTCTTGTCCACTTACCTCTTCGAGGGGGAATCCTCCAATTGAGCTACATGCTCCCATTACAATAATTATCTTCCCCTCATTACAATGTTTAAACCCCTTTATATATTTCTACCAACCACCTATGAATAGTCTAGAGGATGAACCTTCTAGAAGTAGAACCTTCTAAGAAGTTCTCTCACATTTATTATATCTAACTACCATAGTGGGCCTTATTTAATACTATAGTGGACCTAGTCCACCTTACATTGGATGGCTTCCACTATTATCACTATGGGCCCTCTGCACCCCCCCACTACCCCTATAGCTACACTACAATAAGAGAACTAAGTTTGCTTAGAGGATCATTAAGGTCATAGGACAAAATGAAACCACTTAGAACACCAACATCTACTTTGTCTAACTATGAGGCATTTATAAATTCAATGTATGTGAATCTATCCATGAATTGTCAAGATTGAGGCACCTAATTTTTTAGCTAGTGTAGAATTCCTTGTCCAATGGTAATCTTTGAACTAGTTTCAAGCATTATGATAAAGTCTCGGTTTTGGGGCGCAAATTTTTGAGGCCTATATTCTCAACCAACATTGTTTCCAACAAGGCACTCAACATTGTAATTTTTTTAAGGAAAGGAAGTCAACCACTTTGTTTTGTGCCCCTTCTTTCTTGGAGTGACTAAGTTGAATTATTGCATGTATGTAACTAATTTCAAGAATTGACTTTCCAACAAACTAGAATGTGTTTTTAAATGTTTTAAATGGTTTGTGGGAAATATGGGTACTATATCCCTCTAAGTTCCACAATTAAATGTCAATAACATATGATTGTACTTGATAGAATCCAATGAAAATGTTGCAATCCTAACAATCCTGAAATCATGATAATTGATAAGTCTACTGAATTTTGAATGACATGAAATTCTACTTTCTACATCCATGTTTTCTTATGGAAATGCACATGGTACAGGTCTGTAATACACATTTCCCGCAACTTAGATCTCCCAATTAATAGATAGTATCACATTTCTTGATGACTTATAACATTGTGTACATCTTGTAGTAGGTAGGGTACCTGTCAATTACATCACAGAGTCCCTAAATAGAATTCCACTTGTCTCTTAATGGAATGATATCATTACTCATATTTGGTTACCATTTATCTTAGAACATTGAGATTGAAAGAAATGCTAGATAAAATTGTGCATATAGTTTTTCCTCATTTAACTTTGTAGCTATGGCAACAAGGTTAGCATAACCACTCAATTATGATCTTGTTCTTATCTAAATCAATGTGTAATTTGTCTTCATCAAAGATTTAACCAAAGTACGCTATTAAGTTCACCCTATACAAACTCTTCTTGTTGTTTACCTAGAGCTTCAACTTCAACTCCAAGCATTCCATGCATAAAAAATTGACATGGCAATTAGAATGCCATTGGAAATATGAGATGCACAACCAAGAAGGTTCCCAAGTACACAATTTAAGAATTTTATTCATTAGTCTCTTGAATGTTGTGGGTGAGTGGAATGTTGTGGATTGGTGTTCTAAAAATTGATCTCTCTATACACAAGCTTTGATACCAAAGTTAAAAAAAAATGAGATATAAATAACACCTGAGTTTAACTAGGATGCCAGTTACTTTAGTTTGCTCAATGAATGATTACAACATGAGAGACAAAACAACCAAGGTTATTGTTATCACTGAAATTTCGTCCGCACAGGGCGACAAGAACTCAACATCATCAACACAGAAAAACAATCATCCATGGCACAAGGATTAACTCCACAGCATATCAAAAGGGCCAAAACTATACAAAGTTGGCTAAAAAGATTA
>ML782767.1:1509052-1524108 GCA_009831015.1 Picea engelmannii | reverse complement strand
AATGAAGATGAAATGTGATCCCTTGAAAATTTGAAAATACAAAATTGTGCAGTAAAAAAATGTAGCTATAGGAACCTACATGAAGAAATCTATTTGCATTTCTATAGGAAACTATAGGAAATCTCACACAATCTAGTATAGGATACTATCAATAAATACATTTCTACAAGAAGCTACAACAAGCACTTCTCTAGCACACGATTTCAAAATTTTTGATTTTCAAGGGTATGGGATCTTTCAAAGTACCATAATACATATGATGCAACCATCCTTCAACAATTGAATTGAATGTGTCCCATAAATCAACTTTCTCCAAGATCCCCTACATACCTATAGGAAGCTATAATATCCCCTACATACCTACAAGAAGTTATAAGACATAGTAAAAATGGCTATTTTTCATCTCAAATGATAAAATCAATAATAAAACAAGACCTACAAAAAATACTCCATCAACATCATCAAGGATCCTCCATGCAAGAAAATCAAGTGAACTATACCAGGTACCTCACTCACTCATAGTTCAAACTCATTTTCACTTAATTGATCAATTGCACCCCAATATATTATTCATGGTCAATCAAACCAAATTCCCTCATCAATAAGGTGGGCCTTTCATCTCCACATAAGGGGGGTCATTGATTTATCTAGGGTGACAACTTAAGTCATCAATAGATGACAAGGAAAAGACACCATTGCAATAATTTACAGGTAACATAATCAAGAGAGAAGGTATTAATGATAAAATTCACATTACTAGTAAGGATGGGATAACTCAAGTGCGAAAAAATTTTGAAATGAAAAGGGAAGAGTGCTCATACCACCCAAAATCATAATCATGAGAATTTGTTCATGCATGCCAAAGAATGCCAAAACACTCTTTAAGCTACCAATATGCAGTAGAACACAATTTAAAATACCATGCAATAAGGAAAGAGCATAAGGGATGCTACAAAGATTGACATTGAGCTGAGAAGTCAAAGCTTCAATGTTTCCAAAGATTTATTTCAACTACAAGAAGGATATATGAGGAGATCCCCATAAAATCCATTACATGTTGCTACAAATTGTTTAGCCCTGACCATAATACTCCACTTAGATAGAGTTTCCTTAACCAGTTTTTCTAAACCCCTATTCTTAGAATTCTATAGGGGGTTGAAGTTGGAAACATTTTCACTACATATACTATCATTCATCATATACAAAGTGTTAAAATAATTGATGTGCTCATTTTACCATAGAAAATATCACTATTGTCACCCAACCATATGCACCCAACCATCCCTGAGCACCATAACCTTTGACATAATTATTCCAGAAATCCATACTAGAACCAACAAATAAACCCTAGCTGCTAATCAAAACAAAAAATGAAGAAAATTAGAGAGCTACTTCTCCAATGGTAGCGCACAAGAAAGAGAATATCCATATCCACAGAAAAAGTACCATACACAACTACAACAGTTGTAACTACACTACTCTCTCAAACTTGTGCCATACTTAACAAGAATATCACCAAGAGTATTACCAAGAATATCACCAAGAATATCACTTAAAGAGAGACCAAGACCAAGAAATGACCATACGCCCTTATTCCTCCTTGCAGCTGCAACTACATCTCTCCACAAGACTTGTGCATTGATTGAGTGTACAAATGAGCTAAAACGTCCTCTATTTATATGAATCTATCCAGTGACTTTTCTGCATGGGCCGACCTGACTTTCTGGTCATTATATTTTTCTATTTGTCTTTTTCTCGTGAAGCCGACTTGTCTTTCTGGAAAATAATATTCTAAAATTATTTATTCTTCTAGGCCAAATTGTCTTCTAGGGTTTTCACACATCTGTTTAGGGTTTCCATTACTTCTAGAATATTCCATTCTAGTCAAAGGTTACATGTGTATGTTAATACCTCCCACAACTACTATAAAATCAACACTCCCTCCTAGCTAGGGAGGTATTAACGGTAATGGTATTGAGCACACAAAAACCATTCTGTTGATAGAATCATCATAGACACACAGGCTATCTCATGATCATGCAGATCAAGTCATGAGCACCATCATCACTATCAATATCATCTAATAGCATCTTGGAATGAACATACATCATCCTTTGCATCATCTCTCGAGGCCATTCTCCATCTGAGTAATCGGGCATGATGTTGAATAATTCATGTGTTGAACTCAACACACTCAGTAGAGTGTCTCACATGCGTCACCCACTCAAAAAAGTGATACAAGAACCATTCTTCTAATCCAGACATATGTCCTAGAAGAATAGATATCTTAACAGATGTTGAAAGCCCCACAATGGGCTACAAGGATCATTCTTCTAATCTGGATCTACGTCCTAGAATAATTTTAGTCCTCCCAAACAATGAAAGCCACCCTATGGGATATAGAGACCATTCCTACAAGAATTCCAATATCAAAATATTTTTTATTCGGGTCATATGCACCATAGATATCAATCTCTACTCATATTCTTTAGAAAATATCGGTTTCATATCAGTCATCTTAATCATGACGTCATGTCCCTAGGAGACAGACTATTCAACCTGATCGGGCCAATAACCATGTGTTGGTTATATTTCATCCTTGCTACCCTTCTTGGGATGATCTAGGTTCAGGTCCACTTGGTTTCCAACAAAGCCCCTCTAAAACTATTATCCCTCCTGGTAAACTGGAAGGCAACATAGTGCACATGATGCATAACATAGTCTCACCCAAGATAGTTCTTATGGGTGGTTGCAATGCTCAGGTGCTTGCAGCCTGGGAAATGAGTGGGGATATGCGATTAAAATATATAGTATTCATTTATTACATAACATTCAACTTATATGGAATACCCTGTCATTCTTGCTCATGTATGTAAAGTAGAATATCTATCTAGTCATTCACACATTTGTTTAACATCTAATCATTAACAACATAAGATATACACAACATTAAATCACACAACACGTTATATACCGTGGTTTACCCCCTCCTGGGCTACGTCCACAAAGATTTGTCTCTTGGCTCTTTTATTTATGGTTTTGTCATACAAATAGCGCCGCACACATTACAATTCTCCATCAACCGGGTCGAGACCTTACAATGAGGTGGACTAGATCACACCAGGTTCCTCAGCCTGTGATTAAACCCTCAAGATCTACCTATTTCCCCTCAGCTCAACAACTTACAAAGTAAGATAGAATTTTATAGACATTCTGATCCAAAACAATAATAGTGTTCCCACTAACAACGAATGATGAACCCTGACCTAGACCTCCTAAGTGCCTAATTGTACATGTTTTTGTCTTATCAGCCACTACATCCTCTTACAAAAAACCTAACCCTAGCATGGTTAGGTATTCTTACATGCATGCCTTGCATTCTTCCCTCCTCTGCATGCGCATTTTCCTGTCACATGTTGCTTTTCCTACCGATAGTGTTTTCCTTAGTTTTCGATGCCACTACTTCCCTTAATTTCTGGCACCGTTGCTTCCCTTTATTTTCGACGTCACTACCCTATTTTCTGGCATTGATTTAGTTCCTTCATTACTTCTTCGAATTTCCCCAAAATTGGCCTTCTCCTCAAAATGGGCTTGTGCCCAACAAGCCCCCAACACTGACATGTGGTTCATCCTGAGCCACCTAGGCACTTTGTGCTCCCTTGACAGCCTCTGCTAGATTGTGGAACTTGTCTGCAAGTTCCCTTCCTCGCATTTGTACCCACACAACCTTTACTGTGAGCATGTCTAAATTATGATCTGTGACTTCCTCTTGAACCATGGATGTGCATATATCCCGTGTGTGTTCCATGTTATCCTTCTATTCCCCCAATTGGGTGATGAGATGCATTGCTTGGTCTTGAAGAGATTCCATTTGCGTCTGTCTCTCTTGTATGTGAACCTGCACCATCTTTAGTTCGGTGTGTAGTCTCTTCATCTTCTGCGTTCCTTTTAAACGATCAGTGATTCCCATTGTCTTCTACCTCTGCTTGATGTCCTATATTTTGGCATTTATCCTCTCTTCCTCTTGGTTCCACTGCTGGACCTGCTCATCTTCCTCTAGTGCTTTCCAAAGATGTGTTGTTCTGTTAAATAGTTATACTGATGTGTTAACGTGTTTCTCCAACTTTGCTAGTTGGAATGCAACTTCTAATTTACTATATTCCCTAACCTTTGGTGGAGTCGTCGGATTCATCTTTTCCTTTAGTTTCTCAATCTGTTTCCTAGATTGGTCGATAGTTTGGGCAATCTGATTGAGTTTTTCCTCCATAGTTGGACTCTTAGCTTGCGCACTATCCAGAAGGTGGTCGTAGACTGTTGTCACCCCCTGTTCAATTTTATTTGCGTGCTCTTTTTATTCTTTGGTATCTAACTTTAATTGTTCTACCATGAGCTCCAACTCTTCCTTGTCACTTTTAATTTCTTGCAGTTTTGTTGCATCTGTCCTCGCGCATGACTGCACCTTCTGTGTGATGCTGAATTGGAGTCTGTACAACGCCGTTTTTGGTATTTTAGCTAATACCATGTCAACCTGCGCCAACTCTTTCTGTGGCATTTGTGCTGTGGCTTCATCCATCTGCAGCATGTCATTTGTTATACTGAATGTTGGAATTACCTGCGTAGTTGTGTGAACTGTGCGGCTAGTTTGTGGCATAGTCCTTGTCACTGCTGTTGTTTCTCCCTCAGGAATGAATGTTGTTCCCCTTTTATACCTCTACGTGGTCCTAATTTTCTCAAGCACCTATCTTATGCTACCCAGGTCATCTTGTATCTTCCCCCTTTGGTGCCTGACTTCTTCGAATTCTTCTGTTGCGTGATCTTGTACCTTTTCTGCCACAAGGTCAACATCATCTTCCGTTATTGTATATTCGGGTGGCTCTTTGTGCACCTTTTCCTTCTTGCGCGTTCCTCCTGACTGTGAAATTGGCCTTTTAGGTGGCCCTGGTTCTTGACGGGTAGATGTTGAGGGGGTTCCCTGTGTTCCTATAGCCCCCGCTCCTTGGTATTTTTTTTGCAAGGAAGTGTCCTCATTTCCTTTCTGCACATCCTTTTTTTGTTGTGCCGACTTTTGTGTTGGTTTCAGATTTTTGGGCACAACTTTGTCCTCAACAAGTGTCTTGGCCTACCCTGCATCCACCTCCGTGCCCTTAGGTATTTCCCAATGTAAGACTGGGATATTCTAGTCGTCAGGCCATTCTCTCATTGCCATCTCTACGTCTTCCTCCATGACACAGTATCTCAATTGGAGCCACTCCTTCTCTAGATCCCTATGTGCCTGGATCCACATGTTATCCTTGGACACCTTGAAGTTGGTGATGTCCTAAAGCTGCATGACTACCTCAATATTTATTCACTATGTGTTAGCTATTCTCTCATGTATCTCCACAAAATACCTGGCAAAGGTACCCATGTTTATGATTCTGTGCTTGGGGTCCAAGTTACTCCTCAATGACATGTATTGTTTTGTGTGACATCGACCTACCCAGTCACAAAAGAATGAATATGGGGGATCCCTCAAACCCATCAACGCGATAAACATGAGTATCCACGAGTAGTGAAACTCTGTGCCAAGGTCCTACATGTCTTTACAATCCTCCATGAATACGTTTAGTAGGTATGGGGCCCAGCTGAGAGACGTGCCATTTGCACACTATACTGCAGTTGCGATGATTCTGACATGGACTTCTTCCTTGTGACACTTTCACAACATTTTGCAGGACATGATTTTAGTGGCCATCCTTGTCGTGATGTCACTAATCCTCTTGATGATTATACCGCGTGATCGCCTATCTGTAACATATGTTTTTTTTCATTGAGGTACTGCACAGGGTTCTCACCCTTTGATGGTAGTCCTGTGATCAATGCTATCAGCTCTACGCCTATGGAGATGGGATGTTCCATCCATAGGAATCCTCCATGGAGGACTGCTATCAACTACTTGATGCAATTGTTCACCTCTTTCCCCCTTCCAAAGTGGGGAATCTCCAACAGGCTTAAGATCCTGGTGTTTTCCAGGACAACTTCCCATGGCTTAGGATGTAGAATGGGATATCCAAAGGGACCTATCCCTATGCTGTCTAAGTAAACCCGCTGCAAAAATTCAAGGAATTTTCCTTCGTCAGCCACATCGTGGTATGAGTATTTAAGCTTTTCCAAGCACCCTACCAGTGTGGGAGTGGTTTTCACTCCTTCCAAAATACATGGGAGTACGATTGCAACGTCAGGTTACCTACACATAAACCATGCCATAGACTACTTTCCCTTCTGTTTGGGTAGTTGGCTTGAGGTCCCCACCTCCATATGTCTTCTTTCTATGTTAGGGTCTCGCTGACAGTGATATCCTCTACTAGACCCTCATGTTCCTGCATGGTTTCAACTCTAGTGTTTTTGGGTTCTAGGTCCATTTTTTCTGAGCAGTATCGTGGCCATTTACTTGTGGGACCCCTTCGGCCACTACAATGTCTGGTGGGTTTCCTATATTGTGCACAAGATGTCCCTGCGCGCTACTGGCCAGGTCGACTTCCATGGACAATGTGGTTGGATCCTGTCTTTCCTCCACCAATGGTGTAGGCTCTATTGGTGCTTCGACCAGTGATGGAATTGCATCGACATTGATGAATTCCTCGGGCTGTCTGGTTTCTTGTTCGGGATCTACTGCTTCTTGTGGTGCCCTGATACTTTGTGTTTTACTCCCTTCTTAGCTCGACACACCCCTCTTTGGTGGTGCCATCATGGGTGGTGGTTGGTTTTGGATGACTGACTCTTTACTGGTTCACCTGTGTTAATTCACTTTGGCTCTGCGTGATCTATCTCTTTGTAATTTCAAAAATTTACAATGGGTCTTATGTCACCCATGTTTCCCCTTTATATAAGCAAGTCACAAAACTTCTTAGAGAAGCTTCTCCATTGTTGATTAATGTAATAGCGTTTTATTCGTACTTTTTCATTGAATTTCATAATTATTTCCAATTGATGCCTTTATCGTAGCCTCCATTTTTCAAGTTTCCGTCTTTTATGACCATTGGTCCTTTTTCTCGTGCGCTGAGTTTTCCAAGTGCACCATATATCGTTTAGCCAGTGCACGTGGACATTTTATTTTCATCATGCTAGGTTCATTTTTTCTACGTGTTTTGTCTTTTGATGTCTGGCACGGTAACCCCAATGTTGTTGCGCGCAGTCTTCTTATTTTTGACACATCCTTTTTTTTTCCACACATCTCTTTGCTGCACAGTAACTTCCTAAGTGCTAGGAGGTCGACTGTCCCTATAAATTTTTAGTTGAATCCCATTGATCATTCCTCTGAGTTCTGTACCTCCTAAATCTTTCAACCGTACATCTCCCCCATCTATGATAGCTTTCACTTCATATGGTCCCAACCAATGCATTCTGAATTTTCCTGGGTGCTGAAGAAATTTACTGTCATACACCAAGACTAGGTATCCCTCTTTGAAGTTCCTCCTTTTAATATGTATGTCATGCCAATATTTGTCCCTTGCTTTTTGTACTTCTTTGTGTAATCGTACTAGAATCTCGTCATCTTCCATTTCCATCAGCTGACATATCCTTTCTTTTTCTGCGCCTCATTATGTCATGTTTGTGATTGTTGCTATGAGCATACTAGGTATCAAAAATTCTAATGGCACTACTACTTCTTGTCCATACACCAACCTGAATTGTGTTTGCTCTGTCAATTTTTTGCATGTAGTCCTGTATGACCATAATAATTCTAGTATTTTCAAGTCCCAATCGTCCCTATTGACATTGCAGATCTTTGTCAGTGCATTCTCTAGGATCTTGTTAAAGGATTCCACTGTTCCATTTTCTTGAGGGTGATATGGTGTACTCTTTTTATGATAGACTTCAAACTGCTTAGTCATAGACTTGATAGTATTATTGATGAAGTGAATTCCTTGGTCACTCTTCAAAATCCTTGGGCATCCAAATCTAGTGATCACTTGCTCAAACAGGAAGTGTGTTGTTGTCTCTACGCTGCAATATTTTACTGGTGATGCTTCTTCCAATATCATCAAGTACTTTGTTGCAGTAATGATACACCTTGCTCCTGACCTCTTTGTTGGTGGATTAATTGGTCCCACAAAATATATTGCTCATTTGTCGAATACTTGCAAGGTTATTTGTGGTCTTAGGGGCATCTCATACCTTCTATTAGGTTTACCAACCCTATGACATACATCACATCTCTGGAAGTAGTCCTTTGCATCTCTGTGGATGGTCGGCCTCCATAGTCCTACACACAATACCTTCCATGCAGTATATTTTCCTGCATAATTTCCTCCAGCTATTCCCTCATTGGCCTCTGCTAAAATCCTAGGCCTTTCATGTTCTAGTACACATCTTCTCAAGATGGTGTCTGTGCCCATCTTGTATAAGTGTCTTGCAATCAATTGATAGTCTGCATCTCTGACTACCAGATTTTTCTTCTACGCAGTGTTGAATTGTTGTGGTGCAGTCCTTGTACTCAATCATTGAATGATGTCAGCAAAATATTCATCAGCTACCTGGAATGAAAATAACTGTGCATCAGGGAAGTTGTCCTCTAAATTCATAGGTTCTTATCCATTGGTGATCCTTGACAGGTGATCAGGTCCTGCATTCAATTTCCCTGGTTTGACTATCACTTCAAAGTCAAATTCTTGAAACAACAGTAACCTGCATCTACAAATTAGCCCCCCCAATAGTGGCTTATTGACTAGGTATTTGAAAGAAGAATAATTTATGAACATTTTAAAGTGTTTCCCAAGTGGATAGTGTCTAAACTTCTGTAATGCATATAGCATTGCTAAGCCTTCTCTTTCTATACTATTATAGTTCTTCTCTGACTCTGACAATTTTCTGCTTGCAAATGCTATAGGATGGTCTAACTCTCCCTCTCCTGGCTGTGCCAGAATATCTCCAAGTGCTATCGTTGATGCATCTACATTCACATGAAATTTATTTTCCCAATCTGGGAATACTAGTATTGGTGTTGTTACCATTTTCTCTTTTAGGGTGTCCAATCCTTGCTGACAGTCCTCATTCCATTGAAATTTAATATCTTTCCTCAACAATTTTACCATCAACGTGGTGATCTACGTATACCCTTTTATGAATTCCTTGTAGTAGCCTATGTGTCCCAATGTTTCTCTCAATTGACATACTGATTTTGGTGGTGGTAAATTGACAATCACTGCAATATTGGTAGGATCTACTAGAAAGCCTTGTTTGCACACTATATGGCCCAACAGTATCCCAAAAGGTGTCCCAAAGATGCACTTATTGATATTTAATGATATATGACACTGCCTGCATCTTTCCAACATTAGACTTAATAACTCTAAATGATATTTCAACAGACTGTAGACTGTCCAATCATCTAGATATAGCTCTAAACACTGATGGATGTACTCTTTGAATGCAACTAAGACTACTCTTGATAATATTGCTAGTGGATTCTTCAGTCCAAAAGCCATGACTGTGTACTAGTAGGATCCCCATTTTGTGGGAAAAGTGGTTTTTTACTTGTCTTCTGGAGCTATCTTAATCGGATGGTAGCTTGAGAATCCATCTATGAATGAGTATGCTTCCTGGCCTCCTACATTCTCTAATACCTCATCTATGAAAGGAGTAGGAAAAGGGTCATGTAGGAAAGCATCATTCAATTTCCCAAGATCTACAAATATCCTTATCCCTCCCTGCTTATTCTCCTGAACTACCATAGGGCTTACCCATTCAGATTCCTCCACTGGTTATATGATTCTAGCTTCCAACATTCTGTCAATTTCTGCTTATATATTGGGTTCAGTCTATATGGTCGTTGTCTGACTGATCTATCCTCAGTTTTGAGAGGTATATTCATCTCTCCTAGATCTCATGCTATTTCTTTCATTTCTGTAAATGTTGTTGGGAACATGTCACTTTATTCGTGCAACAACTCTGTTATTATTTCTACTGTCTGTGCATCCCAGTAATCCCCAATACTAGCCATTTTGGGATTATCATTTGTCCTAATATTTCCTTTCTTCACCTTGAATGGCACAACAAATACTTCTGACTTGAGAAATGGACCTTCCACCTCCCTTTCCCCTTCAACTTCTGTAATTTGAATATTACATGGGTCATCTTCATCTAGTGCTTCTTCCTACACGTGGTAGCATGACAATAGGTCTTTAACTGTCTATCTGTTCTGCTACTGATACTCTGTTATAAGCTCAACCTCTGGTTCTTGAATGAATATCACCCGTCTGATCTGTTTGAGTGATGAATCCATTTTTGGGTTCTCATGTTCAAATAATGAAGTGACTATAAAATTTTGTTGTAATGTTGTCCATTTTGCAGTGGCTCTACGTAGTTCCTGGTCTACATACCAGTCTGTTGGAATTCTTTCCAATGTGTGAATAAAGTGATGAGACCATTATTTTGGTAGTGTCATTCTCCATAGTGTTCTGCACTTCTCCAAGTGTTCTTCTAGTGTCCCCTGTCCATCATATCTCTATAATTTATTTCTTCCCTGTTATGCGCCAAACCTAATGCACAATAATCGATTACATTGGTACCAGTCCTTGACTATTTTTTTGTGTGCACCGCGCCATCTTGCAGGTGTTGCCTTGGGTGCTATATCCAGAGCTAAGAGCCTCTGATTTTCTAACACTTCATCTTCGTATATGTTTAGGAATTATTCTAAGTCATTCACCCCATGAAAGTTGGGAGGTTCTCTTATCTCTGTACCTACCCATATTAATACATGATCTATTCTTTCACACCTTCTTGTGGAGACTTCATATGATCTCTGTTGCGAATTCTCCAACCCTATATCTGAGTCCGACACGCATGACGTGATAATTCTCCAACTGAGTACCCCATCTGTAGTTGGATTCACATAATCCTCTTCTCACATGGTGGCTCTATATAACTGGTTAATTTCCTCGAGGTCTAAGAAAGTGGGTTCTACAAACCTTTCTCCTTCCGATGGATCTAGTGGCACAATGAATCTGTACTCTCCTGAATTGAATGTCATCTTCCTCGTCTTCAGATTGATTATGCATTGATTTTCAAACAGCCAATACAAACCAATAACGTCGGATAAGGTGTTGTGCCATCCACTATTTCTATTACATAAAAATCAGCTTTAGTGCGCACTCCATCCAGATCCACTGTCATTCCCTTTAGCCTTACAATTGGCAGAACCCTGTGTTGAATTGCTAGTTTTAGCTGAACAGGTGAATATCCTAGTGTGGGATCTCCCATACATTTCCATGTCTTCTTGGGTAGTACATTCACTTAGAAGCCTAAATATAGTATAATATCCCCCATGTTGAAATATCCAATATTGGCATTCAGTCTGAAATCTCTGCTTGTTCTCCTCCTTGTATGAAAATGATTAACTGTTTTATGTTCTATCTTTCCCTCTACATCTGTGCTACATATTTCTAACATATTTTGTAACACTTTAACATATGATGGATCATTTAGTAGTTTAACACATGATTGTAGAAAATCCCTTATGGTACTTACTTGTCCTAGAGGTTGCGCTTAATTAGTGTGATCCAGTGATGAAAGCATCTCGTACATTGGTACATTCTGAGTATGCTATGTAGTTGATGCAGATGCAATGTATGGCTTCAATAATTATTGTCTGGCTTGCTTGGACATCCCCTTTTCATTTTGCGCATCAAACTGCTTCTTTGGTTCAACATTTTTCTTCACCCATTGGTGTTGTGCTGGATCTTATCTTACTACATCATCTCTTTTCTTAGCTCCTCAACACATAACTATGTTGATATTTCTTCCATCATCCCTCCCTTTTGCAAAAATCCATTGAACATTATTATTTTTCTGATTTCTCTTTTCCTGGATCCTCCCCAATAGTATCGGACAGTATTCCATGTCATGGTCGGATGCGTGAAAATACATACATGTCAAAGGTGGAAGTGGACATTCTCTTTCATAATTCCCTAGTTTTTAATAGTTATGTCATGCCACCGGTCCTCTGCCTCCTCCAAAGCCTCCTCTACTTCATCCTCCACCTCTGTATCCAGCTTGATCTCCTCGTAGTGCATTGTACTGAGGCATCGAATTGTACAACGTGGGATTATAGTGCGGCTACAAAATATTGTACTGCATCGACGCAATGTTATATTGCTACGACATAGTGTTTTATGGGTCTGGTACTTGGTTAAAATGTGGTGCAACTTTCCTTATCATCATCTCTGCCTACACCCTATAGGTGTCTGATCTTTCCCTCATCAACTCCATTGTCTTGTAATATTTGTCATCGTGGCCTACTAACTTGCAAAAGTTGAAATATGAACTCTTAGGCACCATCTAGTATTTATGCATCATTGGACAATGATACGGATCATGCCCCTATGCCTTACGAATCTCACACCATAGTCCTCATGATGGAAAAGGGTTTGGCAGTCCTGTTTCCATGTACTATGCGAATGTTGGGCATTCGTTCTTGTGGTATCTTTTTGTCCTACATATGGTACACCAAATAAATTCTCTTTTGTTCTTACTCATTGTTGATCATTAAAATCGCAACGAGGAATTTCTCCCACAAAGTATTGCTAAAGCCCTGTTATTTAAACTATCCTAATAATATAATACTAGTAGGTGGGACCCCCTTGTAGACTGGAGGCTCGAAGATATCACACTTTTTCTGTTGTTGTTTTGATGCTGCTTACAGGGTCCTATATGGTTGACATTGCAGTCATGGTTTCATTTTGGATATAGTAACAAGTGGATAATGCATTTTATGGGATGTTATGTTATTTAAAGCTTTATTTTTATGTTATGATTGACATATATTTACAGTGTCTATGTTAAATAATATCATCGTGATTTATTACTTGGATACACATACACAAGAAATATGTTAGTAACGACATAACCAAAACAAAGAGAATAAACTTATGAAAACAATCCTAAAAGAAAGGGCCTATGTTTAAGCTATGTTAAAGGTTATGTGCAAATGGAAATATAAAACATGTTAGTGTTAGTCCTAACTATTAAATGGTTGGTTACTGGCTATGCGATTTACATTTGAGTTATTTTGGGTGCATATGATATGGAAATGCATATGGTATGGCATGAAAACTTGACAAGGGTTAACATGAATGTTTTGGGTGGCACATTTGGCAAGGAATATGGTTGCAGTTTTCAACGGTTTAGAAATTGATTACATGGTTTAAATGATATGGTGAGTGTTGGTTCACTTGTACTTCTGAATTGAATAGAAGAGGAGATGGAAGTGACATGCAATAAATGCACGTCACTCCATACTCCCCCCATTAGGCTACCACCCTTGTATGGTTCTTGTTGCATTTTGATCTGCTAGTGGTTAAGCTCCGTAATTCAGGCTTGGGAAGAAAATGCTCACCAACTCGCTCTTTTAAGCTCTCGGTTATAGGTATGGTTCTTTTTCACCCCATACATGAATTACATTCTATGTATGAATGAAAAATGGATCAATAATTCTTGGGTTTGTGTTTTCCTGAGGATTGCAACTATGTAAATGTATTTTTTTTCTCTATGGAATGAATGTGTAATTGTCCGATTTGCAGGTAAAAGAATCTGCTTTGGTTGAGTTGTGCATTCATTGGTTTCTCTGTTGGTTAAAATCATGGTGGGTCTCTGTGTATTTTTAAATGAATAGGGGTATTACCACTCCGTGTTTTAATGGTGGAGGATTTCTCTCTGTGTATTCTTTCTGGTTTCTTCCTCACAGTTATGAGGGTAACCATGTCCATTCGTGTTCATATTTCCATTTGGTTGTTGTATTTTTTTCCAGAGTCATCATCGTGGGATTATTCACATGGTCTTGGCATCAAAGTATCGCAAAATTTGGTCTTAGGGTGGCCATAACGTTGATGTATATTGCAAGATACCCGATATATGAAATATGAAAAATAGAAATAAAATGCTAGAAATGGCAGAATAACAGTAGAATATCCAGCATAATGTTAGAAAAACAGGACCGCGGAGCAATACAATAAAACAAATGCAGAAACAAAACACAAAAGACACACAATACAAAAGAGACACAGATTTACATGGTTCACCTAGTGTGGGCTACGTCCACCAGAGAAATTGCCAGGTCCTTCCTTTATTATTATCCAACAAATGAAGGGATACAACCTACAGCAAAACCCGCTGTAACTTCCTCTTCTTTCTCTCCCAGTCTCCTCTCTTAGAATACAATATTCGCTCTCATACATAGCCGCAATACATTTCCCTCATAAAATAGGGTTGCCTTCTAGGGAAAAAAACCCTAACATAATCTCTACCGTTAGATCTGCAACCTTATAATGAACGGTCCAGATTTACAATGAAATTACAATATACTTTTATAAGGCAATTTTTACTTTGGGGGCTTCGCCCCCGAACCCCCGCTGGGGGCCCGCTTGCCCCCAGACCCCCCAGCTGGGGGGATGGACCCCCCGGACCTCGCAGAGGGGGTAACCCCTCTGCACTCCCCTGCATGGAAGAGTGTACATACTTCTGGGGTGTAAATACTTCATGGGGTATAAACATGGATGAAAGCAAGGACCTCTGAATCAGGAAGATAATCAGGCTCCACAACCAACAATCTCCCACTTGGAGACTGATCTCAACAACTCCACCGCTGTTGTATATGCTGGACTCTGAACCTTCTTGGACCTAGCAAATTTCTCATCTTCATCTTCATTCTTGAAGACCAACTGAAACTGAGCAAGAAATCAGTTTATCCCTGGTTACTCCCTTTGTTAACATGTCTGCAGGATTCTGGCTAGTGTGTATCTTTTCCATCTTCAATTGTCCATCTTCCAAGGTGGATCGTATGAAGTGGTATCTCAACTGTATATGCTTAGTCTTTGAATGGAAGCTGAGTTCTTTGCAAGGTGAATGGCACTCTGACTATCACAGTACAACCTGCTATTCTCCTGCTTCTTTCCCAATTCCTCCATAAAACTTTGTAACCAAATCATCTCTTTACTAGCCTCTGTAGCAGCAACATACTCTGCCTCTGTTGTTGAAAGTGCAACAACCTTTTGCAGTTTTGAAATCCAACTTACTGTTGT
>ML782767.1:1483201-1497385 GCA_009831015.1 Picea engelmannii | reverse complement strand
GTGCTCATTGACAGGTATTAAATGATTTTATGGATTGGATTGCATGAGTCTGATGTGATGCTGAGCCAAACTTTGTTTCATATTTAAAGAGATGTCATGTATGGTTTGTTGAAGAAACTAGTTGCTAATAATTAATGCATACAAGAATGAGCTTCTTCAACATAGGTAACCATGGCTGAGGTAACAGGGGAAGAGAAAATTGGAACAGGGGCTCTAGAAGGCCAAGGTTTTCTATACATTTTGATGCAGACTCACAAGAGTTGAGCCAACTATTTCAAGCTGGATTTTTTAACAGGATTGGACAAAGAGTGGTTCAACCTAGGCCAGAAAGGCCTCCTTTCCAAGCCCCGCATGTCCCTAGTATCCCAGTTCCCCCTCATGTCTCATTACAACTTGAAGTCCCTGAAAATGACGAATGACAAGAGATTGTCCAACCGACAATCTCCCAACATCATGGCTGGCCCAATTTGTCTCTACCTGCTCCTCCTCCATTGGTTAACCAAATTGTCCAAGATTCCCTACACACTCACTAGTACAGTCTTCCCATGAAAGAAAGAGGTTAAAAAATGAAGCCCACCATGGTTCTGATAAAGGAAAATCTGTTGCTTCCCCCTCCTCTCCCTCAAATGAATCTGCCAAATCCATTTCATCTCACATGCATTTGAGAGATGATTTCTCTCATGTTATCAGTGAGATTAGGTCTAAAGTTCCACAGAACCTAAGGAAAATTCAGAGAAATCAAAGGGAGACAACAACAACAAGGGGAAAATTTCCTCCCAGAGTGGAAAATATGGTTTTTGAGTGTTTTTATTTATTGATTGTTGAAAACCGTTGACTTCTGAAGTTTTTGGACAACACACAAATTTTTGAATATGTTGGATATTATATTTTTGGATATGGTTTCAAATATCATTGATATTAATTTTCAAATTATGAGAGTGATGATGGGAGCCACAAGGATGGATGTGTTTGATTGATTAACTAGTTGTGTTTATGCTTGTTAAAGAAACCAAATATAGTCACAAGGGGTCCCACCTACTAGTTATTATTTATTAAAGGCCCTTATTATTATTTTATTAATTTTCCCCCTAAAATAAAAGTTGGTTGAGTTTTAGTTAACTTAACTAAATAGATAGTATAACTACTTCAACTAATTTTGATTTCTTAAAGGCAAAAAGAGAAGGAGGAACAAGAGGAGAATAGAAGGAGAAAGCATACTAAGGTATGATCTTGAGTTTTAATGAGATAATTCAGTTTCCATTCATTCTTTAATTCATTGAAAGCCTAATTATCTTTTATGATAGCAGGGTCCTATTGTAGACAACAAGATTCAAGGCTGAATTACATCATTCAGACACTTGCTTTTCAGAGGTGTTGATCTATCTTTGATAGTCTGTGTAGACTTGTTTGTTGTGAATTAAATTTCATGAATGATAAAGGATATTGTGCAGAGTCGAGTGGGCAACAATTTGTGGAAGATGATCCAACTTTTAAAGTTTATTTTTTTACTTTCTGTCAGAAGTCCTTTTGTATGGTTTTCATTGGGGACATCAAAGTTTGACTTTGGTCCAAACTTCCTCAGGACATTTTGTAAAGAGAACGATTCTTTTGATAAATTGAATGAAATAAGCAATTTCTTTATGTCTCATCTATGTTGATTATTGACTTGGTATTTCTATTTCCGTCTCTACATTTATTTATGCATCTGTTATATTCAGAAAATTATATAAATATTGATTTTTTCAACAATCTTTTATTTATAAGAAAATCATCTTGAGCCCTTGTAACCAATACTTGTGGATTAGGAAGCAATTTCTGATGGCTATAAACATAGGGTGATATTCCCATCTATCTTTCTTTAGCCAAGTAAGATCTGAAAATGCTTGAGTAAGATCATTTCATATCTTTTCCTCAACACTCATGTTCTTGTTTAATTGAAATGTTAGATTCTTCAGGGCTTCCTTGATCTCCTCTATTGTTGGATCTGTCTTCTGATATTGGTTCTCTTCTAGTTGCAAGGCTACCTGCAGTGCATCTTCCTGGTTCAGAAACTTCTTTTGTCTCAAAGGGTATTTCAAGTGTGGTAGTAGTGAATTTACAAACAAATGCCTATGCTGGATATCTATCATGACATACTTAATATTTCCCTTCAGTCGTTTGAATCTTTGGTCTATCTCCCAGAAAGTTTCTCCTGTTTTTTTTTTTTTCTGATCTCTATCATCTCATTCATATACTGATCCTCTGAGCTAGGCTTCTGGAATTCATTTATCAACAACTTCTTGATATCCACAATTGTTCTGGTTGTTCCTGGTGGACTGTTTTAAGCTAAACTCATGTACCAATTCAGTGCACGGTCTCTTAGCGTGATGGCTAACTGTGCAAGTTTGGTATCCTCATCTATGATATGCTTTTCTTCCCATATCTTTTCACAGATGAACAAGTGCTTCTCAGGTTCCTCTTATGCCTCTCCCTTGAATTATGGTAACCCGAAGGTGGGATCATGTTCTTCCATCATGAATGTTGAACTACTACCTCCGTGCGATGTATATCCTTGACTACTATTTCCTGAACTGGATCCAATTTTCGCTCCTTGACTAGATGTATTTCCTACTGTATTTCTGTTATAACCCTAAATTGCACCACACATGCTTACCTGGCATTAGGCCAACTCATATCTCTTCCTTGCCAAAGCCATGCTGAATAAACTCTTGAAAATCCTCTTAAATCAAGTGGCACGCACCCTAACCCTCTACTACACACATTGGAATGCTGGCAGGCCTACTACTGCAAGCGTTGGAATGTTGGCTGGCCTATTACAACGCGTGTTTACCTAACAAAGAACAAAAACAGGAAAGTTGTCGATGGGACAAAAAACTATGGGTCATTTAACTGAAACTCCCAGCCATGCATGGCCGAGAGTTCGTCCAAAACCCTAGCTCCTTCTAGCCTATAAAAGAAGGGGTAGGGGTACTATTTGGAAGAGGAAAATTATAGCAAAGAAACTCTGCCCAATTGCCGAATCCGTTTGTCCCAACCCTTTAGCCTTTTCTCAAGCCTAAGGATAATTCAAGCAAAGCAGTTGGAGGACAAAGAAGAGGAGGAGCCCAGGATCAGGATCGAGGAACGGTGGTCGGTCTCTATCATTATTGTAAGTTGATTCATTTTGAGATTAATAAAAGAATACTTTTTCTGTTCCAATGCACGAGTTATATATATGTTTTATGTGATTTATTCTTAATCTCTAACCCTCAAGTAGAAAAATAGCATGCATGCGTAGTGTTTTGTCTTGATTGTAGGATTGTCTTTGGAAGGAGCAGCGCAAGAAAGCAGACAAAGCGCAACGGAGGATCTACACCAAACATCAGTAAAAAGGTTAGTAGGTCTTTTCCATGCTTGTGTGTGAAAAAGGGGTTTAGGTTTTGGGGCGGTAGAATAAAAAGTGATTTCTTAAAGGTCATGATCTGCATGCAAGTTTAGCCCTAGCTTGCTAGTCCGTAGGGTATTATTTCCCAACAACAGAATTGGCGACTCCACTGGGGATAGATACTCTTAGGGTTTCCGGATTTAAGTGAGGTTTTTTGGTAGTTTAAAAGAATAGATTTTCTATTTCTTTGTTTGTTTGTTCTCTGTTAGGTCAGAGCTAGCAGGGAACCTGGTTCTTAATACCAGTTTTTCCTTGATTGTTGCTTGACATTTATTATCGGGACACACAGAGGTACACACAGCCTGCAAAAGGCCTGCACGCGTGTAACCCGCACCCTAACGTTCTACAACCCGCGTATGAAGGTTTGCTATAGAGGTTTCAGTAGCGTGTAGGACTCAGAGAGATTAAGAGGCAGTCTCCTCTGCCCTGTCAGAATTTTACATTCTCAGGGGGCTTTCTGAATCTTGTCTGGGTCTTGCTAGTTCACTGTCTTGTCTCAGTTTGCTTTATTGCATTTGTTTTCTTTTTGCAATTATTTTTTCTTTTCTGTTGAAGAAGAAGCATCCAAGCCTCTAGGAGACCCTGGTTGTCAATACCAGAGGCATCTTCCAGGTCTGGGCTGCTTGTGTTTAGTTTTCTCTTGGAGTTTATTCATACACGCGGCCTGTGTAAGTACAGCCCGCGGGTACCCGCGCTCTGTTATAGCTTAGCACACGTTTGCCCGCGTGTTGTTTCAGTGACAGTAGCGGGCTTGAGTGGTGGCTTTTCAATCAGGGTGGGGTAGTCATCCCTTCCTGTGGTGAGAAGTGTTCCTCTCAGGGGATTGAGTCTAGGGTTGTGCAGCCAGTAGGTTAGGGCCTCTTACCCTTAGCTTGTGTTTTATTAGTTGATTGTTGATAGAAAAGATAAAAAAGAAAAAGATTTTGTTTTATGGTTTTTAGACAAGCGTAAGAGTCGGTGCTTTCTTGATTGCCATTGTGAATCCATGCTCTGGTTCTTTGCGATCTGCGCTTTAAGCCAGCATTTTATTTTGTTTTCTTGGTTTTGTGCTTGTCGGCATTTTCCCTTTGTTGCTTCATTTAGCACTGAAATAATTTTTTTCTTTTTTTTTCTTTTTTTCATTTGCTTCTTTGTTTGAAGATTGTGTTGCTACATCAATAGCTAGGAAGAACTCTTTTTTCATAAGTTCTTGCAGTGCATTTAGAGCATAAGTAGCTCACAGATTGAGCTAAATTCCTTTATGTTTGCTGCATGAAATATTAGAAAAACTGAAAAGGAAAAGAAGTCTTTCTTATTGAAAAGTTGCTGGTTTTTGCATTTTTTGTAAAAGTTTTTGTTTCTAAGCATTTATTATTCTTTTTTCTTTGAGTATTTACACACCATCAGTTTCACTTTCATACCTTGTGACATAAAAAATCCCATAAAAGCAACGCTAATTTAAAATCTATTAGACTCTTTTGTTTGTAGGGTTCATACACTAGCTCGGGACTAGGGCCTTGGAATAGGTTGGAGAGTAAATTCTCCAAGGCCACTCAAACCAAACATTGGAGTCTATCATAGGGAGTGTAGAAGTCCAGTTACATGAAAGTTATCCGAGACCCCGCTCTAACACAGGGGATAAACACGAGGTCGCGTAAGGATAGGTAGCGGAGATAACCCCTCCAAAGCCGGACCGAGCATAGTGGAGAACACATATCGAGGATTTGTTGAGGGATTCCGTCGTTTGCATTTTCCACAGGGCTTCGTGGGTCTCAAATCCGTTCGACGTCCTCAGTTGTCTTCTGGACCATTTTCTCTCGATACCCTTGATAGGTTTCGGGCTTGATACCCTGCTCATTGTGGTCTACCCGATTATCGACTGTACCTACCTGGTGACTGTTCGTGTGCTGAGAAACCAGTTGCCAATATTTTCTAGGAACATACACAGGTGACTGCGGGGGTATATCGCGGTACCTAGGACAGACATCGGGCCACTCTTTGCAGAGTATACCCGGAGGGTGCTTCCATTTTTGAGTTGCACTTGCACTAGTAAGTTGCTCTAGTGTTGGTTGTTGTAACTGTTCTTCCAACTAGTTTAGTGTTTGCTTGATTTATCTCTTAGGGGCTTCTTTTTAGTGTGTGTTACTATTTGATCATGCAGAATACCTTAGCATGTCGTGGATATTCTCACACCGTGGAGGATTCAGGGCTCCACCGGTCACGAAGGCTTCTGGGCCTGTCACCGGTTATACTGGAGCCACCCCCGCCACCATTGAGGCAGAGGCTAGACCAACAAGGGTCTTTCGAAGAAACCGGGTTTCAAACCATTGAGCCCGAACAACTCCCAGAGGAATCAATCGCTAATCTTGGTTTGGTTGAAACCCCAACCACTGATACTTGGCCGCAAGTTATTGTGCCAATTCAATTTTACGAAAGCCTATTGGTGCCTCACATAGCTATGGAAACAAACGTTGTTACTTCCTCTAGGAATTCTTCCATTCCCATCACCGTTGCTACCACAAGAGAATCATCTCCTAACTTTCCGTCGTCGGTCCGTGCCACCATGGTCTCGACCGCAACTACGTCGCACAGTGGACCGTCCCCATCTATCGCGGCGGCCACACCTCCCTTCACACCTAGTGCGACAGGCCCTCCATTCTCATACAATATGCCTAGTTTGGGCACCAGTCCTGCACTCACTTACTCCACTTTACAGACTTTGGGTCTGGGGGCAGGGAGCTCTAACGCTCCTCTGCAAGGTCAACTTGGGGGCATTCCTGTCCCTTTTAATGCTTACCCTTACGCTGGAGGTCATATCTCTCCTTTGTCCCCTTCGCTTGGTGTCTACATCAGCCGTCCGCCGGGCAGCCTACACACACATGCTCATTTGGAGTCGGGAGTCAAGGAACACCTGCGCAAAATCTGCCAGTAGGTTCATCACCATTTGTTTGGAATGAGACATTTGGTAATAACACTTTCACATCCACTTCTTTCC
This sequence comes from Picea engelmannii, assembly GCA_009831015.1. Taxonomy (NCBI): domain Eukaryota; kingdom Viridiplantae; phylum Streptophyta; class Pinopsida; order Pinales; family Pinaceae; genus Picea; species Picea engelmannii. The sequence goes on along the minus strand of ML782767.1, from coordinate 1,490,987 downwards.
CATATGGGGGCACACCCATTTTTGGACATTCTACTCCGGTGCAAGGTACTATTCCTGCGCTGGGGGCACATATACTAGGACCTTGGAACTCAGGACAAGGATCTGTTCCTTCCTTTGGAATGCCATTATGGGGTAATTCTTTCCACAGTTTATGGAACCCCGGATAGACTTCTATGCCTCTCTCATCAGGACCGACATGGGGTAATCCTTCCCAAAGTCCGTCAAACACGATGAAGGCCCAACCTCCTATGTCCTTTATGGGGAATCAGCCAATGATGTCTCCATAGATGCAAAACCCTTACACTGGTCAGGGCCATGGTTTCTACCAGAATCTAGACCAGCAGCCAAACTTTTCCTGGCAACCTGGTGCCAGTCAAAATCCAGGACCCTTTTTCGCAGGCTATCAGCAGCAACCCAAACTACCATTCCTGGCAACATTACACTTGCCAGATTTGACAAGGTTGTTAAATGATCCTATCTGTCACGATCCACGTTGGCCTCCTATGCCAACGAAGTTTCCTTCAGACATTCCAAAGTTCGAGGCCAAGCCTAACGAAGATCCAGGTGATCACGTGACTACTTTCCACCTTTGGTGTTCATCTAACTCACTGAAAGATGACTCTGTCCAGTTGCAATTGTTTCAACGCACTCTTATTGGGAGTGTCGCGAAATGGTACATCGAGCTTGATCACTCACGATATTCTTCTTTTGGTGAACTGGCTATGGCCTTCCTTAACCATTTCCAGTTACCTATGAGATACGACGCGGGCACAGAGATGCTTGCTAATTTCGAACAGACGACAACGGACCATATCTCTGACCATATCCGAGAGTGGCGATGCCGAAAGAGTCTAATCAAAGTGCCAGTTCCACCAACATTCTTGCTTGGGTGGTTCCTTAAGTCTTTAGTCCCCCAATTATCCAAAGACGTCGCAACTTCTAGGGTTTTCTCCGAGGAAGATGCCATCATGAGGGCTCAACAATTTGAGCTTATCTATTCTCAGTCTGGTTTATTATATAACATCCTGCCAGATGCACCACGATCAATTATGGATAAAACTAGACAGAGAGCCGGACCACATGTCGATGGTATTGTTGGTTCAGCCCAAACCAAGCCCACTGAGCAATTGACAAAACAATTGCAACAATTATCTATACAACACTCATCGGCCAGCCAGACTACTGCTTTGGCTGGTCCTCCTACCCAAAGGTCAGAAGTACACTTCGTGTAGATGACTAACCCAAAGGCCAACCAGTAGCGTGAAGGGAAGAAGAAACAACGAAAGAAGGGTAAGGGGGAGAAAAAACCCACTGACAATGCTGGCGAGGGCACCACAGAAAAGCGAAAGGCGAGGTATCCATGCAACTTGTGCGCGGAAGACCACCTGACCCATCTATGTACTCAACTTGCAGAGGCCCAGAAGTTTGTCACACAACAACAACAAGCCGTGTTGACTAATCCCTTTCAGCATGGGCAAAATTTAACTCAAGCCTCTACAAGTGCCAAAGGGGGAAGCCAAGAAACCTGCCCTCCTCCAAACAATTCCTCATCCACGAATGTATATATGGTTAGGGGTGATGCTTTAATAACGACTAGAGAACACAACTATAGTAAACCAAGATCCTCTGAAAAGGGTAAAGAAGTCGAGATACCATCTCTTCCTCTACAGATTGAGAAGACATTGGGAGAAACGATGACACGCATTCCAAAGGGTGCATTCAAGAAAGCTTCTCACAATCCAAATGCAAGGGCCACCCAGAATTACTCTGTGGTGGAAGACTTATCCCAAACCCCTTGTGCTATGTCCGCTTTGGAAGTCCTCCAAAGTTGCCCTACTCAGAGGAAAGCCTTGTTGACTGCTTTAGGCTCTACTGAGACTTGTAACCCGAGTACCATCATGTTAGATACGACCGACTTGAAGCCTCGTCTGCCTTACCACGTCGCGTTTTAGATAGTAGTGGCTCATCCCACGAAAACTTTTACATGGAATATCTTCTGCACAGTGGTCGACGAGGGCGCTTCGACTTGCATTATGTTGTTAGCATGCTGTAAAGCCATTGGTCAGCCCGAGTTGTCTCCATCACCTACTCTCCTTATTGCATTCGACGGTCATTCATTCCGACCACATGGCATCATTCCTTCTTTCCCTGTGCAGTTAGGAGGGAAGACCGTGTGCGTCGAAGTAGAGGTAGTCGATTCCCCCCTCGACTACAATCTCTTGTTAGGTTGTAGTTGGACTTATGCTATGCAAGCGGTGGTTGCTATAGTTTTTTGAGTCCTGTTGTTTCCACACGAGGGTTGGATAGTGACCATCGATCAATTGTCCTTCTCTATACCTGACCCAGCTTTGGGGGCATCCACGGTTCCCATGATTGATAATCCTCAAGCCGGTGTCGTCAACGTAGGAGTTGTCTTGTGCCCATCTTTGATGGATACTTTCGATTACCCACCTCCTCATGGCGATGTCAAGTTTATATCGACTCACCACAAGGCTGAGATTTTTCACGTCTCGTCATTCAGCACGAATTACTTTCAGGATCCGTGGGTTCTTCCTTCCCCATCAGCCATGATGGATGAGACAGGGCACGCTGGCATGTCCACGCCCTTGTCGGCCGCTGAAGTGGCGTACTCTTTGGTCTAGCAAGCTTCAGCTACTCCTGATCTGATTCCCGCACAAGAATTGGATCCACCTTTTGAGCATATCTGGGCTCAGGGTTCTCTTTCCAATACCGATTCGTTAGACTTAGTCTTGCCTTCTGAAGAAGCTGTAATCGACGCACTGACTAGTCCAGACAAACCTTGGGAAGATCTTCATCACAGATCATATTTCCTCCCAGAGTTAACCCGAATCGAGGCAGGAGAATTCATTATCACCATGCCGGGAGATCAGCCATGTCACATTAACCTCTTAGCTACACAGGAAATTTATGCTGAGGGAAATATGGCGACTATCGCTGCCACGATACCTATCAACATCTCTCGAAATCCTGGCGTCGTGGAAAATGCCTTCGTCGGAGCGGATTGCTCCCCTGAAGAGATTCAAATTTACACGGATCTTTTCAAAGAATTCCACAACATTTTTTCTTGGTCTTATGAGGAAATGCCAGGCATCGATCTGAAAATTGTTGAACATGAAATCCCAACGTATCTTGATGCTAAGCCTGTTCGACAAAAACTTCGTCCAGTTAATCCTAGGAAAGAAGCAACCATCAAGGCTGAGGTTGAGAAATTGCTCAAGGCAGGGTTCATTTACCCTATTCATTTGACTTAGTGGGTGTCAAACCCCGTGCCGGTCGATAAAAAACAAGGCACGATTCGTGTATGTACCGATTTTCGTGATTTGAATAAGGCATGTCCAAAAGATAATTATCCAACCCCATTCATCGATCAGATCATTGATGAATGTGCCAGTTGTGAAGCCTTTTTGTTCATGGATGGTTTTTCAGGATATAATCAAATCCAAATCAAACCTGAGGACCAACACAAAACGACATTCATTTGTCCATGGGGTACGTTCGCCTATCGAAAGATGCCTTTTGGTCTCAAGAATGCTGGAGCCACTTTCCAGTGGGCCATGTCTTTTGCGTTTCACGACCTCAAACATATAGTCGAGGCCTATCTAGATGATTTAGCATCACGCTCTCGCAAGCGAAAAGATCATCCTACACACCTCAGACTAATCTTCGAACGCTGTCGCTACTTCAGGATTCGCTTGAATCCCAACAAGTGCAGCTTTTGCGTCACGTCAGGACGTTTGTTAGGTTTCATCGTTTCAACAACAGGGATCATGGTCGATCCTATGAAGGTGGAGGCAATAGTCTAGTTGCCCCCCCAATGCACAATCTTACAACTTCAAAGTCTTCAAGGTAAGGCAAACTTCTTACGACGCTTCATCACCAACTATGCCGAAATCACCAAGGGCTTTATGCGTTTACTGAAGAAATATGTTCCCTTTTTTTGGGACGAAGCCGCTCAATGATCTTTCAACGCATTAAAACACACCCTTACTACCGCACCTCTGCTACGGCCACCGAATTATAACAAAGACTTCTTATTATATCTGGCTATCACAGAGTCAACCATAGACATGGTTTTAGTTCAGGAGAATGATTCGTTTTCTAAATACGTGATCTATTACCTGAGCCGAGGCCTCGTAGGAACAGAACTTAATTATACCCATCTCGAAAAACTTGCGTTGGCAGCAGTTCATGTTGTTCAACGGTTCTGTCACTATGTTCTGTTTCGCAAGACCACCGTCGTTGCCGTCATGAATCCATTCCAGTACATGTTGACACGATGAGTTATAGGCGGAAAAATCAGTAGATGGATGGTAATCCTCCAAGAATTTGACTTAGACTTCATTTCAGCCAAGTCCAAAAAGTCATTGGTCTTCGCAAAACTTATCTCAGAGCTTCCAGTTGAGTCAGGTGACGTTGTGCCTGAGGAATCGCCTATCCGGGGGGATATGTTTTTGATTGAATCGTCAGACCCCTAATACGGAGATATACTGATCTATCTCCAGACTTTGAAGTGCCCCACCTCTGCTTCTCGTGACAAGCGTCGGCGGATACTCCATCATGCTAAGAACTATCTCATACTCAATGATACGTTGTATCGGAGAGGTGTAGAATGAATCTTGCGTCGATGTCTCACTCATGAGGAGGCCGTCATAGTGCTCAACGGTTTTCATACAAGAGATTGTGGTGGTCACTTATCTGGGTTGGAAACAACCCAAAAGATTTTACGCGCAGGTTACTTTTGGCCCACACTTATCAAAGATTGTGTTGAGTTGGTCAAGAAGTGCCATCCATGCCAAGTCTTCTCACGGAAGATGAGGGCACATCCAACTCCCATGTTTCCTGTCATCACAGTCGGTGCCTTCACTAAGTGGGGGATTGATTACACTACATGCAACCCCCCATCAGCAAGGGGGCACCGCTATATCATTGTAGCTGTCGACTACTTCACTAAGTGGGTCAAAGCTATGCCGACGTTCAAAGATGATGGAGAGACTGCAGCTCTCTTCTTATTTAACCAGATTATAGCACGGTTCGGTGTCCCGAGAGAGATTGTCACTAACCATGGCAGTCACTTTCAGAACCAAATGATGTCCGAGTTAACGTCAAATCTTGGTTTACTGCAAGAAAATTCATCACCTTACTACCCCCAAGCCAATGGGCAGGTGGAAACTGTAAACAAAACTCTTAAGAAGATTCTACAATGAACTATCAAATCAGCCAAGTCAAATTGTCATTTGATGTTATACTCGGCATTATGGGCTTACCGAACCTCAGTTAAGACTGCAACCGGTTTCTCACCTTTCCAACTCATTTACAGGCTGGAGGTAGTCTTGCCCATCGAATGTCAAATCCCATCTCTGAAATTGGCAGTACAGTTATTGCCTGACACTTCTCCGCTTGAAGAACGGTTAGTACACCTTGAGCAGCTTGATGAACAGTGTCGTGATTCGGCCTCGGCCAACGAGGCTCATAAACATAAGGTCAAGTGTCAATATGATAGGTCCATTCGTCCTCGGGTTTTCTCTCAGGGCGAACTTGTCCTGGTTTATGACCAAGATAAGGACCCCCTGGGGGCAGGAAAGTTTAAACCCATGTGATTCAGACCCTTCATTATTAAGGAGGTTTTAAAAAAGGGTGCTTATCGTTTGGTCTATTTTGAAAGGAATGCTTTAGCAGAGCCTAGAAATGGGCTCTACCTCAAGAAGTATTACTCATAGGACGGTCCCTGTGGGTAACTTTTTGTAACATATGTATAGTCTTTGTACTATTACTTTTTACGTTTCTTTTAAAACGTGTTATGGACATGTCATTGATGTTATCTTTCGTCAATATGGAAGATGTCAAGTGAGTCCGAGGTGTTCGTTGGGTATGCGGACGGTGCTAGTCAACATACGCGGAGGCTTGCCTCCACAGCTTGGGTAATCTTTACACCACAGGGTCAGTTGTTATCTTCTGGAGGTATATGCTTAGGTGACACCACAAATAATGTTGCAGAGTATAGCGCAGTTATTGAGTTGCTTCGTGACCCATTGTCATTGGGTATCTCTCATCTCCAGGTCTATCTAGACGCTCAACTGGTTGTGTCGCAGCAAAACAGAATATACCGGGTGCATGACCCAACTTTACACCAACGATTCCTTAGGGTACGTCTCTTGGAACGCAACTTTGATTATATTACGTATTTTCATGTTCCTACGAGTCTAAATCAAATCACAGATACTCTAGCTAATCACATTTTAGATTGGCATCTTGCTCACATATAAAAAGATCATGAACATAAACATGTAAATACATTCTTGTACACATAATCCATAAGACACAAAAAAGAGATAAAAACCATATATAAACATCATAAAATCCTCAGAGTACATAGATGGGCGCAAGCGCCTCAAAAGGTGGGAACTATAATGAGTCACTGGGGCTTATGCCCTCAAAAAATATATACATATTAGTGCTCGTGGCACAAAAAAGTCTAAAAGTTTGTTCAGGGCCTATGGGCCCTGTTATACTCAAATACAGCCTGACCCAAACGCCTAAACAATCAGACGCATGTCCGAGGTACCCCCACAATATGAGTCTACAAGGAGGGTGGAAAGTCCTCTATCTCTACCATGGGAACTGTGCGAGTGAGCGTAGTGAAGTTTCACTCAATCCGCCTAAGAACCCTCTCAGCCTCTCCTGCTGGGAGGTTCCCTGCCACTGCTGCTCCCCCGGCGGCAGTAGTTGTGGCCTCTAGACGTGGGCAGTGCCTGTTCAATGCATAATCGGCAGGTCGCACGGGTCCCACATTTGCATGCAATGAACGTTCACCCATCAAAAACTCTGGTTTACAAAAACTTGATATATATATCAAAAAAGACATAAAAATTACATATGCAAACAAAAAAACTAGATAGGTGGAGACTTACCCATCTCCCCTCTCTCCTCACCAGGAGGCACTGGTATCGCTGGATCTCTGGAAAAATCGATCCCTAAATATGGGTAATCCTCAATAGCTAGGATCTGCTGTGACAGCCAGGCAAAAAAGTCGTCATTGAAGGCCTCTATGGTCCTTCCACCACCCTGTCGCGGCAACAATGCTGCCCATCTGCACACTGCGGGGAAAGTAGCCAGATGTCCTCGTACTATCAACCGAGGACTAAAACATGGAACTCTCTCGAAGAAAAACGAACACAGGATGGTCCCAAACCCAAAGTTCTTGTGTGTCCGCTATCTGCAAGCTGTCAACTAACCTGTCATGCTTGCTAGTAGTGTGGTACTCTAATAAAAAATTTGTGCATTCATGCACTGGATTGCACAGTTCATCTGTGCGTGCGAAGCCTGATGCACAGCTTCAGAGCCGGTAATCTGCCCAATGAGCGATAAAATAGTCTGCAGGGCGAGGCTGGTGATCCTACTAACGGGTACCAAAGAAGTTCTCTGATCGGTCACAGCCTCACAATACTCCTCTATCAACTCCGAGACTTTGCTCGGCCCCGCAGAAAAAGTATGAAAGTTGATGGGTTCCCCGCTCCTCAAGAGGCACGTCAAAAAGTAGATATCCTCGGTGGTGGGCACCAAGGATTTCCCCTCTATCATGAAGGCCTCTGCATCAGGGTGCCAATAGTCAACCAAGGTGTTCAACAGCCTTGGTTGCACATGCATAAATGGACACAGAAAGAATTTTACCAAACCACACTGCGTTAGCACGGCCATAATGTTCGGATCTGCGGCCACTAACTCATTGGCGGCCTCATGCTCCCTCTCCCTCCACTGAACATACATC
>ML782767.1:1446403-1483151 GCA_009831015.1 Picea engelmannii | reverse complement strand
GCGCGGGGGGTACCCACGGCCTGTCAAGGCGACAGTCGCGGGTACCCGCGTGCATCTTTGGCTCTGCGCGCGGGCACCCACGGGCTGTCCCTAGACAACCTGCGTTTGCCTAGGGCTGACCTCTTTGAGGTCGACGCCCACCCCCAAAATCAGATAAAAACAATAAATAAAGTATTGAATAACAAGATAATGGAGTTTGTACTTACTTGGTCCAAGCAGAAATCCGTTTCGTCCACTGTAGCTCCCGGAATCGCAATCTTTGGCAAAGGGGGTCTTTTGGCTCCAGAGTTAATTTCCAAATTAGCAATGGTGATAATGAGCTGCCAGCTTCTATTTATAGACTTTTTGGCCTCTTTTTGTCACTTTTTTGGGCCCTTTTATCAGTTTCTTTATACCCAAAACCATTTTGAGTGGTCCAGGAGTTATATGGGAGGGATTTGATCAGGTGTTGGGATAATTTTTATTGAGTTTCAAAAAATAAAAATAAAAATATATGGACGGTCCATAATTTTTTTTTCAAAAATCAACTTGAGCATATAGGGTAGGATTTCATCCCAACTGTTGCATCTCATTGCCTTTTGTTCTTACGACATAGGATCGATCCCACCCAGTTGTGACACGGAACCATCATATCTGCTCTAGAAGTGTCACAACTTGGTGGTAGAGCTTGCCAAAAAATGGATGCCCTAGGTAGTTCCTGGTTGCATTATGGTGTCCATGCTGTTTCTAACAACATTATAGGCTCGAGAGTCCGTATAGTATTTCCTGAACATGAGTTTGAGCCTCATTCGTATGGGTATTTTTCACTCTTTGTCTTACCCTCCGGACTCCCAAAACATAACGGGTCTCCTTTTAAGCCCTTTTCAGACCCTCTAAACATGAAAATATTGCCGAGCGATCTTGTGGTCTTTCACTCTCGTTAAACTGAAATTTGAAGTCACGTCTGTCCGACGGTAGTTTACCCCTTTTTCAGTCCGGATGGTCAACTGTACGAACAAAGGAATACTCTATTGAACTCCAGTTCTTTAGAAGAGTATCCTCAGGTAAGATTTTATTCCTTTTTCGGGCCTGAGGGACTAAATTTATGAAAAAGAAACCCCCCCGGAGTCCATAGTTAAGCTCTTTTCAGACTCCCTAAAATTGAAAAGATTGCCGAGTGACCTTATTCTTTCACACTCGTTAAAATGGTCCAGAAGAACATTCCTGACGGAGTCCAAAGTTAAGCTTTTTTTAGACTCCTTAAAATTGAAAAAATAGCTGAGTGATCTTGTCCTTTTCACACTTGTTAAAATGGTTTTGAATCGACGTCTAATCAGTGTTAGTTTATCCCTTTTTCGAACCGACTAGACTATTGACGAAAAAGGTACCCCAATGAAGTTTCCTTTTATGCTTTTTTAGACTCTCTAAACATGAAAAAACACCGAGCTTCCCTTCTTTGGGCTCGTTAAACTTACATTGAAGGACGTTACCATTGTGTGTTCTATCAACCGCATTTGCATCCTTTACCCATCAGCCTACTAACAGTTTGCCTTTGCGTCTTAACACCTTTAGCCACTGGAGGATTTTTTCCCGAGTATCATTTCCCTAGAACATCAGTCTTGTCCTTGTGCCTTGAGCTTGTATGTTTGTTGTACTCGTTCCTCCGTTGTAACATAATATTCCTTTATTCTTTTTCAAAAACTATCAAAAAGAACAAAAAAAAATCAAATATACCCCAAAATGAGGATGGGAAAAGTATTTTCTTTATTGGCAGCATCATGAGTCGCCCTTGGATAAAGCACATCTGTCCATTTGATTCATCAGACTTTGAGATGTAGTACGACCTTAGGAAGATTTGCTCGCTATATTGAGTTGTGTCCTCCACCGTTTGGTTACTCTTCCAAACATATGGAGAGTTTGTGTTAACTCCTGCTTCGTAGACTTATGATTAACAGATATGTTGCCTAAGTCTTATCACTTGTCTTGCTATTGTCCAAGGGAAGTTTGTCACTGAGCCTGAGTAGGCCCCTCTGCAATATGTCTCTTGTCCGCATACCCGGCCATCCTGAACGTCCAATCAAGTCTTTGTTCGAAATCACTGAAGCCTTCAGTCCAATCATCAAGATTATCAAGTCCATAACCGACGAGCCATCGAAGATATCTGGGTAGTGCATTCGTACACTCATATTAAACTCCTACCCAAGTTTTAGAAGATTTTGAAGTTGTTGCTCGAGCTCTGAAGTACATCCATCAGGCCGAATAAGCTTCTGGGAGATGGATACTTTATATGTATATCTTTCTAATTTCGAGATGTAGCTCTGCTATGTACTGTTAACTGAAACTCCCAGCCATGCATGGCCGAGAGTTTGTCCAAAACCCTAGCTCCTTCTAGCCTATAAAATAAGGGGTAGGGGTACTATTTGGAAGAGGAAAATTATAGCAAAGAAACTCTGCCCAATTGCCGAATCCGTTTGTCCCAACCCTTTAGAGTTTCCTCAAGCCTAAGGAGAATTCAAGCAAAGCAGTTGGAGGACAAAGAAGAGGAGGAGCCCAGGATCAGGATCGAGGAAGGGTGGTCGGTCTCTATCATTATTGTAAGTTGATTCATTTTGAGATTAATAAAAGAATACTTTTTCCGTCCCAATGCATGAGTTATATATATGTTTTATGTGATTTATGCTTAATCTCTAACCCTCAAGTAGAAAAATAGCATGCATGCGTAGTGTTTTGTCTTGATTGTAGGATTGTCTTTGGAAGGAGCAGCGCAAGAAAACAGACAAAGCGCAACGGAGGATCTACACCAAACATTAGTAAAAAGGTTAGTAGGTCTTTTCCATGCTTGTGTGTGAAAAAGGGGTTTTGGTTTTGTGGCGGTAGAATAAAAAGTGATTTCTTAAAGGTCATGATCTACATGCAAGTTTAGCCCTAGCTTGCTAGTCCGTAGGGTATTATTTCCCAACAACAATTTCTTCCCCTAAAATTTGGTTGTCTAAATGGTGGTGTTCTTAGTGGTGTATTAGTCGCACATGGGTTTATGGGTTCCACACTAACACTGACATGGATGTGAGTTATGCCTTTGGTTCTTTTCCTTGGACCACCTGTCTTCCTTTCATATGTTGCACACAGGATTTCCTCAATTTTCTCCACAACACAAAGATCCTCTACCTCTTCTTCATCACTTTCCAAGCCCTCTCTCTCAACTATGGCTCTCTTCTTCTTATTCATCTTATATTGGTAGGGTGCTCCATTGTGCATTCTTCCAGCTTTTTCCATGATCTGGTCTTCCTCCATCATGATTGGGTCCAAGGCCTCCTCCTTATTTCCTTTATCCATCTCTTCCTCTATTTCTTCGTCTCCTATCAGTGCTTCCCCCCTTCCCCCATGCACGAAGGAAAGTTTAGCTGTCTGATGCCATTGTCATTACACCTTTTTTATATAGTAACATCTTAATGGAAGTATACAATGATATGATATACCTACCTTGAGGTCCCTTCATGAACTCTTTCTCTGCTATGCTGTAAGACTTCACAGTATCTACTGCAAATTCTCCGATGAATCCTGCAACAATGTTTTCTAACCATAAATCTACTGCACGCGTAAATTTATTGTCAACTTGTTGTAACTGCGTGATCTCAACAAGATTCCATTCTAGATATCTGATCCGATTTGTAGGGAGGTTGTCTTTCAACCTCAATATTCACTCCTTCAACACATGCGAGAAATCACACAAAAATACTTCATGCAAGTCGTTGAATATGTACTTGTCCAAATATTTGCGTGGTGTTAACTTCAGGTTTATGTTATCTTTCTGTGCAAATTCCAGCTCCTTTTTTTTCAACCAGCTCTCGATCTCTATCTTCATTAGGTTCCATGGTCTCAACATCCCCTTTTATATTTTCATTCTTTTAACGTTTTGTTGCCAGATCCGACATTCGTTTTATGCTTCTTCAACTGATCTCATTCACTCAATCCCATTCTGTTCCAATTGGTGACAAAACCATTTGTTGTTTATATAGTATATTTCATCCTTTCTACCCTTCTTGGGCTGACCCAGGTTCAGGTCCACTTGGTTTACAACAAAGCCCCTCTAAAACTATCGAGCCTGCTGGTAAACCAGAAGGCAACACAGTGCATAGGATGCACTGCGCAGTCTCACCCGAGATAATTCTTATAGGTGGTTACAACGCTTAGGTGCTTGTAGCCTAGGAAATGAGTGGGGATCTGTGATTAAAATCTACAGTCTTGATTTATTGCTTAAAATTGAACTTATATGGAATACCCTATCATTCTTTCTCATATATGTAAAGTAGCAGACCTATCTAGTCATTCACACATTTGTTTAACATCTAATCATTAACAACAGAAGAGATACACAACATTCAATCACACAACACATGATATACCGTGGCTCACGCCCTTCTGGGCTACGTCCACAAATATTTGTCTCTTGGCTCTTTTATTTATGGTTCTATCATACAAATAGTGCCACACACATTACATTTCTCCATCAACTGGGTTGAGACCTTACAATGAGGCAGACTAGATCACACCAAGCTCCTCAGCCTGTGATCTAACCCTGAAGATATACCCTATTTCCCCTCCTCATCTCAACAAATTACAAAGTAAGATCGTATTTTACAGACATTCTGATCCAAAACAATAACAATATTCCCACTAACAACGAACAACGAACCCCGACCTAGACCTCCTAGGTGCCTAGTTATACATGTTTTTGTCTTATCAACCATTACATCCTCTTATAAAAACCCTAAACCTAGCATGGTAAGGTATTCTTGCATGCGTGCCTCGCATTCTTCCCTCCTCTGCATGCACATTTTCCTTTTGCATGCTGCTTTTCCTGCCATCTCTGTTTTCCTTAGTTTCTGGCGCCACTTCTTCCCTTAATTTACGATGTCGCTCCCCTATTTTCTGGCGTTGATTTAGTTCCTTCATTACTTCTTCGACTTTCCCCAAAATTGGCCTTCTCCCCAAAATGGGCCTACTCCAAACACCGTTTCTCAGGAAAAATACCAGTCCATGATACATCAACAATCTGTCAACCTAGACCATTATCCACTGGGAGAATGTCTGTCCACCAGCAATTCTTTCTACCATGACCATTCTCTACTTGAAGAATGTCTTTCTATCAACACACTGACTATCCATCTAGGTGGAAATCATCTCCAACTCTAGTGGTAGTCTCAATGGAAATCAAATAGTAGCATATAACTTCTACAATGCCATCCAATAGAACACAACTGTGTCTATTCATAGTAGTATACAACTACTATCCAGTGGTACATAACCAGTCCTAGTAGCACACTGCTACTAACCAGTGACACACAATCACTACCAGTGGATCACATCCACCATAGTAGCATACAACTACTATCGAGAGGCATAGAATATCTACACAATCATATCATCTAATATCAACCTGTATAAACAATATCATGATACCAAATGAGTCATCTAGACCATTTTTTTGCTTACATCTATGAGATCTGGAAGAGCATCTTCCCTTAGAAAGTTAAACATCAGCCATGGGCTACTTGGACTATTCTTCTCAAGCATAGAAGAATAATTGTCCCTGATTTTTGAACCTAGACCATTCAACCTAACTAGGCCATTCTTTCGACATGATTCATAGTCCAACCTGGAGAGAATGAGTCTGCCCTAGGGAATGACTATCCTTGATTGATGAACATGGAACATTAAACCTAATTGGGCCATTATTTCGACACTAATCATAGTGCAACCTGGAGAAAATGAGTCCGCCCTCGGGAATGCATGTCTAGAATGTTGGATGTAGGCCTAGTCAGGAGAAGAGGATATTTTGGGAAGAGAAGCATGCAAGGAGGAAAGGACAACTGGAAGGAAAAGAAACACATGTAAGGGAAGCAGGTGAGGCGTGTATGTAAGGAAGACCTAACGATGCTAGCGTTAGGGTTTTTGTAATGTATTGTAATGGTTGATGAGCCAAGAATATAAATAGGTATTACTTAGAAGGATAAACAGATGGAGAGTCAGAGCAACAGAGAGAGATCGGACGAGAGGGGGGCCGACCGAGGAAGAGGAAGTTGTAAAAATTGTACTTCTCGGTAAGATGGTGATCTAGGGAGGTAGTGAGTGACTCGATCTTGAGGGTTATATTGAAGGCTAAGGAGCCTGGTCTGATCTAGTCAGCCTCATAGGGATCAAGGAGCATGTGGAAGAGAGTATGACCTAAGATTGTAAACACGTGCGACATGATATATTATTGAACCATAATAAAATATTGAGAGCAAGATATTTGTGGACATAGCCTAGGAGGGGGTGAACCACAGTAACACCCGTATTATGTGAATGAATGTAGGCATCTTTATGGATGATTAATTATTGAATGTTAGATGAATGAATTAACTAGTTAGATCTGGTATTCCACATGCATGAATAGAATGACTGCTATAATTAGATGTTAGATTGAATGAATAAATATTACAGAGTACAACCACAGATCTCCACACATTCCCAGGTTTCAAACACCTGAGTATTGCAGCCACCTATAGAACTATCTTGGGTGAGGCTGCGCAGTACACTCTGTGTGCTACGTTTCCTTCTAGTCTACGAGAGGGGCCGATATTTTTAGAGGTGTTTTGTTGGGAGCTTGTTAAATATGGACCAGGGTCAATCTATGATAGTAAGGTAGGATAATAATAACCCATAAATAATACTAATTAGAAAATACAAAGCCCAATGAATGGGTAAAATCCAACAAATAGTTTTGTTATCACTTTGTAAATTCCCAGAGGTTGTTTTCAGGTAGAAGAAATTTACTAGAGGTAACCTTATCCAACCACTTTGAAACTGGGAGCTATCCCTACCAGTTTCAGAGAGAGATCTCTCTGTAAGATTTAACTTTGTTTTAATTCAGATATTAGGCTAGTTAAAATATGCAGGGCCGAGTGTTGTGTGTTTTTATAAGATGGCTGAAATTTTTTACTCATCCATTGGGCTATGGGGTCTGTTTTATATAGGTCTAGATCAAAGAACAGATATAAATATTATTTTCACAGGGCAGGATAATGAAACTATTGGATTCTTTAGCAATAAAATGATGACTAGCAGAAAAAGGTGAGATGATTAATTATAACCAAGAAGCATTTAAGAATTTCTTGACTACAATATAAGAAAAAAACACTTAGATCTTTAAATCTAGCAACAGAGTATGCGAAGGTAAATTCTGTAACTTTAACTCCTTTTAAATGATCAGACTAGAAAAACAAGATGATAACTAGAAGAGATACACATTCAACTAAGAATAGAAAACTTCACCAATAGATGACACACAGGAATCTTGTGAAACATCTCTTTATATTACTGAAATATCTTCTTGATAAAAATTACAGTGCTTACAACTTGCTAGGGCATAAAAATCAACCCCCAATACTTCTAAGTTTGAAGTATTTATAATCAAAATTACAAACGACCCTATCAAAAATGATTAGGACATGGCAGACTTTGAATCTAACTAACTAGCTAACAAGATACAAAAATTTAGGAACTGTCGATGATGTGTCGAATTATTCATGCTGAATCTGGGGAAGGCCATTGGTGAGTCACCCACATGACTTTGAATGATATGTTTGCTGACTCAACTTGCACACCTCATTTCCTACTCGATCAAATTGCACAACTCTTCCCATCTTAGCTGACTGGGAATGGTGACTTTGAGTAGTCTACGGTATATTTCATCCACTTTTGTGTACTTGGAAAAAGTCGGTTTGATGATGAAAATATACTTGATTTCGTGTTGTATGCTGATGTCTGGCTACAAAGTCTCCAAGAACGCTTTGCCTGTTATATTGCCTTATATTCCCAAGAACTTGGAACTATCCTTGGCCATAGTAGCCATCTTCTGCTTGAAGTCTGGAAGGGTCATCAACTTGTCATTCAGAACTATTAAACCAGGAATACCTTTTTTTTGCAGAGCCTCGATCTTGTTGAAAAACCTTTGAAATCCAATGTCCATGTTCTGGACTTTTTCCTCCAACTACAACATCAGTCCTCTTTTGGTCAGAATCCTCTTGACTTCAAGGATGGTTTATGTCCTGTCTTCGATTTTCAATTCTTCTAGTTCTTCTCTGGTCTTTGAGTTTAGGAATCTAATTATTTCATTGGCTTCAGTGGGAATTTCTCCTAATTCTCCTTTTATTTTGTCAATTACCTGCTTGCTTCTTATCACTAGTTCATTTTGCTCAAATATGATTTGTACCATAGGCCAGATTTCATTTATGGATTTGGAGATATCCATCCAAATATTATCCTTTGCTTCAGAAAGTGTCTTGCCTTCCACTATTTTCTTTTGTAGCTGTTGCAATTCCTGTTTTATCTTTTCTAATGTTTGTTTCTCCATGTTGTAGCTGGTTTGGTAAGAAGGCTTGAGCTCCTGAAGGCTCTCAACTTCCTTTTTCAGTCTGTTGATTTGTGTTTCTTGTAAGTTCATCTCTTCCATGGACTTTTCTAGCTCCACAATTTTTTCCAGAGCTATCAGTGGGGTGGCTGATGGGATTTCTGCTGTGGTGCTCATTGCTATAGTTGTTGTGCTAAATCTTGTGAGGGGAACTGTGCTCAGTGGAATGAATTCCATAGGTGTTGTTTGTTCCTTCTCTTTTACCAATCTTTCCATCTCTGTTTCCATCTCTCGTAACTATGCATTCTGCTCCATGATCAACTTGAGCATCTCATCCCTTTCCCCTTCTGTATCAGTGATCTCCTTGGCCTTTGCATCTTTTGTGGGTGGAAATTTTAGTTGTTTTCTCAGAGATTCTATATCAACATTCTTTTTCTTTAGCAAATCCTCTGCTCCTTTCACATTCGAGGGATCATACCCGATCTTGACCACCAATTCCTCTAAGGATTTTATCCCCTTATCATTTACAAAAGAGGATATCTTTTCTAGTTTCAACTGGGTTTGAACATTGTTTAGAGATACTTGTAATTTTGCAGCTGTAGAGGAAGCATGGCCAAAGTGGAAAAAACATTTTCTCCAGTTTTTCTATGTAGATCCAACGATCAGCTGGATGGACTTGTTTGGTATCGAATACAAGGTTTGACCTTTTGTAGTCAGTGATTTCTTTGGGTTGAGGCACATGTGCCTGCAAAAATGCTAGATGAATTGTTCCTTTTTCTGTGTCGAAAGTTGATAACAGTCTATGTTGTGATGTGGATGTTTGCTTCCAGAACTGAGAATAGGTGATATTGGTCAGTGTCTAGTTTTTCTTCTTAATCAGATCATATTTTTCAAAAATGTTCGTCTTTGTGGATCCCTGTGGAATTTGGGTGGCCACAGTTATATCAGTCTGCTTCTTTGAAGAAGAAGTAGACACTGTCTGATAGTTGATTGAAGGAATTGGTGTACCTTATCCCTTAGTCCCTTTGGCAGACTGAGTATCTTCCTCACCAGACCTGGGAATAGTATGAATGGTCTTAGGCTTTTTACTGTGTAAATGAAAATCCTCTGCTGATACTTCAGTGACCGAAAGAGAGGTATCTTTCCTTGGTCGTTTTTCCTTTGGCACTGGTGGAGTGGTAGTCTGTGAAGTCAGGATTAAGGAAGATTGTTGTTCAGTTTCTTCCAAGGTGTTCTCTTCCCACTGTGTCTGATTTACATACTTCTCAATTCCTGGTTTGAGTGTGTGAGCATACTGTTCACTTTTGTTTTTAGCTCTTATTTCTTCGATGATTCCACTTGGATCATATTGCCAAATGAAACAGGTGTTGAATTTAATTTCCTTTAATATATTTTCTGCCTCTTCTCCAGTGGATCGACTATTGCAGATAAAAGGTCCTATCTTCCCCTTAATCCCCAGCTACTATTTTTTCTTCAGAGACACAAAGTGAATATCATTTGAATTTATCATCTGGCGAATATACTCCAGTGCAAATATTCAGATGTTCAAATATTTGGGCAATCTGTATGGAGCTAACTCACATCCATAAACTCTGATCTCTGTGTGATATTGATAAAGGAACCAATCTCTCGTCTTTGTGAGGTCCGAGTGGTGTAATATTCTTTGGATCTCTTCATTTATCCTTGGCTTTGGTCTCCCACTGAGCATGCTCACCACCGGATGATAAAACATCTCGATAAACTGTTTAAAACTGAAGTCTGTGGAGTTACTTCTGAGAAGTGAAGTCCATAGGGTTACTGCCTGCAGTTTTACATCCTGGTCCATTTTTTGCATAAGGAAGGAGAATTTATCTGCTTGATAAAACATGAACATGTATGCCAGTATCGAGGAATACCAGAACATGCCCTCTGTGGCAAATTTAGAAAGTTGATTGTGGATGTTCTCTACCAGGAAAGTGTTGTAGTCAAACTAGATGGTGGCCTTTTCCTCAGCAGAGAAAATAGATAGGAACCCCAATATAGGTTCATCTATCCATTCGTCTTAAAAGTAGCCAAGTAGACAAGAAAGTGATGAAATCACTTGGTTTCCCTTTTCTTAGAATAGGGAGGACTGATACGGGGGATTTTTCTTGGGGAGTTGAGCATCCTATGGGAGGAAAAGCTCAAAGATCTAGTCTCTTTGAGGAAAAGACAGGTTCTGGTATAACTTTGTTAGGATTTCAAGGTTGAAAGGGGAGGCAGATTTATCTCTAGATATCTGCATCATCTGATCAATGGCCTATGGTGTGATAAAGAAAAGAGTTTCTCCGGACGAAGAAGCTATGGCTCTCTGGTCGGGGAGGTAATGAGCTTGATACTTAAGGGCGAATTTGGGGAA
The DNA here is from genome assembly GCA_009831015.1 of Picea engelmannii. Taxonomy (NCBI): domain Eukaryota; kingdom Viridiplantae; phylum Streptophyta; class Pinopsida; order Pinales; family Pinaceae; genus Picea; species Picea engelmannii. Next base: position 1,472,403 of record ML782767.1, on the reverse strand, counting down.
ATGATGGACCCAGGGAAAAAGATACAAGGGAAAATTTGACTCCTAGGGCCCAAACTCATCGCTTTGATCTAGGAATTTGTCTTTAAACCATGACTGCAATTCTGCGAAATCGAGTTCGCACCTGGTCTCTGAGATCAGATAATCTTTGTCTTTTAATGGAATCTGGTTGAGATTGAAGGGAGGGGGAAGGAATGGATTCTCTTCGAACTCTACTTTATTAGACTTTGGTGCCATCGCTTCCAATGGTACCTACAACTAAAACAAAAATGTTAGTGGGTAATGGATATGGTTAGGTAGATGGCTAGATCAGTGAGGGGGGAAATTGTCTGGTGCACGGAGAGGGTGAACAGTGTGAAAATGGTGGGACAGGGGATACTTTTGAGTGAACGGGTATCTGTTGGGCACGGGGGACAGGTCAGCAGGATAACGAATATGTAGCCTATAGTAAATTGCCAACGGATCCTTAGGAATGTGAGGAGGCAGGCAAAGGACATATGACGTGTGTACCCGGGTGATGTGGAGGATGATGATTGGGGGATAAGAGAGGGAGAGATGAACTGTAGCGGGTGGACGGATAAGACAGGCAGAGATGGATATTGAGATGTGACATCATGAGGTGGTGGTAGTATGTCATAAGGGAAGAGGTGTGACACAATAGATTAGCAACATGTTGGATGGGGCCCGCTGGGAACAACCGCCTCATTCCGAAACCCCCCCATCCCACAGTTAAAGGAAGAAAGGTCAAGGGGGTCCAAAATCTCCTATAGACCGTCCATCTATGCATCATTGGGATAACCGTAGATCTGCACGCACTTGTTAATCACCATTCTAGAACCCCCCCCATCGTTGAAGGTAGAATGGTCGGGGGGGTCCGAAATCTCACCTTAGCCATAAATCTGTGCACCAACGACTCAACCATAGATCTTCGTGCAATATTTAATCTCTGGGCATGATTTAATATGTGCATCATAACTTAGGCTTAGTGCTTTTTGTGAGTTTTGTGCATTGCTTCCCTTGCTTTTGTCAACATGGGGTTAGGAAAGCACCTAAAACATCATAATCATACATTTTCTTCGAACACCATACAAACTTTATTGAAAGAAAAGGTGGCGAGCCTGTGTCCTATCCTACCTACCTACACTTTTAGCCTAGATTAAACTATTGGACTAAGAGATTACTCTACCCTAGAGTTATTTGACCAAGATTAGACAGTTTGATCAAATTTACTCACTAACTAACCTTTCTACTTGGCTAAGATTAAATAGTTTAGCCAAGCCTATTCACTAATCCTATCAACATCAATTCAAAAGGACCTGACCATGTTTAAATAGTATGGATCAGATCATTGTTATTGCACGGGGATTTGTTCATTTTTTCTTCTATGCCCTCTTTATTATTTTTCTTTCTTTCTTTTGAAAATAATTTGCATGAATGAAATATTATTTGCAAGATGACATATATCAATAGTGAAAATTTTCCAGTCACCATATGATCCTATAAATTATAGGGTTATAACAGGTTCCTTTGCCGATTGGTTGGGAATGCGATGGGATTGAGTATGTGAGATTTACTGAAGACGCATCAAAATAATTTCGGATTGGACAAGAAGACGTTGAGAGAATGAGAATCTAAAAGGGGATGTTGAGACCATGGAATCCAATGAAGGTAGATATAGAGAACTGGTTGAAGACAAAGGAGCTATAGTTTGTGCAGAAAGATAGCAGAAACCCGATGTTGACACCATGCAAATATATGGGCAAGTACGTATTGAATGACTTGCATGAAGTATTTTTTTGTGATTTCCCACATTTATTGCAGGAGTGGATAAAAAGGTTTAAATACAACCATCCTACAAATTGTATCAGACAACTAGAGTGGAATCCTAAAGATATCGTGCAGTTACAATGAGTTGATAATAAGTTTACACATGCAGTAGATTTATGGTTAGACAACATTATTGTAGGATTTGACACATAATTTGAAATAGATACAACGAAGTCTTACAAAGCAGCTGAACAATATTTATTGAAGGGACCTTGAGGTAGGTACATCAGATCTTTATATACTTCTATTAATATATTACTATATAACAAAGGTGTAATGAAAATGGATTCAGACAACTAAACTTCCTTGCGTGCATGGGGAAAGGGGGGAAGCACTGACATGAGAAGGAGAAATGGAAGGAGAAGTGGATAAAGAAAAGAAGAAGGAGGCCTTGGACCCAATTATTATGGATGAATAATAGCTAAAGTGGATCATGGAAACAACTGGAAAAACACGTAGTGGAGAGCCCTACCAATATAAGGTGAACACCAAGAAGAGATCCGTATTCACGAGGGAAGGCTTGGAAAGTGATGAAGAGGTAGAGGATCTCTGGGATGTGGAGAATATTGAGGAAATCCTACACGTGACATATGATAGGAAGACGAAAGGTCCAAGAATGTGGATATAAGGTAGCGCTCCTATCCATATCAATGTCAGTGTGGAACCCATAAACCGATGTGCGACTAATACACCAAGAAGAACACCACCATTTAGACAACTGAATTTAGAGAGAAGGAAGCTAGTAGGAAGAACATCTACACAAGGAAAAACAACTGGGGGAGCCATTTCATGAAGCATTGGTCAAGTATCTACACTGCACAGAGGTAGTAGTTCAACATTCAGGATGACATGACATGATCCCACCATTAGGTTACCAGAATTCAAAGGAGAGGTGTCGGAGGACTCGGAGAAGAACCTGTTTATTTGTGAAAAGATCTGGGAAGCGAAACAGATCATAGGATAGGACACTAAAATTTCACAGTTATCCATCATGCTAAGAGATCGTGCACTAGATTGGTACATGAGTTTAGCTGCAAACATTCCTCTAGGGACAACTAGGATGATTGGAGATATTAAAAATCTATTAATAAATGAGTTCCATAATCCTAGTTCAGAAGATCAATACATGAATGCAATGATAGAGATTAGATAGAAACCAGGAGAATCTGTATGGGAGATTGACTAGAGATTCAAACGATTGAAGGGAAAGATAAAATATGTCATGAAAGATATGCAACATAGGCATCTGTTCATCAATTCACTGCTACCACACTTGAAATACCTGTTGCAACAACAAAAGTTTTATACACAGGGAAAGGCTCTACAAGCATCCCTACAACTGGAAGAAAACCAATATCAGAAGATAGATCCAACCGTAGGGGAGCTGAAGGAGGATCTGAAGAACTTAACATTCCAGCTAAACCAAAACAAAGGTAAGGAAAAAAGAGAAGTTGTTTGGTGTACCACATGTAGGACATAATGACACCATAAGAATGAATGTCCGAAATTCACGCAGTACATGGCAGCATGAATTCCAAACCTGTTGCCAATAGGAGGACTATGGTGTGATATATGTAAGAAACAAGCGAATGATCCATATCACTACCCAATGATGCAGAAGTACCAACCAGTACCTAAGAGTTCATATTGCAACTTTTTCAAGTCAGTAGGCCACGATGAAAAATATTGTAGAACCATGGAACTCATGAGGGAAATACCATCAAATATGTACAAGGTGCATGCGGAAATGATGACCGGGCCAACGACACCATAGTTTAACCAAGTACCAACCCCATATAACATAGTGCAACAACAATATAACATTGTGCAGCTGCAATACAATACTGTGCAACCACACTATAATCTCGCACAATATAACCAACCGCCTGGGTATAATGCACCATGAGGGGATTGAGCTATATACAAAGGTTGAAGAAGAGAAAGAGGAGGCTTTGGAAGTGTTAGAGATATTTCTTGTTAAGGGGGTTAGAATGGGAAAGAAAGGGCTAAAAACCCATTTTTCCTAAGTTTTGGTGCGAATGCGCCTATTGTTAAACGAAAATCAAGTCTGGACGGCAAGGATCGCGGTGCCCGAATCAACGGCGCAGGTGTGATTCTGGACCCCCCTTTCCTTTCTATCGTTAAGCAGGGGGGGGGGGTCCAGAATCCAGGGTGCACCTCTTCGACGGCTCTGATCAACGCGCCCGTATCAATGGCGATGAAGGCCATTCCGGACCCCCCTCGCCTTTCTACCTTTAAGTGGAGGGGGGGGGGTCCGGAATCGGACTCGTAACTTTCCAACGGATAAGATCTTAGCACCCGAATCGACGGAACTCACACGACCCACATCATCCTTAGCTGCTCTGTGCTTAAGTGCACATGGGCCCTTCTCCCGCCATATCATCTTCTAACCACCATTCTCCTGCTGACATGTGTCATCCTTCTACCTCTTTTCTATGGTCCGCGTAGTCTTCCTTCTTTCTCATCATCCATACATCGTCTGCCACGCACCTCCCTTTCCTCCACATCAGCCTCCCCCTAAATGTGTCCATCACATCTATTATTCCACCTCCTTCGCTTGTCGCATCTTGCCATGTGTCCCCCCTGTAATCTCTCTCTCCTTAACGTCGTGGCTCCATCACTTCGTTCCTGTATCCCACCTTCCGCGCTGTTCTCCCCGTATATCCTTTGAGCCGATCGGTTATTCCAGGTGGCTGCATGGGAGGCCCTCCACATCCATAAGGTGCCGATTTGTCCGGGCCATCCTCAATCCCAATGTTGCAGTTATTGAAGCGGTTGGTGGTGGTTAGACATCTCCTCCGCCATAATGGGAAAGCACGACCATGAATTTAAGGCATGTCGATTCGCCGTTGGAACTGTCAAAGAATTAAGATTGCGTCTGACATAAGTTGCATGATCTTTCAGATGTTGACCGTCAGAATCCATGCAGACACAAAGCTTTCAATGCAGTGTCTTGGTATCGTTGCTATTGCTGTTTTGAGTATATGTAGGCGTTTTTGCCATTTTTGTATTTATCGATGGTAGAGCTAAGCTCCCGACTGTAAAGTTTCAGCAAACATTCTAGTTCCCTAGTTATGCCTCTGTGATTGATATTTCTTGGTTTATAACAAACAGTTCTCCTTTTTCATCTATGTTTCGTCTTGTGCTGGAGAGTTCACAGTCGAATGATTCGCGTGAATTGTTGCATTTGTGTTATGATAAAGGATTTGTCGTGACATTTTTGTATTCTCTGGTTCTCTGTGTTTGAATATAAAGAGACTTTGTGTTCGAATGCTTTCTCCTTCAGTCTGTTACGAACTGGATGTCTGTGATAGACCTGGCACCCTTCTTGCATAAGTCTTCCACCTACTCACCCTTTTACTACGACTCACTGTTTGGAGTTTATCAAGACCTCACTCGTTCATGCATGCCTGGTCTGGTTTCTGAGTTGATACGATGTTGTTTTGAGTTTCCCTCCATTTGATCACCCTTTGAACAAATCGTGACATTAAACTAATGGGCGTCGGGCTCTGCTCCTGCTAGCAATCCAGGAGTGACCTCCGTCGCCAACAGGAAGAGGCATCGGATCAGTGGTATGCCACGATTTTCAACAACTAGGAAACTATGCAAGAGAATTTCCACTTCCACCCACGATGTGTATGTACTGTCATGCATCAGATCATGACACAGAAGAATGTTCGACACTATTAGGGAATATCCAGAAGGATAAATTAGAACAATCCGAATGTTCAATGGATTTCACGGGGAGGAGCTAAAATAGGAAACGACGCAGTATGAAAAGAGACAGTACAAAACCAATTGGTGAAGAAGAATGCCAAACCAAAGAAGAAGTTTGATGTGTAGAAAGAAAAATGAGATATTCAAGTAGGATAGAAAATAATTCATGAATCCAAACATTGCATCGACATCAACTGCACAACATAATAAGGAAGTACTAGCATATGAGATTCCTCCATCGCTGGATCACACCAAAGAATCACAACCCCTAGGACAAGTAATTACGATTAAGGTTTTTTTGCAATCATGTGTTAAAATACTAAATGATCCATCCTCTGTTAAAGTATTACAAAATATGCTAGAAAGATGTAGCATATAGGCAGAAGGAAATCTAGAACAAAAAATAGTTAATCATCTGCATACAAGAAGGAGAACAAACAGATAATTCAGATTGAATGCCAACATTGGACATTTCAACATGGAAGATATTATACTGGATTTAGGATCCAAAGTAAATGTATTACCTAAGAATACATGGCAATGTATGGAGAACCTACATTAGGAAATTCACATGTTCAGCTGAAACTAGAAAATCAACACAAAGTTCTACCAATTGGAAGACTAAAGGGAGTGGCAATAGAATTGGATGGAGTGTGTACTAAGGCCAACTTTGAAGTAATAGAGATAGTGGATGGCACATCAGCTTATCCATCATTTCTTGGATTGGATTGGGCGTTTGAAAATCAGGCCATAATCAACTTAAATACGAGGAAGATGACATTCAATTCAAGAGAATACAAATTCATTACGCCATTGGACCCATCTGAAGGGGAAAGGTTTGTAGAACCTACTTGCTTGGACCTGGAGGAAATTAATCAGTTGTAAAAAACAACCGTACACTAAGAAGATTATGTGAATTTGACTGTGGATGGGGTACTCAGTTGGAGAAGCATCACCTCATGTGCGTTAGACGCAGATACGGGCTTAGAAAATTGGCAGTAGAGGTTACACGAAGTCTCCACAAGAAGATGTGCAAGAATAGACTGCGCAGTAAGATGGGTAGGTATGAAGATAAGAGAACCTCCTAGATTCCATGGGGTGAATGACTTAGAAGGATTCTTAACATGATATGAAGATGAAGTGTTAGAAAATCATAGGCTCTTATCCCTGTACATAACACTCAAGGAAACACCTGCAAGATGGTGGGGTGTGCATAAAGAAACAATTAAGGACTGGTACTAATGTAGGAGATTACTACACATCAGGTTTGGATCAGAAAAGGAAAACAACCAGCTGCAGAAATATGATGGAAATGGGGCACCAGTAGAACACTTGGAGAAGTGTAGAACACTATGGAGAATGACACCACCATAGGAATGGTCTCATCATTTTTTTCACACATTAGAAGGGATCCCAACAAACTGGTATACAAACCAGGAATTGCACAGAGGAACTACAAACTGGACAATATTACAGTAGAACTTTACAATTGCTTTCTCATTTGAGCATAAGAACCACAACATAGACTCGTCACTGAAACAAATTAGAGGGGTGATATTCATTAAAGAACCAGAATTTGAATTCATGACAGAAGAACAACAACAAAATATACAAGCAGTAAAGGAACTACTTTCATGTTACCATGTGCAGGAAGAAGCACCAGATGAAGATGACCCGCGAAATATTCAAATCTAGGAAGTTGAAGGAAAAAGAGAAGTGGAAGGTCCACCTTTGGAATCAGAAGTATTTGATGTGTCGATCAAGGTGAATAAATTCAACATTGGGACAATTGAGAATCCCAAAGTGGTCAGCATTGGAGACTATTGGGATGAGAAAATAGTGGGAAGCATAACAGAGTTACTGCGTGAGTACAATGACCTGTTCCCAACAACGTTCACATAAATGAAAGGTATATATGGAGAGATAGGTGAAATGAAGATGCCTCTCAAAGATGAGGCAAGAACGATCAAAAAATGACCATAAAGACTAAACCCTATATATAAGTAAAAAGTCAAAGCCAAAATTGATAGAATGTTGGAGGTTGGAATCATAGAACCTGTAGAGGAATCTGAATGGGAAGCCCGATGGTATTTTAGGAGAAAAAATAGGGGGGGATAAGGATATGTGTCAACCTGAGGAAGTTGAATAATGCGTGATTACATGACCCGTTCCCTACTCCTTTCACAGATGAGGTGTTGGAGAACGTAGGAGGACATGAAGCTTATTCATTCACCGATAGATTCTCAGGATACCATCAGATCAAGATAGCCCCAAAAGACAGATATAATACCACTTTTTCCACGGAATGGGGATCCTACCAATACAAAGTCATGTCGTTTGGACTGAAGAATGCACCAATAATATTTTCCAGAGTAGTCATAGCTGCATTCAAAGAATTCATCCACCAGTTTCTAGAGGTATATCTAGATGATTGGGCATTCTATATTCTATTGAAATACCATGTAGGGGTGTTGAGGATGATGTTATAAATATGTAGGCAGTGTTAGATATTGTTAAACATCAAGAAGTGCATCTTCAGAACACCCTTTGGGATACTATTGGGCCATATAGTATGCAACTAAGGATTTCTAGTAGATCCTTCCAAGATTGCAGTAATTGTTAATCTACCACCACCAATATCATTTTGTCCATTAAGAGAAACATTGGGACACACGAGATACTATAGGAAATTTATAAAAGGGTATGCACAGATCATTGTGACAATGGATAAATTGTTAAGAAAATACAACAAGTTTCAGTGGAATGAGGACTGTTAGCGAGGATTGGACACCCTAAAAGAGAAGATGGTAACCACACTAATACTAGTATTCCTAGATTGGGAAAAGACATGCCACGTGCATATAGATGCATCAACCATAGCACTTGGAGCTATTCTGGTGAAACCAGGATTAGGAGAATTGGACCATCCTATAGAATTCACTAGCAGAAAAATGTCAGAATCGGAGCAGAATTACAATACCACAGAGAGAGAAGGATTAGCTATGGTCAATGCACTTTAGATGTTCAGACATTATTTATTGGGAAAACATTTCAATATGTTCACAGACCATTCAGCTCTCAAATACCTCGTCAACAAGCCAGTGTTGGGGGGCATAATTTGTAGATGGTTATTGTTGTTCTAGGAATTTGACTTTGAAGTGATAGTCAAACCAAAGAAGTTGAATGTAGGACTTGATCACCTGTCGAGGATCAGTAATGGAGAGGAACCTACGAATCTAGAGGACAACTTTCTTGATGCATAGTTATTTTTAGTCCAAGTAGCTGATGAATACTTCACAGACATCATTCAATACTTGAGTACAGGGATTGTGCCACAAGACTTCAACACTGTGTAGAAGAACAATCTAGTAGTCAGGGTTTCATGCTATCAGTTGATTGCTAGACACTTATACAAAATGGGTGTAGATAGCATCTTGAGAATATGTGTGCTAGAACATGAAATACCTAGGATTTTAGAAGAATCCCATGAGGGAATAGCAAGAGGACATTATGCAGGAAAAACTACTTCACAGAAGGTATTGCGCGCAGGACTATGGTGGTCGAATGTTCACAGAGAATCAAAGGACTACTACCAGAGACGTGATGTATGTCATAGGGTTGGTAAACCGAATAGAAGGGAATCAATGCCCCTTAGACCACAAGTAACCTTGTAGGTATTCAAAAAATGGGAAATAGATTTTGTGGGACCAATTAACCCACCAACAAAAAGGTGAGGAGAGAGGTACATTATTATTGCGACAAAGTACGTAACAAAATGGGAAGAAGCAACACCAGTAAAATATTGCAGCATAAAGACAACAACACACTTCTTGTTTGAGAAAGTGATCACTAGATTTAGATGCCCAAGGATTTTGATGAGTGACCAAGGCACTACTTCATTAAAAACACTATTAAGGATATGAATGAGGAGTTTGAAGTTTAAAATCAAAGGAGTACACCATATCATCTTCAATAAAATGGAACAGTGGAAGCCTTTAATAAGATCCTCGAGAATGCACTGACAAATATTTGCAATGTTAATAGGGATGATTGGGAGTTGAAGATACTAGAAGTATTGTGGGCATATGGGACCACATGCAAAAAACTGACAAGGAAGACACCATTCAGGTTAGTGTATGGGAAAGAAGTAGTGGTGTCATTAGAGTTTTTGGTACCTAGTCTACGCGTAGCAGCAATTACCAACATGATAGAGCGAGGCACAGTACAGGAAAGTCTAAGTCAACAGATGATCATGGAGGAAGATGAGATTCTAGCAGGGTTTCACCAAGAAGTGCATAAAGCAAGGGACAAACCTTGGCATGATAGACACATCAAGAAGAATAATTTCAAGGAGGGAGACTTAGTCTTGGTATATGACAATAAATCTCTTCAACACCCAGGGAAACTCATAATGCATTGGTTAGGACCATATGAAGTAAAGACTGTCACAGATGGGGGAGTTGTACAATTGAAGGATTTAGGAGGAACAAAACTCAGAGGGATTTTCAATGGGAGTTGACTAAAGCTGTATAGGGACAATTGACTTCATAGCACTTAAAAAAAAAACAAAAAAACTAAGTGCAATAAAGGGGTTACCATGCCATGTTATCACCATAAAATTTTTTAGATGGTATCCAAGTCTCGGAGTTTTGGCGAAGGGATATGCCACTAAGGAGATATGATAACTTAGAGGACCAGACTATATCTGGTTGCGTATGGAAAAATATAATAGAAGTGTGAAAGGTAAGACTCGGTGGACCGTCGATCTTGAAAGCAGCCCAGATCAACAACCAAGGTGCATATCAACGATTGAAGTAGAGTGAAAGATAATCAGTCGAGGGCGGGCCAGGGAAAAATGTTGTGGTTTTATCTATGGATGCGTGGCACCTCTAGAGGTACATTAGGGTGAAAAGAAGTCTGAGTAAAACCACTTTCTCCAACCCTCGATGTCAAGAGTTGTTGGGTCAAGGTGGACCGTTGATCTTGAAAGTGGCCTGGATCAATGACCAAGGTGCATATCGACGATTGAAGTAGTACAAAGATGAATTAGACGAGGTTGGGTCAGGGAAAACTATCGTGGTTTAAATTTTGGACACGTGGCACCCTCAGAGATACATTGGGGTGAAAAACGGTCTTCCTAAAACTAGTTTCTCCAACCCCCGATGTCGATAGGAAAGTATAAAAGGAGGACCCCCCAACATTATTTTATGATGTTTTGAAGCATTAAAACATTCGAAAATTGGTGCAAAGCATCCATCTGAAACCCAAGCCCAGAACTGAATCCAATTCGTGCTTCCTTCGCTGCTTAATAGGTATTTTTCACCATGGACGCTAATCCTGTTGTTTTATCTGTGAATGAACAAGAAATATCCTCCAGAGAAGAAGCCCTAATTGATAGAGACTCCGAGGTTTTCAACACAGAGATAACAGTTTCACCCATTTTTGTATCTAGATCGAATTTGTTAGACAATGTCGGAACGTGCATACCTTTCCTCAAAGAGGCTCAAGCCTCCATCACCCCTTATGTCGTAGAATTAGTCTTTCCTTTCCTTGAATTTGTAAGCTGGTGTGCAAAGCGATATTCTCATGAAGAAAGAGTCATTCTGAATAAATTAGGGTGAAAGTTTTTATGTGAAATAGATAGTCCATTGCTTCAGCACACCCTCAGTATACCAGATTCCTCCCCCACAGTGTCATAGCCCTTCGAGGAACATAAAATGATCATGATCTATAGCGAATTCCCACCAGAAGTGAAAACCCTTTTTCTGCAGACCATTGTCAAGCCTGGAAACCATTCAGAGAGTCTGTCGTTACCTTCCAGTGTAAGTGTCATGGTCATTGAAGTCCAGTGGGCTTGTTCTCTGCTAATTCAAATATTAGGATTGGACAATGACAAGTTTGTGGTAAAAGTCATGTTAGGTTTCTTGTTAACTGTCTTTCTATCTGGTCAGTTGCTCTGTGTCAGTTTTAATAAATTTATTGCTGACAATATGCATCAACAATTGGTTAACTTCAATTCATTGAAGCACTTTAGATACCACACACTTGTTGAGAATGTTTCTGGAATATAAAAAAGTCGAATTTCCTAAGACTGTATTTATTTCAACTAATTGTAAAAGGATCACCATGCTTATTTTCATCAATAAGATTATGTCTAGGGTGTACAGTCTTATTTTTGGTTCATATCTGCCAAGGGTTCTAGAGGAAATGAAAGGCTCTTTGCAACCAAATCCAGAGAACAAGATATGATATTGGATGTTGTTCATAAAATCTACTATGATTTGGATATATGGCTGTCAGGAAGGACCTTATCTTTTACCAGCCTTTATAACTCCCAAAATATTTTCTTTGGAGTTCATAAGACAAATGATCATCTCAGAGACAAATCATTTTTTGAAAACACAGAAGGGTTCTAACTTAAAGTTTCCTTTCATAGTTGGACCCTTTGTGGTAAAGAACAAGTCCTGTTTGCCTCATATTCAATCCAAACTCAGTGAATTTAGGTTCACACAGTTGTAGGGGAGGAGATATGATCCGGAACAGATCATATCAAAGAGGATATTGGAGAGCAGACAAGGCCCCTATGAACATGAGCATGTTGAAGGATTCGATAAGCTAGCCAATCTAGAAACCTATGTAGATATGGAGGTCACTCTACGGCATGATCAGACAAAACATACATAAACAACCTCTCATCAGATCCTAACACAAAAACCTTCTCCTAGGCTGGTTGTCAAAGCTCCTAAAATGAGTTTATATAATAAGAGGAGCAGTTGAGAGGCCTTGGGTGCCAGTAGCCAGTGAGATGCTCTCAAAAAAATGAAAATCACATCATCCTCTCAAATAGTCAACCTGGAAGAAGAAGAGACCAAAAAGACAACATTCATGGAGATGGTGGAAGGTGAAATTAAGAACGAAGAATCTTTTACGGGAAGCATTCCACAAAGTGAAAGAAACACAAAGGTTTTTAGCAGCAGGAAACACATATTTAGCCAGACACCTGGGGCCATTTATTAGTCCAAGGAAGATTTAATGAACTAGTATGCTATGAAGGGAAGTATGGACAAAAGATAAATAAGGGACCTGTTGCTCAAAGTAGAGAAGATCTCCCAACATAAGACTTCATTTCTCTCATTCACGGATGTGGAAAGAAAGATGTTTAACATAGCAGTGGCCGATGATGATAAGGTTTTTGAGATCAAAATGCACTATGAAAATATTGGTGCCCCTGACAAAGTAAAGTTCCACAAGAATGTCAACAACATGCTATATTCTGATTATCTAAGCTTAGGTCTGAGGGTTGCAAGATTGACAACGCATGGAATCAAACTAGATGGAAAATTGAAGCAGGAAAAGGTGTCCAACAAAGCCTGGATGACACAGGTCAAAAGGTTATAATCTGAAGGTCCTCAAGGGGTAAAATCTTCTCTGGATGAGAAAGATAAAATGATCCAAATACTAAATAAAAACATGAATATGTCCCCTATAGATCATCCACAGACAACATAACTGACTGCTTTGGAATAGGAGAAGGAAACATTCAGACAAGAGGCACTCAATTACAAAGCTAAAGTGTTGTAGTTGGAAAAGGAGAAAGATAATTGGTCACAAGAACAGGCATTAACACTAGATCTGGTTGTCATTGTACCTACTAATACAGAGGCTGGATCAAGCACTGAGGGTTTAGTCCAAGTTATGTCCTAGGCAAGCTTAAAAACAAGGGAGATCAAGGGTCTCAAAGAGGTCATAGAAAAGTTCAAACAAGAAATGAAAGTGAAAGATGAGAAGATGGCTCAACTCCATAGAGATAATCAAGATTTACAAGAGAGAGTGAGCAAGATGAAAGCTAGGTTAAAAGGAAAAACACTATTACAGTGATCCAAACATGTGATATGGGACACTATTGTTGTAGAGGCTGCTAAATTCAAGGTTTATCTGAATTTTATAAATGTCAAAGACAATGTGGCTGTTATGGCATGGAGCAAGTGTACTATCGTTAATGAAGTATTAGCTAAGAAACCCTCTGAATGGGCCCAAAATGATATTGAATTGTTAAATTCTTTTCCAACTGTTGATCTCCAAACTATCGACGTAAAGGAGAGGACTGCGTTGATCATTTCAGCTAGGAGGATCATCGCCAAGCACAATCTGCCTAAATCGGTCCATTACAAAGCTATGCCAATGGACCACAACATACAGGAGTTTAAGAATGAATTTGAACAATTTTTTATCAAGGGCCTCCCATCATTTTGGGATGGAAAAGGTTCATTATAAAATCAAACAGATTACAATTCTCTTCCCATTTAGTGTAGAATGGACCATTCTAAATTTGAGGCTATGGAAGAAAGTCTGAAAGGCCCAACCCTGGTAGAGTATTTGGCTACAGACTTTGAAATGATAAGTTCAAAATAGTGAAAGTTGGTCTACTGAATATGTCCTATGCCACGTGCATTGACTTGGAGATTTTTATTGAAGAGATGATGGACTACGAGATCCCCTCTGACTCACAATGGAAGGAAATCGTGTGGCTGGGTAAGACAAAATGCAGTTTCCCCGGAACCAGTAAATGATTTCCAAGTGTCATCAAATTTGCAGATTTGACAGAGGATCAGATTGAGACAGATGTCGTGAAAAAAGCTGAACAGTCAAAGGAATCTACATTGGTTTTGAAACGTCTTTTTGTTCAATCATTGTAAATCAGTTTCCATACTGAGACTATCCGTTGAAATTATTATAATAAGTTTTAGAAGCTGAAACATTTCAATTTCAACCATTGTAATCAAATTGTATAAATACTGGGATACTTGAATGAATTAATGTTGGGAGAAGTGCAAGGGAACCTTTTGTTGTTGTAAACTCTATTGTAATTTTCTTAAGCTGAATTGAATATATATGCAGAATCTTTTGAAGTCTCTATGAAAATATTTTAATGGTGGTGATATGAGCTTTGTCTTCCTTCATTGTATGTATTTCTTGTGATATTTTATTCCATTTACATTTTCTTTTGTTTAAATTGGAGAGTTAAAGGCCTAGAATTCATCTTATGATGCTCTTGGCTTAAGCAATTTAAACTATGTGATTGTCTTCTTAACTAATTCATAATTCATTTCAGTAATGCTCTGATGTAGTTATTTGTTTTCTCTATCTTCCTACACTCTACTTAAATTTAAGAATAACTCAGATTGATCGCCTCAATTTTTCCTTTATCCTCTGGAGAGTTATACTAGCTGATCATTGTTTTCATTCACTTTCAGAATTGTGACTCCATAGCCCTGAGTGTTCCTCCTCTTCATTGCCAACAATTTTATTAAAAACACCCAAAACAAACCAAATTTAGCCAGTGATTATCAAATAAATATCAAGTGACATGAGAGATCCCTCTCTAATTTGAGCAGGCTAGTGCCTCATCTCTAAAGTTGGTTGAAAGAGTTACCTCTGTCATTTTTCTATCAATCAGACAAAATTTACAGAGTGCTTACATTTTGGCGTCATTTTCGAGGATGAAATTGAAAAAATATTCCCCGGGAAAACAACTTAAAGCTTTAGTTTGATCCCTGAGGGTGAGAGTGGATTAAATACCTTATTGGATGAGATTAATTTTACCCTGGAGACTCCATTACTCAATGACCAGTTGCACCACACCATGTGAGATAGAAATCATGGCTCCTAAGAAAGTTCACACCAGGAGAAATCCAGACCCAGAAGTTGCAATCCATGTGTCTGACCCTGAGAAAATTGTACGCAAGAGAAAAGAAAGGCCTCTAACCCTAGTGTTGTGTCCAGAATGATATCTGTCTTTTCCTAAGGACATAGTGACTAGCATTGAAATCCTTGAGTTTGACATGAAATGTGAACAATCTCTGTTCAAAACTAAGTCTGAATCTTGTTTAAGCGAGACTATCTTTGACGAAAAGAGATTCCAAGATCTAATTTTAGACGCATCTTCCAAGCCTATAGTGACCCCTTCTCAGAACCAATGTCCACTCTGACCCCTCACAACAACTATGGAAGCCATATTTTCTCCCCTCATACTACTCGCTCAACTACATGATCTGCCCTAAGATTACAATCTGAGGATCAAATTATATGATGCCGAAGGTAACATATCAACCCAAAAACATCTAGACTGGTTTAATGATTTCATGGACTTGGAAGAAGTGGACTTTGAATATGTGAAGATGAGGCTATTTACACAAAGCCTTGCAGGAGATGTAAGGAAGTGGTTCAGATCCCTTCCAACAGGTAGTATCACAGATTTTGAAGCCTTTGAAACAAACTTCCTTGCAAACTGGGGGGATAAGAAAAATCCCCTCCAGTTGTTGACCCAGTATAACAATATGAAGAGATCACCCGATGAAATGGTGCATGAGTTTTTAGCTAGATTCATGAAGGTATATAATGCTATTCCTGATGAATTAAACCCCCCCCCTAAGGTTTCTCAGTTGAAATATGCCGATTCTTTTGAAAATAACTTTGTTTTATTATTAAGAGAACGAAGATCTTCCACATTGGACGATATGATGACCGATGCCATAGAGGTGGAAGTGAACCTAATGGCTTCAGGGAAGATGAAAACTAATGAAGGCAGAGACAAAAACAGAGCTCAGGATAAAGCACAACCTTCGACATCACAAACATCAGAGGAAATATTTGAAGCAATGATGAGAAACATGGAGCGGATGATGGAAATAATGGCTCTAGAAAATAGGCCTAAACCCAGAGAACAAGATGATGGTCCACCCAAAAATCCAAGAAGACTAGCTATTCCACAAATTAGACAAAGAGAGCAAATAAATCAAGGAAATCAGGGGAATCAAGCAAATCAAGAAGATCAGGAAAATCAGGGAAATCAGGCAAATAAGGGAAACCAAGGAAATCAAGGGGAACAACAAATCATGCCTCCCTCCAAAATAATTATGTGAATGAGGATTATGATGGATATTTAGAATATAACATGAAATATTGTGATGACAAAGAAACAAAAGTTTTTTTGACCAAAGAAGAACATGACCAGTTCATGGATGCAAGTGAGATCATTTTGCAAGATGAAGAGGAAAGGGTATCAGTAGAAAGAGAGGATTATGAGACTAGATTGAAAAACACCATCATGCAGTTCCAAAGGAAATATAGCCTCCAAAATCAAAAGGTACTCGCAAACCCTCCAAAGGGTAATCCCCCTAAGGGGAATCCCTCCCAAGAAGCTTAGAACAACGTGCCTTCTTCTAGTCAGACCAAAAAAGATTCTGCTGCAAAAGATTCAGCTGTGAAGGACTCCACTGTGAAAGATTCTATTGCAAAGGATACTGTGGAAAAGGGGAAGAAAAAATAAGAATCCTAGAAGAAATTATTGACTAGGAAAGAAATGGTCACCAAAGAGGTAGAAAAAAATCCATCCTCTTTTGATTTCGAAAATGAAATGGCTAAGATAAAAATTTCGGTACCATTTAATGAATTGATTAAGAATAGTGAGTACATAAATCAGATCATCAAGATGATTAATATGGGGCAAAAATCTGACACCCTGAACATACAAGATGATCACTCAGCCATATTATTCGGACCAAGAGTAGAAGAAAGAATTGAGAACGAAGAAGTTCATCATTTTTATGTCAGTTTGAAGATCCATGACACGAATCTACACAATGCTATGCTAGATTCTGGAGCATCTCACAACTTGATGCCCAAAGTGGTCATGGACCAACTGGGCCTTGATGTCACAAGACCTTATAAAGATCTATTCTCCTTTGATTCAAGAAAAGTGAAATGCCTTGGCATGATCAAAGATCTGGTGGTGTCTTTGGCACAAATCCCAGCAAAGAATATGATTATGGATGTAGTGGTCGCTGATATCCCTCCAAAGTTTGTCATGTTGTTGTCCAGATGATGGGCTGCAAAATTGAAAGGAACTCTCCATATGGGTATGTCTTATGCTACTATTCTTGTCTTTGGTCAAGACAAAAGACTATATAGGGAGGTTTTTCTTAAATACATGGCCATCAATAAATCATAGCCTAGCAATCATCCTATCTATTCAGTGGAGATTGAATTAGGATCTTCCATCTTCTTCAATGACCTGTGCTCTGAAGAAGAGGAAACATAAAGAATTATGGATGACAAAAATGATCTTAAACAACAGATGGAGGATCTTTCAGAACAACAAGATGATGCAGAGGACCAGTTATGGAAGATGAATTTTGATGGAGATGCCTGTAGAGAAGGAGATGGATCCGGCGTATGGATCAACCACCCTAAAGGAGACTCAAAATTATGTTCCTACAAATTTTTTTTTGAATGCACTAATAACATGGCCGAATATGAAGCGTTGATATTAGGATTGAAATTTTTAGAAGAGATGGGTGCCAAAAGAATTGTTGTAGATGGAGATTCTAAGCTAATTATAAATCAAATCAAAGGTATCTACCAAGAAAAACAACCTAGATTGAGGGCATATAGAATATGGTACTATAACTCCTTGAGAAATTTCAAGGATTCAATCTTTCAATAATTCTGAGAGAACAAAATCAGGTTGTCGATACCCTGACCACTTCAGCAGTAGTCTTTAAAGTTCCAATTTTCCCCGAAAAAAGCTACAAGGTGGAGGTGAAGTACAACCCAACAATACCAGACAATATGAAGTAATGACAAGTCTTCAATAATTACAAACAGATAGAAATATTACTCAAAATGGAGAACGAGTTCGAGAATTTGAACATTGATGATGAATATTGTGATGATGAGATAGATGCAACCGCTTTCACAAAAGAAGGATATTTTGACAATCATATTGCTGGCAGAGATATCATTCAACTAAAGAGTAACATCATCCCCAAGGGCCTGGTGCCATTAGAGAAACATTTTGATAACAATGACGTAGCCAGAAGTCCGAAGATAACAATAAATGAAGGGGATGTGGAACATTGCAACATTGGGACTCCAGAGGATCCAAATATCGTGAAGTGGTCCAGAAAGCTTAGCCATAAAGTCAAAGAGAGGTATGAAAAATTAATGAAAGAATTCCCTAATGTTTTTTCTTGGATCTATGATGATCTAAAAGTCTATGATACAAGTATAATTCAGCATGTTATCCCAATTAAGGAAGATCACAAGCCATTCACACAAAAATTAAGAAGAATAAACCCTCTGCTGTTACCATTGATAGAAAAGGAAGTAAAGAAATTGTTTGAAGAAAAAATCATAGTGTCCTTGAGGTTTTCCAAATGGGTGGAAAACTTGGTAATAGTCCAGAAAAAGAGTGGATAAATTAGGTTGTGTGTAGACTTCAGGAATCTAAATAAGGTGTCTCTAAAGGACAACTATCCATTGCCTAAAATGGATCATATTCTATAGAAGGTAGTGGGATCTCAAAATATGTCAATGCTAGATGGTTTCTTTGGGTATAATCAGATTATGGTGCACCCTGATGACCAGGAAAAGACTGGATTTACTACACCATGGGGAACATTTATGTATGCAAAAATGCCTTTTGGGCTTATGAATGTAGGGGCAACATTTCAAAGAGCTATGGATATAGATTTTGCTGACGAAAGGGATAAATGAATTTTTATCTACCTTGATGAAATTACTATGTATTCTGCCTTAGATGAAGAACACCTCAAGCATCTCAGAAGGGAGTTTGAAAAATAAACAAAATTTGGCATGTCACTAAATCCAAAAAAGTTAAATTTTTCCATGGAAGAAGGAAAGCTCTTAGGACATATTATTTTGAAGGAAGGGATAAAGTTGATTCCCAATAGAAAAAAGGGATATTGAATGGATATTGAAAATCGGCATACCCAAAAGAAAAAAACGAGGTACAATATTTCTTGGGGAAAGTAAACTTTCTAAGAAGGTTCATCCCAAATTTAGTTGAAATCATAAAACACATCACCAATATGCTAAAAAAGGAAAATGAAATAAAATGGATCCCTGAAGCAAGAAAGTCCTTTGAAGACATCAAGGTGGTATTGACAAAGGCTCCTGTATTAGCTAGTCCAAATTTTGAGAAAGACTTTGATGCAGGAGCATCGTAAGCGGCCAACCAAGCAAACATGAAGGCGAAAGACAGCTGGAAAAGAACTAGCACACATTTTTGAAATGTTTTGTAAAATTAATGAAACAGACATTAATGTGATAGATGGAGGGGAGAGTACATACATTTATGTCAAGATATTGTGAACAAACCTTGAGCATTTCTCTCATCTGTAGTATGTAGATGCATTTATGTGTAGTTAATGAAAGTAGGTAGATTTGAATTCATAGATTAGACAATTTAGAGAGTAGGAGGGAAAACAGATATAGACACCCTCACCCTTGTATAATTGTAACATTATGATCATTATCATAGAACAAAATAAAGAGAGATGTAGCAAAGAACTGAAAAGAAGAACCCATGTACAGGAGCTTTGAATTAATATATGAAGCTTTGAATCAGATTCATAATGTTATGATGTTTTCTATTTATACATGTTGAATGGTATGCTTACAATTGTTTTATTCTCTCTGTTTATGCATTTGTTTCAATGCTGTGTTGAATGTGTTATTTCATGTTATGAGAGAGAAAGAGAATGAGTTTCAATTGTTTCTCTTCCTGAGAGAAGTTCCTGCAAGGAGTGCAGTGAACCGTCTGCAAGGTGTATGTTGACAAGAGTTTGAGTTTTATCTCATAAAGCTCAGGAGAGATACCATTGTTCTCATTCTAGCAGAAGTGCAGGTGAAGAAAATAAGTTGTGCAAGGTGTTGTTGGAAAATATGTAACAGACAACGAATGGCATGAGTACAGGAAGAATGTACAGAGGATTGTTAGCATATTTACAGGCAGCGTATACTTGTCATTGATGGCAAGTACAGTAGTGGTGATGGCTTGAGTATAGCAGCGATGATCAGCGGAGCGGTGATAATCGAGGAAGAGCATCAACTATGTTCGTTGGATCTCTTTCTGAATTCCTGATGGTCATCAGATTTGAATGAAGACAAGAAGAGCACAATGAAAAGGAGGATAGATCTCAGACGTTAGATCCAAGCGTAGGACTCGACCATCATTGGATCAAGAAGAACCTGCACGTTCTTTAAAGTGCAAGGAGAAGTGGGCATAATCGCAATAGGAAAAATCACGACTTAATCTGAGCCGTCAGATTAAGTTTGAATCTGGACCGTTGATTCTAGTCCTAGTCAGATTTTCGAGGATCGAGAGTTGGACATGTCAAATATTATTGACATCAGAAATCCCGATATCGCGATATGTGGAATCGCAATGTAATCTGAGCCTTCAAGATCTAGGTTGATCTGAACCATTGGATCCAGCCCATGTCGGAGTTTCGGTAATCGAAATATTGAGAAGTCAGAGACTCTCAACATTAGGAGTCCCGAATTGCCGAAATGCGAAATCCCGAAACAAGACACGTCAGCAAACCTAATAACATGTGGCACAACTAGGCAATGATAAGTGTCAAGCTGATTCAATATTTCAAGCTCATGTAGGTCACGAATTTGAGTGACACATGGTAGTTACCAACACGTGTCAATTCACGTGTGACGTTAGCAGGTTTACACCATGTCGGAGTTTCGCAGATTGCATGTTGGAGATGTCAAAGATACAATGCAACAGGAATCCCAATATCGCAATATGCGAAATCGCGATTCAATCACAGCCATTGTATCAAGCTCAGATCTAGACCATTGATCTAACCCCATATTGGAGTTTCGGGGATCACAACATGGAGAGGTAAGAAAACAAATGCAGCAAGAATTCCGAAATCGCGATATGCGATATCGCGATTGAATCACAGCCGTTGAGTCAAGATCATATATAGACCGTTGATCCAACTCCTTATCGGAGTTTCATGAATCGCAACATCAAGAGGAAAAGAAACAAATGCAGCAAGAATTCTGAAATTGTGATATGCGATATCGTGATTCAATCATAACCGTCAAGTCAAGACCAGACCTGGACCATTGATCTAACCTCATATCGGAGTTTCGTGAATCGAGATATGGAGAGGCAAAAGAAACAATGCAACATGAATTACGAATTTGCGATATGCGGAATCGTGATGTAATTGCAACCGTCATATCATGATGTGATCTAGGCCGTTGATTCGACTTCTTTATGGAGTGTTGAGGATCAGCAATTTGAAGTGACAAAAACGTCGAACATCCAGAGTGTTGAAATCGCGATGAGTGAAATCCCGACTTAATCTGAACCGTCAGATCTATATATGATTTGGATCGTTGATCCGACTACATTACGAAATTTCTTGGATCAGGATTTGAAAGTGACAAGAACATTGAGCATGAGGAATGACAAAATAACGATATGCGAAATCACAGAATGATCTGAACCGTCAGATCAAATGTTGATCGGAGGGTTACTATTATCTCTCACAGTTAACTCCTCAGTTTCGAATCTGTTAGCGAAATGGACTCATGATTGCCGATTAGTTGGCATTTCAGTTGCTGAGACAGTTGTCTTCTTTTTGTTGAAGGAGATGGGAATTTGAACTGCCGTGAGAGTGAATAAAAGAAAATGAGACAGACAGCATGAGGCTGGTTGTTCTGTATGAGAAAAAAACGAAACCGTAAGAAAAAAAAAATGAGAGAAGGCGCAGGATGAGATTGATCATATGTGCAGTGTGAGATGAAATGCAGAGTCGTGTAATAGAACAAGTTAATGAAGAGCAGAATGAGGGAACGAGTTGATGCAGAGCATATCTGTTGAACAAACAGAGGAAGAGAAGAGCAACAGAATAGTGTGTAGAAGACCAGATTTACAGAACAAAGAATGATTGGTAAGAACTGATTTATTTGTAAAGTTGAATGTTTATTTAGCCATTAATATTATAGGGAGGTTGGGAGGTTCTAGGGAGGACTATTGTCCTCATAGGTTCAAGTGGGTTCTTGAACATAGGAAGTTGTAGCTTCCATCTAGTTGCAACCAGAGAAACCAGGGTGGCAGGGTGGTGCAAGGGAGAACAAGTATTCTCTATTATATAGGTTGGAGCCTGTGTAACTGGAAGTTGGTGCTTCCATCCAGTTGGTGTTGGAACTTTCAGGAAGTTGGTGCTTCCATCCAGTTGGTGCTGGAATATTCAGGGAGTTGGTGCTTCCTTCTAGTCGGTGCTAGAGAAACCAGAGAGTTGGTGCTCTCAAACAAGTTGCAGCTTGTAAAACAGAGGTTGCAGCCTCACATTGAGTTGGTGCTCAATTATAGATGATGTACAGAACTTAAAAGACTGCCTATCATTTTGAAGAAGAAGAGGTTTTCTCCCTTTATGGGTTACCTTGTGAAAATCTGTCTCTGTGTATACTTTATGTGTGATTGTTGTTCTTTACTTTTACTATCCATATGTTGTATATTGTTGATGACCACTTGAAGAAAGATTAATAATGTTTTAACATACCTTAAATTCTTTAAGATCACCTACAACTGATTCACCCCCCCCCTCTCAGTTGTATTAATAATTCCAACAGGTGTGCACATGCTAATTGAAGCCTTAGAATTTATCAACTAAGGTTGAAGAGTGAAGGACTGCTATTGCCAAGAGTGCACAGAGTCGAAGAATCAAATACAAAGAAGTATTTGAAAGATTGCTATAAGGAGTGCGTGTAGGAGTCCTTTTTGAGACTTAAGTTCACAATAGAAATCTTAGGAAGATCAGTGCCTTTGAAGTATTCAAGGAAAGACGAGGAGCTGAATCATCTCGCAGAAGGTTAAATTCTGGCGAAACAACATTGGCTCGTTTCACAGATTCTTGAGGAAGAAATCGAACGGTTGAAATTATCCGTGGAGAACTCGTGAAGTCGCGAGGAATGTAGGATCCAGAAGAGTTGCAGGGTGGATAAGGGTTGGACGAACCCATTACATTGGTTTCAAGATTCAACATCGACCATTGATCCTGACCGTCGAGCTATGAAGACCATTTCGGAAAATCGGGGTTTGTAAGTCTGGAGTGCAAGCCACATCCCTTGGTCACTCGAACTTCCGAATCACGAAATGGATTATCGTGTGTGAAGACGAGGCATAGAATTTTTGGTGCTTTGGAATTTCGGAGTTCGACATTTTGGGGGTCCTAACGACAAGGAGTCGGGGCATAGTGGAGCGAAAATTCCGAAGTCATGAGTTGCGACAGGACTTGATGTGAATTTCAGGATTTCGGCACTTCGGGTGTCAGGAAGCAGAGGAGGTAGCGTTTGGGATCAAGAGTTTTGAACTCCCGGTACCCGGAAGCTTGAAATAACTTGGGCGATCAGATCAAAAGGGAGGCTACTTGTTGTTGATTCTGTAGAGGTGCTATTTCAGAATTCAGGGTTTCAAAGTGATAGAGGAACGATTGTGGAAGGGTTGTTCAAGTTTCAAAAGATGGAAAGATTGAGTGGACATGTGGAAAGAGTCCACATTAGAGATAGAAGACAGTGGAGTGGACAGGTGGCGTGTCTTCATCAAATAGGTGGAGCCAAACCTTGTTGATCATTTCGGGGTTTTGGAGGTTGAAGAGCCAGGAATCTTGCATTCGGATTCGCGAAATCACAAAGTCCGAAACTATGAATCAACGAAAAGTCCCATTGGGGAGCTAGCCTTTGCTGAACGCATCGGGGTTCGGCATTTTGGTATTTCCAAAGATAAGAGGTTGGGGTTCTTTGTTCCAGAATTCCCGAAGTTGTGAAACATGATGTAGCTGTGGAGGAGGACACGGCCAAAGATTTTGGCATTTTGACATTTCAGGTTTCAGTGGGTTGAAGAGCCGGAAACTCGACAACAGAAATCGTGAAATCGCGAAATCCGAAGTCCCGGTTCGATGAAGGGAACGATCTTATTATGTTCAGGATATTTGGGTGATGCCTTGTGTTTGATCACATGGTGAATACTCATAAGGACCTGTGGATACACTGTCGTGTCTGTGAGGGATTCCCTGTGGGGGAAATCAAAGAGTCAATTAGACTCAGTAGGGTATGTTAGCGTCAAAAGTCACTCCTGGATCGCTTGCAGGAGCAGAGCCTAACACCCATCAGTTTAATGTCACGATTTGTTTTAAAGAGACGATCAAATGGAGGAAAACTCTGAACGATACTGTCTCAACTCAGAAACTAGGCCAGTCATGAATAGACGAGTGAGGTCTTGATAAACTTCAAATAGTGAGTTGCAATAAAGGGTGAGTAGGGGGAAGACTTGCATGAGAAGAGTGAGAAGGTCTATCATAAACATCAGGTTCATAACAGACTGGAGAAGAATGCATCCAAACACAAAATCCTTTTATATTCAAACACAGAAGACTAGAGAATACAATAATGTCACAACAAATCCTTTATCATAACAAAATTGCAATAATCCACGCGAATCCTTCGATTGTGAACTCTCTGGCATGAGATGAAACATAGATGAAAAAGGAAAACTGTTTGTCATAAACCAAGAAGTCTCAAACACAGATACATGACCAGGAAACTAGAATGTTTGCTGAAACTTTACAGTCGAGAGCTTAGCTCTACCATTGATAGATACAAAAATGGCAAAAACGCCTTCATATACTCAAAACAACAACAGCAGCGGAGCCGAGACATCGCATTGAAAGCTTTGCATCTGCATGGCTTCTAACAGTCAACATCTGAAAGATCGTGCAACTTATGTCAGACGCAATCCAACTTTTGACAGTTCCAATGGCGAATCGACGTGCCTTTAATTCATTTCCGTGCTTTCCCATTATGGCGGAGACGATGTCTAACCACCATCAACCGCTTCAATAACTGCTTCATCGAGATTGAGGATGGCTCGACCAACCTGGCACCTTCGGGACGTGGAGGGCCTCTTGCGCTGCCACTTGGAACAACTGACTGGCCTAAAGAATAGGCATGAGGGCCAGAGTGGAAGATGGGGCATAGGAATGGAGTGATGGGGCCAGAACTACGAGGAAAAAGAAAGAAGAGATGAGGTTTAAGAGAGGTGGCGGGGGAGACATGTGGTGGAAGATGATAAGCGGAAGGAGAAGGACAAGGCATAATGGGTGCACTTGTGGTAGGAGGCTGTCGCGGAAAGAGGTGGGACACATGGCAGGCGATGGATGGAGGGCGAGTTGGGAAAGGGACCATGTGGACCAAGAGAGGGGGGAAGCGATAGATGTCGGAAGATGAGGAGAGGGCAGAAGGGCGCGAGCCTCATCGCACGACCAGGAGGAGGATGGGTGGCCGGTGGGAGGATGGTCTACCAGCTGACATGATGGGAAGGAGGCCCACCTTGCTAAACACAGGGCCGCTAAGAAGGACAAGATTGTCTAAGCGCCGTTGATGCGGGCGCGCTGATCTTGGCCGCCAGAAAGTTGCGCGCCCAATTCTGGACCCCCCCCCTCCGCTTAAAGGTAGAAATGCAGGGAGGGTGCGGAATTGCCTTTATCGTCATTGATATGGGTGCTACGATATTGGTCGTTGAAGAGGTGCGCCTTGGATTTCGGACC
>ML782767.1:1400855-1427357 GCA_009831015.1 Picea engelmannii | reverse complement strand
GTGTGCCCTGGATTCCGGACCCCCCCCGCTTAAAGGTAGAAAGGCGGGGGGGGGGTCCGAAATTCTATATGTGCTGTTGATCCGAGTTCGCGAATCGCTGCCACCCAAACTTGCTCGTCACTTACCACGGGCGCATTATCATTCATAACTTAGGACAAGTGGGTTTTTAACCCACTCTTTTGCATTCTAACCCCCTTTACAAGAAATATCGTTAATAGAGTAGATTTAGAACGATCCTTAGTAGATCTCGGCCCGAGGGTCCGGGGTCTGCATCAAAGTGGTATCAGAGCCTAGAAAAGGTTCTTTGCTTTCTGTAGAGGAGAAAAGAGGAACATTTTACAACCTTGTTGTCAAGGAGAAGAGATAGGCCAATGCTTGATCTAGTAGTGGAAAGAGAAATGCATGAGTTACATGCCAGGCTTGATGCCATGGAGACAACACAGAGGTGCACAGTTGACACTGGAGATATCAGTGAAACTGAAAGTGAAAATGAAGCTGGACATGAAGGAGAAGAAGTTGTAGTCAAAGATACTGCAGATGAACGCCTATTCAGGGCTGTTGCAAGGATAGGTGCCAGAGAAAAAATGGAGATTCCCATGTATGAGGGAAACTTGGATGTTGAAGAGCTTCTAGACTGGATTAGACCTCTAGACAAGTACTTTGACTATGAGGATGTCAAAGAAGACAAGAAGGTCAAACATGCCATTACTAGACTTAAAGGGCATGCAACACTATGGTGGGATGAACTGCAGGATGACAGATGCTGCAAGGGTAAGAAGAAAATCAAAAGTTGGGATAGAATGGTTGCAAAGATGAAAGAGAAATTTATACCCAAGGATTATCAAATCACTCTGTTTCAGAGGATGCAAAATTTGAGACAGAAGCTGATGTCAGTAAAATAATACACTGAAGAATTCTACAGGATAAACATTCGAGCAGGTCATCGGGAAAGCGATGATGAAAAGGTTTCCAGATACATGAATGGTCTGTGATATGACATTCAAGACGAGATGAGAATGATGACACTTCATAATGTGGAGGATGCTTATCAGATGGCTCTGAAAGTTGAAGAGAAGCTGAGCCGGAAGAAAGGTCAAAGAGGTCGAGGTAGAAGTCAAGCCAGAGGAAAAGCGATTTCCCAAGACAAAACTCAAAAATCTAAAGAAGAGGGGAAGAAACCTCAAACTCAACATGAGAGAGGAGGAAGCTCACAGAGAGGGAAGTATGCTGATAGAAATACTTTTCCTCGATCTAGAGGAAGAGGAAGAGGCAGAGGCGGTGAAGTAAAATGCTTTGTTTGTGGGAAGATCAGACATAAATCCTATGAGTGTCCAGATAAGAAGAAAGATGGTGGTGAAGCTCACATTGCTGAAGCTCAAGGATGGAATGTTGAGGCAGATGACGCTGAGGGAGGAAGATCCTTGATGATGAGGAAAGTTCTCTTAATGCCAGAGAAAGAGGCAGAGAAACCAACCCAAAGAAACAGTCTATTTCAGACTACTTGCAAAACCAAAGACAGGGTATGCAAGGTCATAATGGACAGCGGTAGCACAGACAATCTCGTATCTACAGAGATGGTAAAAAAGATAGAGCTGGAGACTGTTGTACATCTGAGCCCATACATAGTTTCATGGTTACAAAAAGGACATCAGGTAAATGTCACTAAACAATGTTTAGTTGAATTTAAGATAGGAGGATATAAGGATGAAATATTATGTGATGTCATTCCCATGGATGTTTGTCATCTATTGCTGGGTAGACCGTGGCAATATGATAGAAATGTAGTTCATGATGGGAGAAAGAACACATACACCCTGGAGAAAAATGGCAGGACTCACATGTTGTTGCCAATCAAGAACCAAGAAGTGAAAACAGAGGTGAGCAACACTGTACTTCTCATGAGTGGGAAGGAACTTCTTAATGAGGTTAAGAAGAAGGAAGACACACAATTCAATGTAGTTAGGAAACCCAAAATTGTTTTGACTAGTACAAGGATAGATGATTTACTAGAAGAAATCCATAAGTTGTTGGAAGAGTTTGTTGATATAGTAGTGGACGAACTAACTTGTTTGTTTCCACCTATCAGAAGTATAAGCCATCACATCGATCTTATACCTAGAGCTAGTTTACCAAACAAAGCCGTGTATAGGTTGACGCTGGAGGAAAATGAGGAAGTCAAGAGATAGGTCTAGGACTTAATGGACAAAGGATTGATTCGAGAGAGCTTGAGTCCATGTGTTGTTCCAACAGTGCTCAGCCCAAAGAAAGATGAAGGCTGGAGAATGTGTACAGACTCAAGGTAAATCAATACGATTATGATCAGATACAGATTTCCATTGCCAAGGATGGATGAATTGATGGATTTATTGAGTGGAGCAAAGTTTTTTTCAAAGATTGATTTGAAAAGAGGGTATCATCAAATTTGAATGAGAGAAGGTGATGAATGGAAGACAACATTCAAAATGAATGAGGGGCTCTATGAATGGCTTGTCATGCCATTTGGCTTAATGAATGCACCTAGTACTTTCATGAGGTTGATGAATGAAGTCCTGAAGGATTTCATTGGGAAATGCATCATTGTATATCTTGATGATATATTAATTTTCAACAAGACAGAAGCAGAGCACTTAAAGCATTTAACTGCAGTGATAAGAAGATTACAGCAAGAAAAATTGTTGATTAATGTGAAGAAATCATCATTTATGAGGACATAACTCATTTATTTGGGTTTTGTTATCTCTGCAAATGAGTTGAAGATGGATCCAGGAAAGGTAGATGCAATTAAGAATTGGCCATCACCGAAAAGTGTGTTTGAAGTTCGAAGCTTCCATGGTTTAGCAAGTTTCTATAGGAAATTCATCCGAAACTTTAGTGGAACCAACGCACCAATGATGGATACGGTGAAGAAAAGACACAAGTATTTTCACTGGACATAATAAGTAGAGAAGAGCTTCAACCCACTGAAGAAGAAAATCACGGAGCAACCAATTCTGGTTTTGTCGGACTTTAGCAAGACATTCCAGGTCAAGTGTGATGCGAGTGGATTTGAAATTGGAGTGGTCTTGAGCCAAGACAACAGGCCGATCGCATATTTCAGTGAAAAACTGAATGAAGCAAAGATCAAGTACTCAACATATGAAGAAGAATTCTATGCAGTCATACAAGTAATGAAGAAATGGAGACATTATTTGGTTCCTAAATATTTTGTTTTGTACAATGATAATCATGCTTTACAATTCGTGACTCAACAGGAGAAGTTAAACCAAAAGCATGCTAAATGGGTTGAATTCAAGCATAATTTTACTTTTGTGATTAAGCATATTTCTGGAACTGCTAACAAAGTTGTTGATGCTTTGAGCAGGAAATGTTTGCTTATGCATAAATTCAGAGTCAAGACTTTAGGTTTTGATAACCTCAAATAAATGTATAGAGATGACCCAAATTTTAAGGAGGCATATGAGGCATCTGAGAATCCAATTCTCAGGGACAGAAGCCAATGGACCGAGTATATGATCCAGGATGGGTTGTTATTCCAGGGCAATCAACTATGTATTCCAAAATGCTCCATGAGGGAGAACCTGCTGAAGGTAAAACACAGTGGAGGATTGGTCGGACACTTCGGTCATGATAAGACGTCCTCAAAGTTGAATGGCTCATATTTTTGGCCAGGGATGAGGACAGATGTTAAGATATTTGTGGACAGATGCAAGATTTGTCAGTACACAAAAGGGAAAACGTAGAACATAGGATTATATCAACCATTACCCATACCATAAAGGTCATGGGACGCAGTGAGCATGGATTTTATATTGGGACTGCCAAGAACGCAAAGAGGATGTGATTCAGTCCTTGTGGTAGTCGATATATTTTCAAAGATGGCACATTTCATACCATGCCAGAAAACCAGTGAGGCAACTCATATTGTGAACCTATTTTTCAAGGAAGTCATTAGACTTCACGGCTTGCCAAGGAGTATCGTTTCTGATTGAGATACCAAGTTTGTAGGAAATTTTTGGAGGACCTTATTGAAAAATATGGGGACAAACTTGTCTTTTAGCTCAACATATCATCCTCAAACGGATGGGCAAACAAAATTCATGAACATGAGCTTGGAAGATTTTTTGAGGAGCTTAGTGACTGAACACCACAGTCAATGGGATCACATTCTACCACGGGTGGAATTTTCTTATAATGATTCACTCAATAGAAGCACAGGGCAGAGTCCATTCCAGATTATATATGGAATGCATCCAAGGAGATTTTCTGAATTGAAAGATTCAGAACAAAATGAATTTAGGAGTGCTAGAGTAGAAGACTTTATAGAAGGAATGAAGAAGCTTCATAGCCGAATTAGGGAGCGATTGCAGAGAACAACTCAAGAATACAAGCGGAGAGTAGATCAACACAGGCGAGAAATTCAATTTGAAGTTGGTGATATGATTCTTTCACATCTAACGGAGGAAAGGTTCCCAAGGGGAACATATAACAAACTGAAGATGAAAAATATTGGACCTTGCAAGAGCTCATGAACAAGAGTTCATGAAATTTTTAAAGCTAGGGAGTATGATGCAGGAGCATCGTAAGTGGCCAGCCAAGTGAACATGAAGGTGGAAGACGACTGGAAAAGCACCAATGCATGTTATGAATTCAATGAAAGTAGGTAGATTTGAATTCATATATTAGACAGTTTAGAGAATAGGAGGGAAAATTGATATAGACACCCTCACCCTTGTATCATTGTAAAATTATGATCATTAGCATAGAACAAAAGAAAGAGAGTTGTACCAGAGAACTGAAAAGAAGAACCCATGTACAGGAGCTTTGAATTAATATATGAAGCTTTGAATCAGATTCATAGTGTTATGATGTTTTATGTTTATACATGTTGAATGGTATGCTTACAGTTGTTTTATTCTCTTTGTTTATGCATT
The DNA here is from genome assembly GCA_009831015.1 of Picea engelmannii. Classification (NCBI taxonomy): domain Eukaryota; kingdom Viridiplantae; phylum Streptophyta; class Pinopsida; order Pinales; family Pinaceae; genus Picea; species Picea engelmannii. The sequence goes on along the minus strand of ML782767.1, from coordinate 1,422,426 downwards.
TGTTTCAATACTGTGTTGAATGTGTGATTTCATGTTAAGTGTATGAAGTCTGAGAGAGAAAGAGAATGAGTTTCAATTGTTTCTCTTCCTTAGAGAAGTTCCTGCAAGGAGTGAAGTGAACCATCCGCAAGGTGTGCATTGACAAGAGTCTGAGTTTTATCTCAGAAAGCTCAGGAGAGATACTGTTGTTCTCATTCCAGTAGAAGTGCAGGTGAAGCACATAAGCCGTGCAAGGTGTGTGCAGGCTAATTGAAGCCTTATAATTTATCAACTAAGGTTGAAGAGTGAAGGACTTCTGTTGCCAAGAGTGCACAGAGTCGAAGAATCAAATACACAGAAGTATTTGAAAGATTGCTGCAAGGAGTGCGTGTAAGAGTCCTTTTTGAGACTTAAGTTCACAATAGAAAGATCAGGAGGATCAATTCCTTTGAAGTATTCAAAGGAAGACCAAGAGTTGAATCATCACGCAGAAGGTTAAGTTCTAGCGAAAGAACATTGGCTCATTTCACAAAGATTCTTGAGGAAGAAATCGAACGATCGAAATTCTCTGTGGAGAACTCACGAAGTCATGAGGACCATAGGATCTAGAAGAGTTGCAGGGTGGATAAGGGTTGGACGAACCCATTACATTGGTTTCAAGATTCAATGTCGACTGTTGATCGTGACCGTCGAGCCATCAAGATCATTTCGGAAAATTGGGGTTTGTTAGTCTAGAGTGCAAGCCACATCCCTTGGTCACTCAAACTTCTGAATCGCAAAATGGATTATCGTGTGTGAGGACAAGGCGTAGAATTTTTGGCGCTTCAAAATTTTAGATTTCGACATTTCGGGGGTCCTGACGACGAGGATTCAGGGCATAGTGGAGCAGAAATCCTGAAGTCATGAGTTGTGACAGAACTTGGCGTGAATTTTTGGATTTCAACACTTCAGGTGTTGGGAAGTAGAGGAGGTAGCGTTTGGGATCGAGAGTTTTGAACTCCCGGTACCCAGAAGCCTAAAATAATGTGGGCCATCGGATCAAAAGGGAGGTTACTTGTCATTGATTCCGTAGAGGTTCTATTTCGGAATTCGGGGTTTCGAAGTGATAGAGGAACGATTGTCGAAGGGTTGTTCAAGTTCCGAAAGCCAAAAATATTGAGTGGACAGGTGGCAAGAGTCCACGTCAGAGATAGAAGAAAATGGAGTGGATAGGTGGCGTGTCTTCATCTAATAGGTGGAGCCAAACCTTGTTGACCATTTCATGGTTTTAGAGTTTGAAGAGCCAGGAGTGTTGCATCCGGATTCACGAAATTGCAAAAAACGAAACTCTGAATCAATGAAAAGTCTCGTTGGGGAGCCAGCCTTTGCTCAACGCATCGAGGTTTGACATTTCAGTATTTTCAAAGACAAGAGGTTGGGGTTCTTTGTTCTGAAATTCCCGAAGTCGCGAAACGTGATACGACTATGGAGGAGGATGGGACCAAAGATTTTGACGTTTTGGCATTTCGGGTTTCAGTGGGTTGAAGAGTCGGAAACTCGACAACAAAAATCGCAAAATCGCGAAAGCCGAAGTCCCGGTTCGACGAAGGGCGCGATCTTATTGTGGTCAAGAGATTTGGGTGATGCCTTGTGTTTGATCACATGGGGCATACTCATAAGGACCTATGGATACACCATCGTGTGTGTGAGGGATTCCCTGTGGGGGAAATCAAAGAGTTAATCAGACTCAGGAGGGTAGATTTAGAATGATCCTAAGCAGATCTCGGCCCGAGGGTCGGGGGTCTGCATCAGACTTCATACTATTCTCTTTTTCCTCAGAGCACATGATTGCAAGTGTATTACTCCAGAAGGATGACCAAAATTTTGAGAAGCCCATAGCATTCTACAGTAAGACATTGAGAGATGCTCCTTTGAAATATGACATCATGGAGAAGCAAGCGTATTCTTTGGTCAAGGAATTAAAATAATTTAGGGTTTACATTCTACATTCACATACCACGACTTATGTTCCCAACAACTCAGTAAATGACATCTTGACACAGCCCGATCCTGAAGGGAAGAGAGAAAAATGGATTGCAGTATTGTTAGAATACGATCTTGAAATCAAGTCCACAAAGTTGATTAAAGGATAGGGACTTGCTAGATTGATGGCACAAACAAACTGTGAACTCTTGGGAATAAACTTCACAATAGATCTGTCAGAAAATACAGTAGAGGAAAAAATGGCGACTCCACAAATATCTCAGAAGTTTCTTGACTTTGCATGGTGTGTAGATATCATTTTTGTGTTGAAAAATCTGAAGGCTCCTCTTGAATATAATAAAACAAAAGCTAGATTCTTGAAATTGAAGGCAACAAAATTTTGTATAGTAAATGAATTGCTATACTGGAAAGACCCAGGGGGAATTTTATTGATTTGTTTGATAAAAGAAGAAGCAGAGGAAAACATCAAAGAGTTCCACAAAGGTGACTATGGAGGTCATCATTATTGGAAGATGACTGTGCACAAAATTTTGAGATTTGGTTTTTATTGACCTAGCATTTTTCCTAATGTTTATAAAGAAGTTTCAAAGTGCAATGAATGTCAAATATTCTATGGAAAAGGAAAATTACAGTCTCTAACATTAAAACCCATTTCAGTAGAAGCTCCTTTCAGACAATGGGGCCTGGATTTTAAGGGAGAGATACATCCACAATACTCTTCTCAACACAAATGGATCCTGACTGCAACAAATTATTTTACTAAGTGGATCGAGGTTGTTCCCACCAGACATGCTATAGATGATGTTATCATTCGATTCCTAGAAGACAATATCCTGTCTAGATTCGGATGCCCGATCAAGATTTTAGCAGACAATGCAATGACCTTCAAGTCTAAAAAATTGGAGAAATTCTACAGTGATTACAAAATTACCCTTGGTCATTCCATGACATATTATCCACAAGGGAACAGGTCGGATGAGTCTTCGAATAAAAGCTTGGTCAGAATCATCAAAAAATTGTTGCAAGAGAATAAAAAGGAATGGCACAAAAATCTCACCCATGCACTGTGGGTTGACAGGATATCCCCAAAAAGATCTATTGCCACATCTCCTTTCTAGATCATTTATGGTACAAAAGCCATATTTCCTACTACATTGGGATTGCCGGTAATGAATTTGTTACAAGAGAAAGAAGTAGAAACAAATGCCAGTCGGAGAAGAGATGATGAGCTCTTCAACATACAACAGACCAAAGAAAAGGCCTTAAAAAACGCTCAGCTGCGTCAAGACAAGATCAAAGAAGATTTCGACAGACACACAAAGGTGGATAACTTCGAACCTGGAGACTGGGTGCTGAAATGGGATGCCAAAAATGAAGATAACAAAAAACATGGGAAATTTGATCACATGTGGCTGGGCCCATTCAAAATTGCAGCTGACCACAGAAGAAACGCCTACTTATTACAAGAGAATAATGAAGAACTCACTAGAGGAGGGCATGTGAATGGCAGGTTCCTCAAACATTACATTGTTTGAAAAATCATCACCCTGCTATTCATTGTACATAACCATTTTGTATTCTTGTTTACACATGAAAGTCAGAATAAAAGAAGCATATTTGAAGACCGAGGTGAAGGCCCTGAGCTATGCTGAGTAGATTTTGAGTTTTTGAATAAAGGCCAGCGGATTTAGATCACACAAATAGATTACAGCCCAATGGATAGGCACTTAGTCTACAATTCTTTGCTAACTCATAGGGAGGATAGCATCCCCATTTGGAGCCAATGTTATCACCATAAAAGTTTTTAGATGGTATCCAAGTCTCAAAGTTTTGGCGAAGGTCTATGTCGCTAAGGAGATATGATAATTTAGAGGACTAGGCTATATCTGGCTGCGTGTGGACAAATGTAGTGGAAGTGTGAAAGGTAAGACTCGATGGATTGTCGATCTTGAAAGAGGGCCAAATCAATGACCAAGGTGCATATTGATGATTGAAGTAGCGAGGAAGATAATCATTCGATGGTGGGCTGGGGAAAATCGTATGGTTTTATCTGTGGATGCGTGGTGCCTCTAGAGGTACATCAAGGCAAAAATCAGTTTGACTAAAACCACTTTATCCAACCCACGATGTCAAGAGTTGCTAGGTCAAGGTGGACCGTCGATCTTGAAAGTGACCCGGATCAACGACCAAGATGCATATCGACGATTGAAGTAGTGCAAATATTAATCAGATGAGGGTGGGCTGGGAAAAAATGCCATGGTTTAAATCGTGGATGCATGGCGCCCTCAAAGATACACAGGGGTGAAAATTTGTCTACCTAAAACTGTTTTCTCCAACCCTTGATGTCGATAGTCAAGTATAAAAGGAGGACCCCCCCGACATTATTTTATGGTATTTTTAAGCATTCAAATGTTCAGAAATTGGTGCAAAGAATCCATTTGAAACCCAAGCCCAGAACTGAATCAGATTCGTGCTCCCTTTGCCGCTTAACAAGTATTTTTCACCATGGTCGCTAATCCTGTTGTTTAATCCATGAGTGAAAAAGACATATACTCCAGAGAAGAATCCCTAATTGATAGAGACTTTGGCATTTTCGACACAGAGATAATAGTTTCTCCCGTTTCTGTATCCAGATCAAATTTGTTAGACTATGTCGGAACACACATACCTTTCCTCGAAGCGATTCAAGCCTCCATCACCCCTTATGTCGTAGAATTAGTCTTTCCTTTCCCTGAATTTGTAAGCTGGTGGCCAGAGCGATATTCTCATGAAGAAAGAGTCATTCTGAATAAATTAGGGTCAGAGGTTTTATGTGAAATAGACAGTCCATCACTCCGACACACCCTCAGTATACCAAAGTCCTCCCCCACAGTGTCAGAGCCCTTCGAGGAACAAAAAATGATCATGATCTATAGAGAATGCCCACCAGAAGTGAAAACCCTATTTCTGTAGAGCATTGTTGTTACACATTATTTTCGTCATCCCTATGACCGTTAATGATGTAAACCTATATGTTGTTTTCAGAGGAGTCAGTGGCCTAAGTTCCTAAAGAAAGAAGGGAGATGAACTTTTCCTCAGAAAATACGTTGCATTATCCTTTATAAAAACCCTATTAAAGAGGATGTTCGCAGGTTGCTATATAGGCAGGGTGTGAAAATGCATGATTTTCGTAGGCTGCACCATAGCTAGGTCGCGAAGTGTTCGCAGGTTTCTATATAGGTAGGGTGCGAAAATGCTCATACGTGGGAAAAACGAGCATCTTCTCGATGGTTCTAGAAGGAGAAACTTCCATGGTGAGGTGGCATCTGAATGGTTTGGATCTTACTCACTTTCATGATTTAGTGGGATCATCCTAACCTCCTCACCTTATCCTCTTCAACTTATAAAAGGAGAGGATCTATCATAGAGAAAGTTAGCTTTTGGGATTAGCTTGGATTGGATTGAGCTTTGGATATTGTTAGCTTGGCTAGATGAGCCATTTTGTCAAGATAGATTGTGAATATTATCAGATCTATGCTCTCAAAATTCTTGGAGTGGAAGTGTGTGGGGAACAAAGGATAGTTGGAAGGGACCTTACGACATCAAGGCCATGGTTGTAATCTCTCTTCCACATTTAATATGATATAGTAATATGATTCTTTCCTATAAAGCTTGTTGTGTTTTATTGTATGATTCCTTTATCACATACATAGGTTTATATTGAGTTTATGCTATTACTATCACTTTGGTTGGTTGTGTTCTTTTGTAGGATCATCATTGTATGAGTGTTGGAACGGAGCTAGGATGGCGATTGCAAGAGGAAGCGACATTTAAATGGTATGTCACCTATCCCTCTTTAGTTAGTAAATTCAATATTTAAAACTTAAGGAAAGAATCATGTTATGGTGTGTTTTGTTCTAGATCTAGGTGGATCTAGGGAGATCAGTTAATGTCCGCACCTACTGATTTATCCAATAACAAAATTGGAGACCATACTAGGGAACGAATTGTTTCCTAGTTAGTATAGTTTTCCCTTTCTTTGATTGCTTGTTTTCTGGTTTCTGAGTCTGTGGGAGATCCATCCAGATTCTTTGGATCTGAAAGTTCACTTAGACTCTTTTGTCCTTTTCTAAATTCTCTTTGATTTCAAGCAGTCTAGCATTGTACTGGTCTACAACCTGCGAAAACCTCTCAGTTTCGCACCCTACTGTGTAATCTAGTGCAACATGTTCGCACCATACCTGTGTCCAGCCTGTGAGCTCCACTGATTTTTGCACTGCACCGTATAGCTAGGCTATGAACCCATTTGAAATTTTTGTTTGGAATTAGGCTTTCCTATATTTTGATGCCTAGTTTTTCTTTGATCAACTGGATTGAACTTTTGGAGCCTATATTGATCTGTTTACAGTCTACTTGACATTCTTTGAATTGATTTTAGCCATCTTTGCTTTGTTTGGTTTTGAAGGATTAGTGTCTTTCTTTGAGTGTCTTTCAATTACAAAGCGTGTGTTTTCTTTAGGATTGTTTGGGGAAAGATCAGACTTCTTTTGAACAGTTCACTTTAAAAGAAAACTTTTAGTTTGGGTTTCCTTGTTTTAAAAAAGTTCATTATTGATTTTAGTGAAATTTTTGAAACAAAAAGATTTAATTTCTTGCTTTATATTAGATTGGGGGCATCCTTGCATTTGAAGTAGCAAAATTGCATGATTCTTGGTATTTTTTGGTCTTAAATTCTGAAAATATTTCCCCCTCATGGCTGGGGGGGGGGCATGAATCGTGTATTGGTATACAGTCTCTTTGAATCATTTCTTGAAGATATTGATATTGAGTTTTAAAATTTTGGGACATCGTGCATATGGTATTGATAAATGTTTTCTCCTTCTCATATCACAGCTTTCATCAAAACGAAAAGATTGCATCTTCATCTCTTTGCATAACTTTCGAGTCGGTCAAAACACCATATTGTCCACGCCATTTTCCTTTTGAGTAACAACAACCTTAAAAATAAAGTGCTTATAAAAATTGATTAGACATTTTTGTATTTTCTAGTAGCAAACCTACATCAGATTGGTTGTAGGGATTTGGAATAGGTGTGAAAGATAACTTTCCAAAGCTGCAAACAAACATAGAATCTTGCGTCATGGAGCAACACAATCCACTTATTGCATTTTGTCCTGGGAATCCCTTCTAACATAAGGTTCAATCACGAGGTCACATTGAGACTGACAGAGTCACTCACTCTGCTTTGTTGGTCTTGGTGTATAGGTTGCGCGTATTATGGGTGTCGCTTGAGAGGTATACCCACAATGATGGGTGTAATCCTTTCAAGTTGATTTTGGTCTAGATACCCTGCCCTTGCGTGTGGATCGGACTATTGACTGTTTCCCCAGGAATCATTGTAATGATTGGTAACCTTAGTGGCTTATCTCTCTAGGTTCTTTACACAAGGTGACTGTGGAGGGGCAAGTCTTCACGGTACTTGGAATCGACGTTGGCCAAACTCACTCAAGCTCCTTGGAGGGTATACCAACGATTATGTGTGGGAAATTGCACCGGGGTGTAAGTCCGTTAAGTAGGTCATCAATGTAACTTTTCCACCCGCTCTATCTCAACCCCTTCTTACTTTGTTCCTGTGATGTTGGATTTCATCACCAACTAGTGAGCTCATTGTGAGAAGGTTTTGTTTGCTTGCTTACTAGATTTTTAGCATGTGTTGTTTATTTTTCCCTAGTGGACTCTAAGTTGGATTTTTTTTTTTATGGCATCAGTTCCCGGAATGACCAATGAAGGAACTCCTTTTCCAGGGGAACCTTTTGTTTTTCCTTCTTACGAAAACATTGGTCCTCCTCATATTGCTACTTTGAGCCTTCTAGGTCTCACAATTGGATTATCGGTATGGTTGTTTTCCACTCAGGTAATCCTGAATGCAGTTAGTGCTTCAGTCACAAGCACTTCTCCCCAAGAGCATCAAACTCATGTTGATCCTTCACCTTCCTCACCAGTAAGTTCTTCTTCACCTTCTTCGCTTGCAAGGTCGCCTTCCGTTTCATCTTCTTCATCGAGTGAAAGTTATGAAGATAGTAACTCGGTGAATAAGAAGAAGAAGAAAAGAAAGATTAAGAAGAAGAAAGATAAACAAGGGTCAAAACCTCCAACCACTGTCAAACATGTTGGAAAACAACCAGTTACTATTAATCGTGCTGGGAGTGTTGATGATGTGAAGATCACCCAAACAAATCGTAAGCCCAAGTACCCTTGCAGGATTTGTAAGGGTAGCCATCTTCTTAAGGATTGCCCTGGTCTATCCAAGGTTATAGAAGTATGGTCTACACACCCTTTCTAGTCCACGTCGTCAACCTCTGAACAAAATGCTGACACCCCCCCATCAACCAGTCATGATCGTGCATGTTATGCAAAGGGAGTTATCTCACTCACCTTTTCCCTCGTATGGACAAAGCCTCGAAATTACTGGCAGGCATGACTGTTTCACAGCCTCAACTTCCAACTGCTTATCGCAAGCTTACTCTTGACCCCCTTATAGTTGATGGAATGATAACTCCAGTCCCTTCACCGGTCAGTCTGGTTAATCATGTCATCAATCTGGTCACGTCCTTAGTTGAACCAATTGACAAAGTGGTCGATCCAATACCATCCTCGGTCAATCCTACTCTCCTCTCAGAGAGTGAAACTAAAGCGGTCGATCCGATCCCATCCTCGGTTGATCCCACTCTCCCTTTAGAGAGTGTCACCCAAGTGGTCGATCCATTTCCACTTGTCGACCCCATTCTCCCCTTAGAGAATGCAACCCAAGTGGTCGATCTGATCTCATCATTGGTCGATCCTACTCTCTCGCTAGAGAGTAAACTCGATACTGCCCATGTTTTTCTTATTGATACAGAATCTACCATGCCAGTGGGTATTCCTCCTTCTCCCATGGAACCCCATCCAAGTAATGAGGCCATTCATTTTGATTGGGGTGTGATAACTAGACCTCGTCTTCCCTCTCACATTCCTTTCCATATTACAGTACAGGTTTGTGGTCGAGACGTTCCTCAGACACAGATAGATGAAGGTGCATCTGTTAGTATTTTGTCCTCTTTTTCTTGGCAAGCTTTGGGTTTTCCTTAGCTTGTGTCAGTTACATAGAATCTATTAGCTTTTAATAGAAGAACTAGTCAACCTTTAGGGACTCTTCCTCAATTTCCTGTAACTTTGGGAGGGAAAACTATCTTTATTGATGTCATGGTAGTCCAAGACCCCTTGGATTTCGCGTTACTCCTTGGGCAAGATTATTTCTATGCCATGAAAGCTATTATGTCTACTTTTTTTCATGTGATATCTTCCCCTCATGATGGACGAGTTGTGATTATTGATCAACTTTCATTCATTGACCCCGATTGGATTGCCTCCCTAAATGGTTCTTATATGCAGATGGTATTGCCCCCGCCACAGGTCAATTATGTGGCATTGTCACCCATGGCTTCAACTTCTGATGACTTATATCTAGTAGTTGACATGGTGATCTCTTCGATAGGGTTGTTAGAGACTGATCTCTTTACTCCTGTCGTGACCCTCGACATGGTGTCCTTCCAGACTGTGTTTCTTCCTTCCAGTGAAGATCTCTTAGAAGCCATGACCGAGTTTTGTCCCTTGACATGGTGTCATTCTGTAGCATTGTCCTCTTGGAATCCATGATCAAGAAGAGAGACTCCGAGGATAGTTTTTGTGTCTCTAAGGCAAACTCGTTAAAAAATGAAACAAAGGTCTTTGAGCATGGTTTTATGATTTCAAGATCGTTAAAAAATGAAACCAATTATGAGGATAGTTTTTCGTCATTGTGGCAACCTCGCTAAAAAATGAAACAAAGGTTACGAGCATAGTTCTTGTTTCTGTGCCAAGCTCGTTAAAAAATTAAATAGTTTTCCCCCTCTCTATTTGAGTCAAGTCCTTCATCTAGTATTTGAAGCTTCATTTCATTTTCCTTTGCAGTTGGATGAAATGAAGCTTGGGGGGCATTTGCCTCAGCCTCTGGACTTCATGCTGAAATTGAGCCGCTAGCTTCTTAAGATGGGTGCTAAGTACCAACCATGCGAATTCGTGGATAATGCGTTGGGAAGTTCAAGCATAGTTTTTACTTTGGTTCAAGATTGTGTAACAATGAAACCACCTACCTCAAGCATAGTTTCCTCTGGTTTAATCTTGCATAAAAATGAAACCAAGTCCAAGCATAGTTTTGTTTTGATTTAAATCTTGCATAAAAATGAAAACAATCCCGAGCTTAGTCTTTGTTCTTTCTCATGCTCGTAAATACATGAGAATAAGTTACCGAGCTTAGTATTTGTTCTTTCTCATGCTCGTAAATACATGAGAATAAGTTATCGAGCTTAGTATTTTTTCTTTCTCATGCTCGTAAATACATGAGAATAGGTTATCGAGCTTAGTCTTTGTTCTTTCTCATGCTCGTAAATCAACAAGAATGTAACCGAGTATACCTTTATCACTTTTTCGGACTCATAAAGGTTATACAAAAAGGAACCCATTGGAGTTCCCTTTAAGCTCTTTTCAGACTCTCTAAACATGAAAATATTGTCGAGCAATCTTGTTCTTTTCATGCTCGTAAATGTATTTGAAGAAAACGTTCGATGAGCGATATTTTATCACTTTTTCCGTCTCGTTGAGCTAATTTATGAAAAAGGAACCGGGAGAGTTTTCTTTAAGTGTTTTTCAGACTCTCTAAACATGAAAAACCCCTGAGTTTTCTTTCTTTGGACTCGTTAAACAAACAACGAAAGGCCCATATGGGACCGAACCACTCCTTCCTAGGGTTCGTTAAATATACTTCGAAGGCCTCGTTCAAAGGATGAGATTACATCAACAAGCATATATTATCCTCCTCAATCTTGCATAAAAATAAAGAGGTACTCACCAAAAATGGTGGGGGAAAAATTGGGAAAGAAATGTGTCTAAACCTATATTCTATGGAAGAGTCACTTTTGAACATGACATCCTTTCACTCACTTTGTGTCTAGGTGAGAATATCCACTTGTCTCCTGATCATACTCCTTTATAAGATTACAAATTGGTCTGTGATCCCTGTTGTTGAGTCAATGTTTCCAAGACAATTGTCGTGTCGTCAATATGTTCAAAAGAGATGTTCAGCCCTAAAATCATTCTATTGCGTCGGCCATTTCCATAGTCCTTAAGCCTTCTATTGTGTCAACCATCCCTGAGTCAGTCCTGAGTTACTGGTTACCCTGATCTACATCAAATCTTGTTACTTGTTTCATTTCATTGATGTGGGATACATTAAGGCCCTCCCGTGACGAGTCTTTTCCTGTCAAATTCAACTCATTATCCAGGAATTAGACTTAGAAACTAATTGGTACCTTGGAACTTGCATGCCTCAATGGCACGTTTCCTCACTTTCGACAGTGGGTTTTCATTATCAACCTCTGATCGAGAGATTTCGTTTAGTGTTCGACCTCAACTCATTGATTCACATTCATTGGATTGTACCAGTGTACCTTGGGATTCATTAACATTAATGGTGATTTCCCCTGCACTTGTTAACAATATTCACTAATGACTGGTAATCAAGTGGTTTCTACCATGTTCAACTTCAGTACATGTATTCACATGGTTAGATTCGTACTATAGGGTGGTGGAGATGAAGACCCTAGATCTTTTCTGACAGATTCAGGTTGCGTTGGAGTATATTCAGTTTGTACTGTTGCAGAGATCCACATTATGTGTCTCATGGCTATGTTCAAATTTGACTCTTTAACGCATAGATCCACAGTGTATTTTTGGTGGCTATGTTCAGATTTGAGTCATATTGGCTTGGATCCACAGTGTATGTTTGGTGGCCATGGCCTGTCTTACTTGACATGGATCCTCGCATATCAGAATTTATGCTTTGAGTCATTTGCATTCTGAGTATGGGAATGCCTACCTCAATGATGATATATTATTGTATTGTATTTTCTTGTTTATTGGCAGGTTTCCGACTGACTGTTCCTTGTTCCCTACACTCACTCGACAAATTATTTCATTTATCACTTTGTTATAACTTCATACTTTGGGGGCCTCTCTGTTACAGATTATTTTCACCATCCCTATTACCATTAATGATGTAAACGTATGTGTTTCCTTCAAAGGGGTTAGTGGCCTGATTTCCTGAAGAAAGAAGGGAGAAGAACTTTTCCTGAGAAAAGAAGTTGCATTCTCCTTTGTAAAAACCCTATTAAGTCTAAAACAAGTGTTTTGGGTAAAAATGTCATAACTTCTTCATAACGGATCCAAATTATGTAAGACCAAATGTGTTGGTTAGAGTACAATATTTTTTATGTTATGTAACATTTTCATACCCATTCGACAAATATTCCATACGGGGCATGCTCTACAAGGTCTCTCTCTAGAATAATCCTGAATTAAGCAAGGTATGTCATTTTTTCTATAACTCCTTTTCTGAGAGGTTCCAAGTAGTGAAACCTAGAGGAATTGCATAAAACAAACTGAAGAACATTTTGTACTACTTTTAGATCTTTATTCATTACAGGTACATAGTTATGATTATTTCAAGTTAGGGTTGTTGACTAATCCCAAACTAGTCATGTGAGACTAAATAAAACTTTGATGGAAATGCTAGTCTCTTGTTGTGAAATATAAACAAGGTTTGAAGGTATGTGATCATATACACTAGGTCTATTACAGATTTACAAATCATATTTGGATTATGAAATTGATGAGGTCTTTTGGTTAAGGTACATGTTGGGTACATGGTTGAGATAAGCAGTTGATGAGTTGGCACATACATGAGGTGTATAGTTGATGATGTTGGTACATATTGATGAGTCATAGTTGATGAGTAGTTGACACATGATTGGTACATACTTGGTACATGGTTGGATGCACTTTTTTATGGTACAGGTTGATTATAGGTTGTTTGGTACAGGTTGGTTCATGGTTGATGCACTTGTTTATGGTACAGGTTGAGGTACAAGTTGATGCATGGTTGATGCATGGTTCAAGTTTATTGGTACACGTTTACAACAATATATCTCATAGTGATAGTGTGACAGTGGTTCCATCATTCTACTTCTACTTTAGGGCAGTTAGACGGGGCAAGGACAGGTGGTTGTAGCCACCTTCTGGTTGTAGGTGGAGAACATAGGGGGTTGTAGCCTCCTTATAGTTTTATCCATAGAATAGGGGAGTTGGAGCTTCCTTAAGGTTGTAGCCTGAGAAACAAGGGGGTTGGAGCCTCCTTCCAGTTGTAGTTGTGTTAGCATCGGAAGTCACTCCTGGATTGCTTGTAGGAGCAGAGCCCGACACCCATCAGTTTTATGTCACGAGAGCTTTTAATGGATGATCACATGGGTAGAGACTCAGGGAGATATCACTCTAACTCAGGGACTGGGTCTGGCATGTAAGGACAAAGGAGGTATTGATCTAACTTCAGCCAGTGGATTGATTAAAAGATGAATAGGTGGAAGACTTGATAAGAAGGGTGAGAAAACAACTTCGGGCAACATGCTTTCAGTGGTTTGTAGAGGAAAGACTCTGAATGCAAGATCCTCTTGGTTCAGGGTCTCAAGAAACTGAAAGGGGACTTGACTGGATCCTCCAATTCCAAGTCACTCATCGCTGGGAAAATCACAAGGACCGATTAGAAACAACGCAACTGTTACCGTGATCCAATCCAACATCATCCTATAACAACTACAACTCGACTGGATCCTCCAATTCCGAGCTGTTCTAACATAGAGTAAAAAAGACGTGAAAGGAACTGGCATTCATAAGGCAAAAAGTCTCAAAAGTCCATGCATAACCAGAGTAACAGTGCTTCATTAAAGCTTTACAACCGGGAGCTCTGCTCAACCATCGATAGATAAAAAAATGGCGAAAATGCCTACATATACTCAAAACAACAACAACAACAGAATCGAGACGTTGCATTAAAAACTTTGCGTCTGCATGGCTTTTGACAATCTACACCTGCAGTCTCTGAATGATCATGCACCTATGGCAGATGCAATCGGACTTCTGACAGTTCCGCGGGCGAATCGACGTGCTCTTAATTCATCACCGGACTTTCCCATTATGGCGGAGATGATGTCTAACCACCACCAACTACCTTAATAACTGCTTCATTGGGATTGAGGATGGCCCGACCGACTTGGCACCTTTGGGACGTGGAAGACCCCTCGCGCTGCCACCTGGATTAACTGAATGGCCTGATGAATATGCATGGAGGCCAGCGTGAAGGATGGGGCGCACAATGGGAGGGTGGTGCCAAGACCATGAGAGTGATATAAGAAGTGATGAGGTGTGGGAGACGTGACGGGGGAAGACACGCAGTGGAAGGCAATAAGCAGAGGAGGTAGGAGATGGAATGTAATGGGCACATTAAGGCTGAAGTGGGAGTGAGCGAGACACAAGGCAGGTGATGAGTGGATGATGAGATGGGGGAGGGACCATATGGACTACAAGAGAGGAGATGGAAATATCTCGGAGGATGAGGAAGAGCTAAAGGGAGGGAGCCTCATCTCTCAGTCAGGAGGAGAACAGATGGCAGGGGGGAGGATGGTCCACAAGCTAACACGACAGGGAAGGGCCCACACTGATTAAACACAGAGAGGAAAGAGAGGTCTAGATCACCTGTGCACCATTGATCCAAGTGCTCCGATCGTAGCCGTTGAAGAGGTGCGCCCTCGATTCCGGACCTCCCCCCTCTGGTTAAAGGTAGAAAGGAGGGGGGGTCCAGAATAGCCTTGCGCACCATTGATCCAAGCGCTCCGATCACAGTTGTTGAAGAGATGCGCCCTCGATTCCGGACCCCCCCCTTCCGCTTAAAGGTAGAAAGACGGGGGGGCTCTGGAATCCAATGTGCGCCGTTGATCCTGGCGCTCTAATCCCTGTTGTCCAGATTTGATTTCCATTTAAACAAAGACGCATTTGCATCCCAAACTTAGGACAAGAGGGTTTTCTACCCATTCCTTCGCATTTTACCCCTCTTTACAAGAAATGTCGCTAACACTAGGCTCCATGGGGGATAGAGTCATCCCTGTGATGCTCTAAGGAATATTTTTGCAGATTCAATGCCTTACTGTTGGGCTATGGAGTCATTTATTAAGATGAAAACAAAAACAATATTTACAAAAACAAAAGAGCCGACTGCGGCTCACAAAAAACATTTTTTCAAGAAATGCCCATTTACTGGGCCATTAAAAACTTCTTTGCCTTCCAAATCCTGCAACCTGTAAGTGTTGTTTGAAAATACTTCAATGATCTTGAAAGGCCCAAACTAGAGGGCATCAAACTTACTGTGCTTGCCCCTATCGTTCTTGGGCGCATCCCATTTGAACACAAGATCACCCTGCTTGAAATCTTTCTTTCTGCTCTTCCTGTCAAAGGTTTGCTTGATCTTCTGCTGATGATTGTGGGCCCTGTTCATGGCATGTTCCATGATCTTCTATATTTCTACCATCTGATGAATCCTTCTGACCATATGGTCAGGCTCTCCTTCAGGGTCCTGGAGGAATTTCGCCACAGATAAGGCAAGCTGAGTAGGGAAAACAACCTCTGTTCCATAAACAAGTTGGAAAGGTGAGATGCCTAGGGACTTCTTTGTTGTCACTCGGTCATCCGATAGAGAAAATTTGAGTTTTGAATCCCAGGCCCTTTTATTGTCTTCCAGTAATTTCTTAATGAGCTTGATCAGACTTTTATTGGAAGATTCCGCCAATCCATTTCCTTGAGGATAATAGGGAGTAGAGTGAATCAGTGAGATTTCATACTATTCACAGAACTTGACTAGAGGCTCAGACTGAAAGGGGGAGGCATTATCAGTGACAATTCTACTAGGGCAGCCAAATCTGGCTATGATATCTTTCAGGAAGCTGATAATTACTTTGTGAGAAGTGCTCCTGGTGGGGACAACTTCTATCCACTTGGTGAAATAATCTATCACAGTTAGGATCCATCTGTGTTGGCCACTTGAGGGAGGATGAATTTCTCCAATGAAGTCTAATCCCCACTATTGAAAGGGTGTTGAAACTACTACAGGCTTTAATGGTAGATATTTGAGCTATTGCTTCCCTGAGAACTTTTGGCATTTGATGTAAACTCTGATTTCTCTGTAGACATCAGGGAATAAAGTGGGCCAGTAATACCCAGACCGAAGGATCTTATGAGCCATGGTCTTCCAGAAATGATGACCTCTGCAAAGACCACTATGGAAATCAAACGTAACCTTTTGGGCCTCTTGCGGGTCCAGACACCTTAAAAATACCCCTAGAGGGTCTTTCCAGTACAAGGCTGGTCAATAAGGCAATATCTGACTGCTTTGAGCTTTAAATATCTTGCCTTTCCTTTTCCCATTCCATGAGGAGGCTTCAATTATTGAAGGAAGTACAAGATATCCTT
The DNA here is from genome assembly GCA_009831015.1 of Picea engelmannii. Classification (NCBI taxonomy): domain Eukaryota; kingdom Viridiplantae; phylum Streptophyta; class Pinopsida; order Pinales; family Pinaceae; genus Picea; species Picea engelmannii. Next base: position 1,406,058 of record ML782767.1, on the reverse strand, counting down.
GTACCAGGGGCATGTTGCTAGGGATAAGGCATTCTGAGAATTCTTACTGGATGATTCGACTTGCGGATTTTCTGAACAGGCGTTGATGAAACTAATCCCCATAGCTTTGCAATTGGATTCAACTAGCAGCTTGGCTAAACCCTGCCCCTTTATCAACTTGGTGGGCTTAATCTCCATATCAAACTCTAGGATCTTGGCAATCCACTTACCTCTTCTTCCGTCTATGTCACGCTGTATAAGAATGTCCTTCACAGAGGCCGAAGGAACATATGCAGTGACCCTTGAGTGCAAGACATAGACTCTGAAATATTTGAGAGATTTCACTAAGGCATAGGCCTGCTTCTCCATGATCTCGTACCAGAGTTCTGCATCTCTCAATGCCTTGTTTTAGAAGGCAATAGGCTGCTCTCGCCCTTGATCATTTTTCTGCAACAAGACTGTTGCTACTGTATCACAAGAAGCAAAAGAAAAAATCAGGAAATCTTTAGAATAATCAGGACTGATTAGCACAGATGCCTCAGTCAAGGCCCTCTTTATTTGGACAAAATATTCCCTGGGTTTAGCGGTCCATTTGACTTCATTTCCCTTCCTAATCATGGTTGTGATGCGTTTCACCAATTCAGAAAAATTTGAGACGAATCTCCTCAGAAAAATTATCTTCCCCCAAAAGGCCTGAACTTCCTTCTTAGATCTAGGAAGTGACAGGGTCTGAATTGCCTCTACCCTACCAGGATCAATTCTCACTCCCTCTATTGATACTATATGGCCTAATAGCTTCCCCTCCTTCATAGAAAACAAAGATTTCTTGGGGTTCAAAGATAGGCCAAACCTCCGACACTTCAGGAAAACTTTTTTCAAGTGGCAGCAGTGCTCCCTGTCTGTCCTGGAGAAGACCGTGATGTCATCTAGATATATTACCACAAACTGGTCTTTTTCCCCGATGAAGGCTATGTCCATGGCCCGCTGAAATGTTTCTCCTGCATTCATCAATCTGAAAGACATTTTGGCATACATGAATGTCCCCCAAGGAGTGGTGAAGGTCATTTTTTCCCTGTCCTTAGGCATGACTGATATCTGATTGTAACCAAAAAAGCCATCAATCATGGATATTCTAGATGCGCCAGTGAGCTTCTGCAATATGTGTTCCATGTTGGGTAGGGGATAATTTTCTTTCCTTGAGCTCCTGTTTAGGTTCCTGAAATCAACACAGAGTCTGATTTCCTCGCTTTTCTTTCTTACCGGGACCAAATTGGCCACCCAATCGGAATATCTCAAGGGGAAAATGATTTGGGCCTCTAGCAGTTTCTTCACTTCTTTTTCCATGACAGGTAGCAACATGGGATTTATCTGTCTCAGCTTCTTCTTGAATGGCTTAGCCTCTTCTTTCAATCGGATCTTGTTCTCAATGATAGATGTGTCGTACGTCTTAAGGTCTTCGTAGGTCCATGCAAACACATTAACAAACTCTTTTAGCAACTCAGTAAATTCAGCCCTCTGTTCCTTGGTCAAAATCCTTGACAACTTGACAAAATTAGGCTCCTCTGGTGTGCCGATGTTGCACTCAGCTGTGTCAGCATCATCACCTGAAACTCTACCCTTTACTGCCACATCATTCCCATCGAACAATCTTTCTAATGGGACTAGTCCTCTCGGAATGTAATTGCTTGGTAGTTGAATAATCTGGTGGTTAGCAATTTTATTTAAAAACTCCCCAAGGTGATGGTCACCTTCCATGTCAGGGTCCTCATCAATGTGCAACGTAGAAAAATCATCAACGGATTGGATAAATTTCTCGATTTCTAGATCATCTTCAAATACTTTCCAATGCTTGACATTGTTCGGTATAGAGGGTCTATATTTTATTTCAACGTCAGATTTGACCATAAGCGGCAAAGGAAAATTGAGCAAACTAGCTGAGACAGCTAAAGAATCGGATGAAGTATTTTCCTCCCTCGGAATGAAATAAATGTTAAAATCCAAGAAGAAATTATCAACTAGGTCCCATACCTCATTTCTGTAATTCCTGAGCCGAGGATTATTAGCACGATAGGCATTTCTGACCTGCTGGATAATCAACTCAGCATCTCCAAATATTGCTATCTCTTTAATTCCCATTTCCTTTGCGGCCCTCATACCCAGAACAAGAGCTTCATACTCTGCCATGTTGTTGGTGGTGTCAAATTCCAGCTTATATGACAGGGATATGGTCTCCTGAGATGGTGACACAAAAACACCCCAGCACCAGTGCCTTCCCTGGAACAGGCTCCATCAAAAAACATTTTCCATACGGGGGTGCTGGAGGGAGGGAATTCAAGAGGAGTGGTGGGCTGCTTTCTGAGCTTAAGAGGAGGCTCAGGAGCATGAGTGAGTTGCAGCAGACTGGAACCTAAATCAGTGTCCAAGGAAAAAAAGGGATGATTGGTGGGATTGGCTTCATCGCTGATTATATAGGCCAATTGGGCTTCTCTGTATAGCCTCCTATGTTCTCCCCCAAACACTGGGATAGTAGCATAGGTCAAGTCCATTTGCAAAGTTCCACCTAGTCTTTTTATCCAAGATCTTGATAGCAACATACCGAACTTGGGAGGAACATCAACTACTACGACATCCATGACCACAGTTTTCATGGGCAGTTGAAACAAGGTCACAACCAGGTCTTTAATAACTCCAAGACACTGAACTCTCCTAGAGTCAAAGGAATAGAGGTCATGATAGGCTCGGGTGACTTCTAGCCCTAACTCTTCCATGAAGGTTTTGGGCATGAGGTTGTGAGAAGCCCCTGAGTCCATCAAGCAGTTGTGCAACACTTTGTCATGTATGTTCAGGGAGGTGTAGAAGGGAGGGGATGAATCATCTCTGTCTTCTACCATGGGGACTAGGACAACTGTCGACCTTTCATCTTGGAGGTTTATGGAGTCTGTGGGAAGGAAAGAGGCTTCAGACTGTAAAAGATCAGAGAAGCGGTTCTTGAACCCTTCATGTTTAATCAGCTCGATTAGGGGCACAAGGATTCTGATTTTCTGAATTTCATGCTCGAAATTAAAAGAGGATGTAAGCTTCGGAATTTCTCTTATTTTGGGAACATGACTCTGTACTATGGGAGTGAGGGGTTGGTTCTTCTTACCTCTGTGACCATCTGCTACTTCATTAGAAGGTCTCTCTGTTGTAGTGGACTGCTCAGGAACATCAGGTTTTACTGCCTTCTTCTAAGACCTCAGGTCATACCTACCTCGGAGGCCACTAGTCTGGTTTTCCTTGCTAAGTTCATTTAGCTGACTGTTCATGAGAGACTCCTCGTATGCTGATTGAGTCAGATGAGGAAAAGGAGGAGTCTCTCCGAAGCAATGGATTTCAGGATCAAGCTCGTCTATTTCCCCTCCTTCCTCTTCGACCACAAAATTGTTTTGAAAAGGGGCCTGAATTCTCTGGTCTTCTCTGTCTCTTCCCCTCTCTTTGTGCATAGTCGGGGGAGCGATATTGTTTGGCCTCCTGAAACCCCCTTTGATTTCGGTGCCCTGAGGGCCCTTGTACATTTGCTTCCTTTCCACCTTCAGTCTCTCCATCTCTTCAGACAGAAACTTCATCATCTTGGTCAGTTCATCCACTTGAGGGTGGGGCACCAATGGGCTAGAAGTTGAGGCTTCGGATTTTCCCTTTATTCTGTCTGCGTCGGTCTTGTTCCTCAGTCTGTCAGTTGCTAATACATTGGATTCCACTTCTATAGCCGCATCTTGCATTTGAGCTAAGGAGGTGGCTTTTCTTTCTCTTAATAAAAGACAGAAATCGGGGTCAAATGCACCAACATAAGAAATTTTGGCCGAGGCTTCTGAGGGTTTTATTTCGGCAGGAATTTTGTTGTACATCTTATTGAATCTTTTGGAGAAGTCAGAGACAGATTCTTCTTCCATTTTCTTCAAAGACCCGAACTCTGTCATGTAATACATGAAGTCTTTCCTATCACCCCATTGCCTCAGGAAAGCACTATCTAGGTCTTCGATCCCAGCAATAGATCTGGGGGCCAAACCTCTAAACCATTTCCTCACCTCACCATCCAGGCTCTGAACGAAGACTCTCATCCAGACATCTTCATTTTCAATATTTGTTAAATTTTTTTTTAATTAAAATAAAGTACCAAGGCAAGTGTTTCTCTTCCCTAAGCGCCTAAGGGGAAGAAAGTGCCGAATGTGGGTCCTAGTCATTTAATTTGTGAGATGCAAATTAAAATGTGACTTTATGATTAAAGTGAGGGTGAGTGAAGAGACACCAAATCTCAACCACCCACCTAATCTACTCTCAACCGTTAGATTAGAAAACTCCTCACCTTCCCTCATGAGGTCGACTTGGGCAAGAGGGCGCACCCATTCTTGGGTAGTTGAAGCATTCTTGTTGAGAGAATAAGAGGAGTTCAATCATTATTGTTGAGAGAACAAGAGAGAGCAAGAGAGAGGTCGAGCTGAAGAAAAGAGACAACAGTTGAAATTTCTGGGAGTATTGGCATGCATTCCAAGGCTGCCGAACAACATTTAGTGGCACAGAAATTGAGTCTTAGCAAAGTTTTGGCACAAATTTTTAGACAGTCCTTGCAACATTGATTGTTGGGACAGTTGTACAGTTGTACAGATTTCTGGTTCCGAAATCAAGGAGCAAAGCTACATGAATGTCTAGATAAGTTTGTGCAAATTTCTGAAGAAGAATATGCTGTAAAAGAATTTCTCAGAAGCTCATAAATAATACAAAGCCCTCTCTCACTAGTTTTCCCCTTGTGGGTTTTTCCAGGGTCGAAGTTAGACCGAATATCTTTGTGTCTATATTTTCTGAGTTTTGCATATTGCTGATATTTTATTTTTGCATTGAAAACGATGTTCAGAATCCTCATGTTTCAGTTCTGAAGTTTATTTTCTATTAAGTTTTTATATGCTGAAACAGTGTTGTAACCTATACTGAAACTTTGGTTGAAAATCAGTGAGACTGAAACTGGGTTGGGGTCTGAAAAATTAACATGGTATCAGAGCTGAGTTGAAGAGAAGCAGAAATTTCAGCAGACAGAAAGTAGGGACAGTAGTCACTTCACAGGGCAGATTTTTGAATTTGTGATTTTCAGCAGAAAGAGGGTCATGGCTACTGGTTTGAGGGTTGAAGACAGACTTGATGGGGCAGCAAATTTTGGTGCTTGGAAGGAGAGGATGATATTGCTTTTGCAAGA
>ML782767.1:1348970-1396759 GCA_009831015.1 Picea engelmannii | reverse complement strand
GAGAGGAGTTGTGGAGCTACAATACATATCTACTGAGGAGCAGGTTGCAGACATACTCACCAAGGCATTGAACATGGGCAAGTTTGTATTTTTCAGGGACAAGCTTGGAGTGGTGAGTAACACTTTCCTCGGTATGAGGGAGTATTAATTTTTTTTTTAATTAAAATAAAGTACCAAGGCAAGTGTTTCTCTTCCCTAGGCGCCTAAGGGGGAGAAAGTGCCGAATGTGGGTCCTATTCATTTAATTTGTGAGATGCAAATTAAAATGTGACTTTATGATTAAAGTGAGGGTGAGTGAAGAGACACCAAATCTCAGTGACCCATCTAATCTAATCTCAACCATTAGATTAGAAAACTCCTCACCTTCCCTCATGAGGTCGACTTGGGCAAGAGGGTGCACCCATTCTTGGGTAGTTGAAGCATTCTTGTTGAGAGAATAAGAGGAGTTCAAGCATTCTTGTTGAGAGAACAAGAGAGAGAAAGAGAGAGGTCGAGTTGAAGAAAAGAGACAACAGTTGAAATTTCTGGGAGTATTGGCATGCATTACAAGGCTGCCGAACAACATTTAGTGGCACATAAATTGAGTCTTAGCAAAGTTTTGGCACGAATTTCGAGATAGTCCGTGCAGCATTAATTGCTGGGACAACCGTACAACTGTACAGATTTCTGGTTCAGAAATCAAGGAGCAAAGCTACATGAATGTCTAGATAAGTTTGTGCAAATTTCTGAAGAAGAATATGTTGTAAAATAATTTCTCAGAAGCTCATAAATAATACAAAGCCCTCTCTCACTGGTTTTCCCCTTGTGGGTTTTTCCAGGGTCGAAGTCAGACCGAATATATTTGTGTCTATATTTTCTGAGTTTTTCATATTGTTGATATTTTATTTCTACATTGAAAACGATGTTCAGAATCCTCATGTTTCAGTTCTGAAGTTTATTTTCTATTAAGTTTTTATATGCTGAAACAGTGTTGTAACCTATGCTGAAACTTTGGTTGAAAATCAGCGAGACTGAAACTGGGTTGGGGTCTGAAAAATTAACAATATTCAGGTTGTCTGCATAACTATAGAAAGCAGCCAGATGCTCTTCTGCAGTGATGTCCCCTTCCCCGGTGAACTTGGGCATGTACTTCAAGTAGTCTCCAGTAGGGAGAGGATTCATAGGATGGGGTAGGATTAAGGGAGCATACCTAGCAGCGACTATGGCGTCCATTCTATTCGGAGGGGGATTAGCACTAGCCATAGGAATATTAGGTGGAGGAGAACTTGGAGGAGAAGGAGTTCGCGAAGGGGCTACTAGGAATGAGTTCTGAAGTGGAGTGGGAAACAAGAGAGGATTCAAGGAGAAGGCTAACGAACTCAAGTCAGCCGGTGCTCCTCTTTGTGCAGGAATGGGGAAACCTTCTGTAGTCCTGGGTCTATTCCAAGGAACAACTTCAGAGGGGAGGGGAGTGACAAGGATTTCTCCCTCCAATCCCAGACCAGGAGGGGAAAACTCAACAGGAACACTCCCAAAATTCAGGAAACGGGAAACCTCTGAAGGAGGTCTATTAAGAAACTGAGGAGGAGGAAATGGAGTTCTTACATAAGGATATAGCATATTATCTGTTTCGGTGGTGGAAGCTTCTTCTTCAGGGGACTTTCCTTTTCTGAGAACCACCTCTGGATCAGTTACAGGTGTAGCTAGGGGCAGCTGTGGATGTGACCGCGTATGTCTGCCTCTGGAAGCCACAATTAAAACAACGGGTTCGCTCCAGTGGAGTCGTCACAATGGAGTCGCCAGGTGGATAGTAGCAATCTTCAAAGGCTCTAATACCTAATGCACCTTCAGAATCAGAGGCTCAATGTCGTTCAATCCCGGGGAAAATATTCAATTTTGTCCCCGACAACGGTGCCAGAAATGTTAGCGTCGGAAGTCACTCCTGGATTGCTTGCAGGAGCAGAGCCCGACACCCATCAGTTTTATGTCACGAGAGATTTTAATGGATGATCAGATGGGTAGAGACTCGGGGAGATATCACTCTAACTCAGGGACTGGGTCTGGCATGTAAGGGACAAAGGAGGTCTTGATCTAACTTCATCCAGTGGGTTGATTAAAAGATGAACAGGTGGAAGACTTGATAAGAAGAGTGAGCAAACAACTTCAGGCAACAGGCTTTCAGTGGTTTATAGAGGAAAGACTCTAGATGCAAGATCCTCTTGGTTTAGTGTCTCAAGAAACTGAAAGGGGACTTGACTGGATCCTCCAATTCCAAGTCACTCAGTGCTGGGAAAATCACAAGGACCGATTAGAAACAATGCAACTGTTACAGTGATCCAATCCAACATCATCCTATAACAACTACAACTCGACTAGATCCTCCAATTTCGAGCTGTTCTAACACAGAGTAACAAAGACGTGAAATAAACTGGCATTCATAAGGCAAGAAGTCTCAAAAGTCCATGCATAACCAGAGTAACAGTGCTTCATTAAAGCTTTACAACCGGGAGCTCTGCTCAACCATCGATAGATACAAAAATGGCGAAAACGCCTACATATACTCAAAACAACAACAGCAACAGAATCGAGACGTTGCATTAAAAACTTTGCGTCTGCATGGCTTCTGACAATCTGCACCTGTAGTCTCTGAATGATCGTGCACCTATGGCAGATGCAATCGGACTTCTGACAGTTCCGCGGGCGAATCGACGTGCTCTTAATTCGTTGCCGGACTTTTCCATTATGGCGGAGATGATGTCTAACCACCACCAACTACCTTAATAACTGCTTCATTGGGATTGAGGATGGCCCGTCCGACTTGGCACCTTTGGGACGTGGAAGACCCCTCGCGCTGCCACCTGGATTAATTGAACGGCCTGATGAATATGCATGGAGGCCAGCGCGAAGGATGGGGCGCACAATGGGAGGGTGGCGCGAAGACCATGAGAGTGAGATAAGAAGTGATGGGGTGTGGGAGACGTGACGGGGGAAGACACGCGGCAGAAGGCAATAAGCGGAGGAGGTAGGAGATGGAATGTAATGGGCACATTAAGGCTGAAGTGGGAGTGAGTGGGACACATGGCATGTGATGAGTGGATGATGAGACGAGGGATGGACCATATGGACCGCAAGAGGGGAGATGGACAGATGTCGGAGGATGAGGAAGAGCTAAAGGGAGCGAGCCTCATCTCTTGGTCAGGAGGAGAACAGATGGCAGGGGGGAGGATGGTCCACAAGCTGACACGACAAGGAAGGGCCCACGTTGATTAAACGCAGAGAGGAAAGAGAGGTCTAGATCACCTGTGCGTCGTTGATCCGGGCGCTCCGATCACAGCCGTTGAAGAGGTGCGCCCTCGATTCCGAACCCCCCCCCCCCTCCGCTTAAAGGTAGAAAGGCGGGGGGGGGTTCCGGAATAGCCTTGCGCACCATTGATCTGGGTGCTTTGATCGCAGTCGTTGAAGAGATGCGCCCTCGATTCCGGACGCCCCACTTCTGCTTAAAGGTAGAAAGACGGGGGGGCTCCGAAATCCAATGCGCGTCGTTGATCCGGGTGCTCTAATCCCTGCCGTCCAGATTTGATTTCCATTTAAACAAAGACGCATTTGCATCCCAAACTTAGAACAAGAGGGTTTTCTACCCATTCCTTCGCGTTTTACCCCTCTTTACAAGAAATGCCATTAACAAGTTGGAAAACAAAGGAAGTTGGTGCTTCCAAAGAATGTTATTCTTCAAGACATATAAGAAAAAACATTTTGTGGTTTTTCCCACTTTGGGTTTCCACGTAAAACACTAGTGTACTGTGTATGTGTATGATTGTTCATTTGTTGCTTATTTACTCTGCAATTATTGAATAATAATGCTACATGAATATAACACTTGGATTATATGGTTAAAAAAGATTAAATTGCTCTATTATTGATTCACCCCCTCTCAACAATCCAACATACTTAACTCCAATATATATATATATATATATATATATATATATATATATATATATATATATATATATATATATATATATATATATATATATATATATATATATAAATTTTAGATAATTAATTTATTGTTTTTATTATATAAAATGTGTTATTATAAATCTAATGACAATGAATTTATGATCAAGAAATAACATATGCTTTTGGAAATTAATTTCATAGCAAAATGAAAAGTATAAAATTTGGAAAATAGATTTTATCTTTTTAACTTAAAATATGAGAGTTAGTTTAATGTTTAATTTGTAGTAACAAGAAATGGAAATAATAAAATTAAATTTAATATCTAAATATTATTATATATATTCATTAAAAGTGAAAAAATAATCACACAAACTTCTCATGACCAAGTAATCTTAGTTAAAATGAGAGAGTAAAACCTTAGAGAGGATTAATTGGAGCTAAACCCAATCTAATTCGGTTCAAACTCATGGAAAAATTGTGAGTTTGTTGTCTGTGATTAGGTAACTCTACAACTAATTTTATTATGGCACTTTAAAATTTTGGATGGTACATTGTTATGTCAAAAATTTAATTAAATAAGTTTTTAATTACTCAAATTTTTTAAGAATAATTTTTTAATATGTAAATAATATAAAATGTGAAAAAATATTAATAATTGAAACAATAAAATAAAAATAAAAAATTTATGGGATGTTTGGGAAGATTGATGGAATAGATGTTGTGAGGTGTTTGGAAGCACAAGTGTGTGGGTTTGTATAGGTTGATTCTTATGAAAATGATGATGGTTAGGATGACAACTCTCATTGCAGAGCCCTCTTATCCAATTAGGAAATGTTTGCATGATTCTACCATTACTTCCATTATGTTTAAAGTAGGGATGGAAGTTTAAATGGCTTACCCATGGAGTAGGATATGGAGAATGATTTGGGAAATAGGGAAAGTTGTGCATCACTGCTACTCTTATCTTGCTACCAGGTTTTTTTCTCCTAGTTTGTTTTTAAGTTTTCTTTTCAGTTTAGTAGTCTAGTTTGTCTCTCTATTGGTCCTAGAAATGCAAGTCTCTCCCTCTACAGTGAAGCTGAAATTTGTTGGATGACCTAGGGTATCCTTCTTTGGTTTTCCTCTCTGGGTGGTTGGTTGATATCCTAGCATTGATACCTTCCCCCATTCTCACAAGCCTCTCTCAATCCTTCCCTACAACCTACACTCTTTCATTTGTGTTACTCGTCCCTAAGCCAAGATGTTGAAACCTAATGGTGTTCCTCATCTACAATCCAACAAACACGGGGCTAAAAGGGGAACCAGGAAAGATGGAAGTAAGACCCTAAACCCGCAACTCCCTCGTCAAAATACTCATGCCCATATTGATACCATAGTTGTTGCATCCAATTATCATCTTCGTTTCACCAACCTCATCAAGGATGAGGTTTCCCACATAAAGAATCTAGTCATGTATAAACAAAGAAAATGACCAATGATTATGTTGAGGCGGAATTCCAAGACTAGGTTCTAGACATAAGCTTTTATATCTCTAGAGACACGAATATTCTCAAGATGATATAGCTTTACTAGATAAACAAATCTTTCATAACATAGGTCATGGAAGAGAAGGGTCAACAACGACAAGCAATTCTCCACAAACTAGATTTAATGGATACAAAGTTTGAAGCATTCTGTAGAGTGATTTATAATATTGACATCATTGTGATAGGCCCAAAAGATGTCAAGCCCAACCTAGTTGGAGCAGCAGAACCTGCTCAAGAGTTTGAAGGTACTGCTTCCAACCCCATCCTAATTGATGAAGATATTAAGGAAAAGGAACACTTATCATCTTTTATTAGCTTTACATATAGGAACTGGGCCTCCTAGTTTGGTCTTGGTAACATAGTTAATTATATTTTATGTTATATTTAGTAGACCATGCTTCTACTAAGGATCTATATTTTGAAAAATCTATATTAAAATCTTACAAGGAAAATTGTTATTTTAACTTATTATAATTTCAATTTTAAATATTTAAAAAAAAGCACAATTTATTTTATTTTGATTATATTTTATTTTATACTGTATTAATACAAATTTCATCTAACATATATATATATATAAAATCTAACTCATGTAAACCCAATACCTTTAAAGTCAAAATCAAGTTAAGTTGAATTATTAGTTCCTGTTGAGGGTAGTGTAGGGATTATAGTGATGAGTTGGGGCTTTGATTTGTATTAATTGTTTTTTGACTTTTCCATATTTTAATTTTAACTGTTTTTTTTTTTATAATTTTGATTTTTCAGATTAATTGAAAAATATAATTACACCGAAAGGCGTACACCTATTGACAATGGGCAGTTTCAATCATTAACTTCCTAGCTATTATAAAGACATCAGTTTATGTGTTTACTTTTTTACTTCATATTTAAAAATTACTTTGATAGCTCACTGATTGCCACATAAGTGATTAACATAAATTAAAATATTAACACCAGATAAATGAAGCCCAACAGTTTATTTGTTAATAGATAATAAAATTTAATATATTCTTTTAAAGATTCATTTCATCTTCTCAACCTTTCGGCTTTCACCAGCATCTTTTTTGCTGATCTTATTTCTATTGGCTATAAAGTGTAGAGTGTTATTGTTAGGTCAACGACATAGTCCTTGCCACTAGGGATATTATGTATTATTTTATTATATTTCAATTCAATCGAGGCCGATTGCAGAGCAATGCAAGAGGATGGTTCAATGTAGTCAATAAATGTGACTGTCTATCTACATGGGAGGAATTGGTTGCTTGGAGTATTGGCACCACGTACACAGGGATTGTTGCAGTCGATGCTTATCCTGTTGTTGCAGTGAATTCCTGTCACGTGGAGATCTACATGCACGTTGATATGCTACCCCTCATAACCTTACACAGTCGACACACAAACCAGCAGCCACTACACCTGGAAAGAACTAACCCCTAGTAAATATATGTGGAAGTAGTCCCCCATATTTCGTCCACCTATAAACTGTGCCCACTTCATTATGTCTGATCTATCGGTACTTGCCTGTAGTCTAGTTCATCTTGTCATGGCATGTTCTTTTTCTAGTGTCTATGGTTGTTTTCATGGACTTTCTTTCCTCATCCTACACAGTCAAACCCGCCCCTTCACTAAAACACAATTGGCTGCATGACAACTGATATCGCATATATTGCAACTGGCATTGTAGAGCTTGTAGTTGGATTTTCTATGTATGGGTTATTCTCCAGCCACTCCAAATCTCTCACACGGCTTGTAGTTGGATTTTCTATGTATGGGTTATTCTCCAGCCACTCCAAATCTTCAGCACACAACCGTGTTACAGTTTCCCGATCACTGTCATAAATGCCATGGCGACGAAGGTGTTAATGGATGCGTAAGGAATCTGATCATTGGATGCGTAAGGAATCTAAGCAAAACTCCCCGTAGATCATTGGATGCGTAAGGAATCTGATCATTAATCATCTAAACATATAATGCAGCATTATGTAGTTTCCCTCTTTTACCTATTCACAATAATGATTATGCATATTTACAGGAAACACCTTTTATATTACTATTATAATGTGCATCTTAAATTTCTCTTCATATTACATTGTCCCTACTAAGACGACAATATACTTCTTCCATGTCAGTGATAATTTTGACAAAGTTTTTTAATAGAATCATTATTGATATGTGCTTTTAATGAAAGCAAAACATTATTTTGAGAAAGTGGTCATGTAACTTGTAGCCAAAATCTAAAAGATATGAACCAATTCCGTGAAACATGTTTTCTAAACCAAACTTGACTGAAATTCTAAGAATTATTGGATGAAATTTATAGTAAAACGACAAAGCTTGGAAAATTACCTTAAAACTAAGTCCAGTACACAATAGACGCACCAAATAACTTATACACATACGCACCAGATAACTTTTATTTATATATACAATTTAATGCTAACCTTACAAATATAATGGCCACTCTTTACTTGATTGCTTCTGGAACATAAAGCAATTTGAGGAGAGTGACCCCTCAAATCTACAAGATAAAAGAGATTGGAATTGTTGTAATATTTCCTGTGTTGGGTTTTTATTTGGCAAAATTTGTCTCTATGTAAGCTAGAGAGTTGCTTAACTTTTTGTTATTATTTTCATGAGTTGAAGTTCCTTAATTTTGATTTTCGTTCGAGGATCATACTCATAATTATCCCTTTGGTGGTAATTATGTTCCACTCGAGAGTACTAACACAACTACTGTCTCCTACATGCAGTCGAGCATGGAATCATTCACTGCATGGAATCATTCTTTTCACCCTTACTAGGTCGATTCCCAGTTCCATTTTCTCTTCCAGTTGCTGCAACTGATCAGTTTCAAGTCCTTCCAGGTATTCTCCCATCATATGCTTCAACATCACTTGCAACTGCTCCGTTTGAAGCTTAGTTTTCTCTATCTGGGTTCTTTTAGTTCTTTGATTTCTATTTTGATTATTATCGTTGTATTTGACTAGGCAATGAGATTCAGATTATGATGATTGTTCTGAGCATTTTCTGTGACGATCTAGTATGCCTTTCATCTCTGAACTTCCAAATTCAAAGATCTTTCCCCTATGGCAAAATATGAGAAGTGTTATTTATGCATTGCAGATGATGGACGTTTCTCTACCCTTCTGAAGCAAACCTACTTTTCTTTTGAAGAAGGTGGTATGCTTGCTCGCTGGATTTTCTGACTAGAGATCACAAATCTAAAGTGAAAAATCAAATGGAAATAACTTGCTTTTTACGTTACTTCAGGTTTACTTTCATGTTTACAAAATGATCAACATTAAAATTTGTATTTACTAACTAACATTATATAAAAATCTGCCTATATTTTCAACATTATTACATTAATTAATTAAATGTGTTGGTAAAGACTAGACCAAAAAGAAGAATCCATTGATTGATATCGAGGCTTGGATTAATATATGTTTGCTTGTATGCTTCCTTGCACGTCTTAGTGGGACATACACATCTGTGTGGAACACACATTGTATAATCTTTTCAATTGAGTGAGAAATATGAAGAAGGCGTGAGATGTTGTGAATATCTCATCTTTGGTCTGACTAAACCTTTAATCAATAATTGGCTTCATGGAACATGTGGATCATAGACATTTTTTTGGGTCATCCAAATAGTGGTACAAAATGAGAAAACCACATGGAATTGTAGCTGGTAGTAAAATCTTACTTGGAATTTTGGTTGTCAAATATTTCGGCAAGCATGAGAAGTGTGTCACATACTTACCATGTAATTGAAACACTTCAAGTAGAAAAATACTTCCTAACTAATATTTGGAAGATTGGTTATAAATTTTAAACTTAGTTTGATGAGTAGACAATGAAAGAATCAACTTGCCTACTATACAATCCACCACCTTCACCTTCTTTTTTTTCCACCTCCAAATTTCGACTCAACATTCACAAAAACGAGTGGGCACGATTGCCTCATGAGTCTGCCAATCACACAACACACAGAATCTCGACGAATTGTTGCGCTCAACGCGTTGGTTCAATTATTGATCATAATGATAAGACCTGCTTCAAAATATTGAGTAAGGGACATATCGGTGGAGTGTGATGGCATTTCTGGTGCATAATTATCAAATGCGTTATTTCACATGATCAAAGTTATAAATGCTAATTTCAATGATCTTAAAGTTATTCTACAAATGCCTATAAAAAAGGATCAAATAAATGATGAATATGACCATTGAAAAATTTCAAGTGTTTCAAGTCGACCAATGAGTTCTTAATTTATGCATTTTACACTATTTTGATCCCCTACGAAAATGAAAATGAAATTTAACTTTGACATTTCACACTATTCCAATCTCCAACTAAATTTTAAAATAAAATATTTTAGTTCTAAAATATATGAGATTTTGCAAGTGATAAAATATATTTTAGTTCGAGCGGTCAAGCTTCATGCCCCTGTTAACTTTATTGAGTTTTCCATGGTTGTGAATGATAATGAACGATCTAATTATGTTAGCATCTTCTATATTAATATCTAAATCTAAATATCAAGCATTGTTTTTACAACTTGTTTCAAACTGTACAATTTAATCTTATTATGACTTTAAATCATTTGTTTACCATGCTAGCTGGTAAGGACTAAGTTTCTCTACAACACTTGTTTATAACACAATGTACTATGTGAATTAAATCAATTATGACTTTAAATCATTTGTTTACCATGCTAGCTGGTAAGGACTAAGTTTCTCTACAACACTTGTTTATAACACAATGTACTATGTGAATTAAATCAAATCTCAACTAAATGCATTTACCAAAAGACAACACATTAATCTCATGATGTGCTAGATCTACTTCCAACCATCTCATGGAGAACCTTCACATCTGAGATGGTATGTGCATTTGTCATATAAAGTGCTATGTCAAAATTCCAATCATTCAAATTTTGTGGAACTTTGAAACTATCATATACCTTGAACTAATTGGCTAACATATTAGGAAAGTATAAAGTTTGAATTAATTTTTTAACAAAGTGAAAATTTAAAAATTTAAAAATAAAAAACAATATTGTAATAATTATAATTTAAAAATTTAAAAATAAAAAATAATATTTTAATAATTATAATTTAAAAATCATTTAACGTTTTTCTAAAGATTGAAAATATGGTAACTAGTGTGAATTGGACATGTGAATTGGACACGTGACCTCTTCATGTAAAGGAAGTAAACTCAACCCACGTGGATTCAAACTAGAGTGATTTGGGTTGAGTTATACATGGTACATTCAAATTAAAACTAATCGCATTTATGAAAACTATTTCTCCCATATCCGAATGAGGACAATCATTAATATCATTATAAGGAGATTTAGTATTTGCATGTGGTTGTTGATTGGGTTATTGGTTTATTTTAGAGAGGAGTTTTTTTTTAAAAGAATGATAAACAATTTTGCATAATTTAAATAATAGTTACAATACTAATGGTAGTGGTAGAGTATTCTATTAAAAATATAGGGGATTATAGCAATGAGTTTGCTTTTGATGTGACATTGATGTGACATTAATTTGCTTTCATCCATTAATTTGTGTATGCAATGTAATATTTAACATAGGAAAACAAATATATATTTTTGGATATAATAAAAATATTTGTGTTTCTCATTTCTAATTGGTTGATAGAATTGAAGTGTTATTGCTCACTTCACGTCTTTCAATATGTAGAATTAATTACATAATCAATGAATTTCACCAATCACCACATCTAAATATAAAAAGTTGTACTATGTAGTTATTATTATGCATTATCATATTTATATTATATTTATTATCTAATATATTATTTAGATTATATTTATTATGTAATATAATTAATATTATATAAAAATATATATTATTAAATTTGAAAGGTTTATTTTCAAAAAGAAAAATTGAATATTTTTAAAATGCAATTTGCATTTGGCTAGCTTAACTTAATTGGAAGGAAATTTAGGTGAATCCCAAAACTATACAACATCCACATTAAAGTAAAAATGTGGTCAGAGATCCTGGCCAATACGGCATATGACAGATCTATAAACTAAGTGTCATGGAGCAGTACGTCTTCCTCCATTCCTTGTGAGTCTAGGTCGAATTCTTTGAATTCCAATCTTTCTGACGGTATAGTTATCAGTGTTACTTTTTTTTCATTTAAAATCTTTACAAATTGATTTCTTTTAAGACTATGAAACTAGCCCCTAGTTAACATATTGTTCATGTTTCAGAGTAATCATCATCATCAATAACTATAGGGTGTCATCTATCATCTCCATTTCCAAATCTACTTGGCGGACTAAGCTGACATGCAACCCTTGTTATGAATATAGTATCTTATTATGGTAAGTTGTATGTTGAAGATTAATTTATTGTTGAATTAAAAGTTATGTGTTTATTTTTATTTTTAGATGTTTTTTTTATGATAACATCAATGCATCTTGTATAATAAGCATGATTCGGTTTAGTTGCACATGTGTTGGACTGATGTAATAGTTGCAATTTGTTCATTTTGTGCAAAGTTAACTTCCTATGTCATTTTGACATTGTATATTCCCTTCATCAAAACATACAACCTTAAATTACACTATGTCATGGCACAATGAGGGTCATTTAACAAAGTGTGTTGATATTTCCTTCTTCGACAACCCATGAGCATATTTCCTCTAATGTCCAATCATCATTTTTATTTATCTAATAAATGTTTTGATCTTTTGATGAGGAGTTTCTCTCCATGTCCTTGTCATTCTTCTTCCCCTCTACCATCAATTAGCTCTTCTATGTCGACCAACATAGTTCTTCAACTCCACAAAGGAGAGCGTTAACCAACCGTTGCAAGCTCTTGTATGTAGGCTTTCCATGGGGGGAGCATCTTGCTCACCCCCACATGCCCCCCTTCTGTTTCAGGATTAATCCGTAAGTGCGGACACGAACCGATCTCCCCAGATCCACCTGGATCTGGAACAAAGCAGGACAGAATACTACTCTTTCCCTAGACCTAGCCTATTGAATGAAATAAGAGTTAAGGATAATGGACATACCTTATGAACGCTTTCCTTATGTCTCTGTTGTTCCAAGCTTCGCTCCAACGCTCTCGTCTCGTTCAGATCACAACAGAACAAACCAATCGAAGTAAAGACAAATTAATATATTCAATGACTAGTCTATACATATGACCAAGGAATTATGTAATAAAGTGACATCATCTTTATGGGAAAGGGACATATTACTGTATTGAATTAATTGAAAGTGAAACTTACAACCTGAGCCTTGATGTCGCAGGTCTCCTTTCGATGGCTCTTAGCTCTGACACACACACTTGCTCATGCATGAAGAAAATCAACCACATATGATGACCTAGCTGTTGTCTCTTGCTGTTGTAGCATCAGTTCTCCATACACTCTTGCACCAATTCTCCAATCAATCTCTAACTAGTTCAACTTAACCCTTTCCATGAGCAATCTCTTCAATATATAAGAGAAGATAGATTAGTTACTAGGATAGGGAATGATCCCAAGATATCTGGAATGCCAGCACCTGAATAACCATTCGAAAGCCAACTCACCCTTCTAGAAGATTCCCTTCTAGAAGGCTCGAGATCTTTATCTTTTTCCTCTTTAAAAACATGTTCGCACCCTAACCATGAGTACAGTGCGAGAAGTTTGCACCCCAGCTTAAGGTAGTCTATGGGAATCAAGCATTCTCGCAGGTGGATATATAGGTAGCCTGCGAACATCCTCAAAAGTGTGATTTTTGGAAGAAGACAACTGTATCTTTTCTCATGAAAGTGTCTTTAGTGAAGAGCTTGATTTTCCATCATCATAACATCACCATGACATCATCACGATGACCAAAATCGTGGATAACAGAATGCCCCCCAAAGTCTGAGAGTGGAGCCAGCGACAGTCGATAGACTTTGTAAGCTATATGTGTGTGTCAAGAACCAAGAGCACATCTAATCAGAGACCTGCAAACATCCAAGCATCAGCAGAAAATCATGTATACCAATTCCTGAGGTAGGCATTCCCATACTCAGATCATAGACCGATGACATCAAAAATAGGGGTCATGGCCACCAATCGTACACTGTGGATCCATGCAGTCATAATATAACACAGCCACCTGAATACACTGTGGATATGTGCGCCAAATAATCAAGATGACATAGCCATGAAACATACACAGTGGATCTATGTGTCACAAAATATACATACTCCATTGCAACCTGGATCGTAAAGACAATATCCAGGGTCTTCAATCTCATCGCCCAAAAGTAGGAATCTGACCATGTGATTACATGTGTCGAAGTCGAACATGGTAGAAACCACTTGATCACCGGTCATTTATGTATACCGTTAACAAGCACGAGGGAAATCACCAATAATGTCAATGACTCCCAAGGTACTATAGTACAATCCATCGAATGTGAATAAATGAGTTGATGTCGAACACCCGACGGAATCTCTCGATCAGGGGTCAATGATATAAACCCATTGTCAAAAGCGAGAAACTTGCCATTGAGGCATGGAAGCTTCAAGGTACTAAATAATTTCTAAGTCTCGATTCCGGATAATGTGCTGAAGTCGACAGAACAAGACATGTCACAGGAGGACCTTAATGTATCCCCCATCAGTGACACGAAATGAGTAACATAGTTTGAAGGTGAAATGTAGCATGTAACAATTGGACTTTTGGACACAGGGAAGGCCGACACGGAGTGAAAGGATAACTGCAGATGGCCGACTCAATAGAGGATAGCTCTTGAACATATGGATGACACGACCAATGATTTGGCAACATTGACTCAAATACGACACATGGAAAGACCTTGTTATCAAATCGAATGAGAGACAAATGGATTTCCCAAACCGGTTTCAAATGATGAATAGGGGGTGTCATGTCCAAGAGCGACACTTACTGCCAATTAACACAAAGACGAAACATATCCCTTTCCCAAATTTTCCCCCACCATTTCTGGTAAGTACCTCTTTATTTTTACGCAAGCTTGAAGAGGATCACATATGCTTGTTGATATAAGCTCATCCTTCGAACGAGTCCCTCAGAGTATTTTTAACGAACCCTAGGAAGGAGTGGCTCGATCCCATCACGGGTCTGCCAATGTGTGTTTAACGAGTCCAGAGATAGCAAACTCGAAGGTTTTTCAAGATTATAGAGTTAGGAAAAACACTCAAAAGAGAACTCCCTCAGTTCCTTTTTCATACAATAGTCCAGCGAGACCGAAAAAGGGTTAAACTATCGCTCGAAGGACACGTAACTTCAAATACTTTAACGAGCGTGAAAATAGCAAGATCGCTCGGCAATCTTTTCATGTTTAGCGAGTCTGAAAAGGGCTTAAAGTTAACTCCAGGGGGGTTCCTTTTTCGTGTAACCACAACGAGCCCGGAAAAGAGATAAAACAACGCTCGATCACGTTCTTATGTTTTTTGCAAGTGCAAGAACAGATAAAAGGCGCTCGAGGTTCAAATCAGAACCATAGAAAACAAATAAATCCTCACCAAACTGTAAAAGTTTTTTGTCCATAATCATTTGCATTGGGTACCTGCAAGTCATTTTACTCACTTTCGTATTAGTAATTAGGGTTAAATGGGTTAAATAATGAATAAATATGAAAAAACCCACTTTTAACATGGTAAAAAGTAAATAAAACAAATTTACAATTCATTTTACCATATTGTTTTACCCATTTACCATTTGTGTGCAAAAACCTCCATTTTACCTCTGATCTTCACCGTCGATTTTCGGGAGCTTCGGGGCATTATTCAACGAACCGTCTAGATCAAATTGGTAAGTTCTCCATTCTCTAGCCTTTCATGGTTTAATTTCATGATTTTAGTGGCTAAATTTCAAGTTTGAGTTAGTTTTTTGAAACCCTATGCGTGAATGAGGATTCTCGCAGGTTGGCCATATGGGGCCTGCGAGAAGTCTTCATTCTTGCAGGTGGGATTAAGCTGCAGTGCGAGAAGTTTGCACTGTGCGCTATAAGCCACCTGTGAACAGTTCAGAGCCCAATTTTTTTTATAATTTTTAGCCAATAAAACCAATTTTTCTCATGTTTTAGATCATTAACTATCTTCACATGGTTGCCATGCAGGTTAATAACCATCACAATGGTGCTCGAATGGAGGGAACGTGAACACGAAGACGATAATGCAACCGCCGAAAATCACCCTCCGACCATTGCTTCTTTGAGAGATTGCGGTCTCCTAAAGTATTTTCGTATACCGGGCATGAGAGCCCAAGTTCGATTGTTGGAACATTTAGTCCGGATGTGGGATCCGGATCAGCAGGTTTTTAATGTCGGGGCTCACACCTTGACGATTGACATTGAGGATATCTATTTCCTGACTGGGTTTTCAATATGGGGTTCTTATGTCAGTTTGACTGGTAACCGCAGGGGTGGTATGAAAATGAGTGAGTATTGTCGAGAGTATTGTGTGCCAGAGGCTGAACGACAAACAAGAAAAGTGGCCATTTGGGGAGTGACTGATATAACTCTTCGTACCATTCTCTTCACTATAGCTCGGATGGCAGGAAGTGTCGCCCCGCATATGGCTCTACAGAGCTATTTTCAGTATGCCCTCGAGTGTGTCGAGCCCCGGGTCTTCAACTGGGCTGATGCAGTGTTACACAACCTCAAGAAACAACTGACCAAAAGCAGGCATGGAAATCTAAAGAAATTTGGTTATGGATCATTGCTAGTGTCATTCTTCTGTGAGAGGGTCCCAGTGTACAGGCTTCAGGCTGATTGGCACTTTCCGGGTCCCAGGGATCCACGGATGTTATGATGGTGCCAACTCATGGCTAGACATGTGACAGGACCGATCGTCAGGTATGACGATCGCTTCTTCGACTGGCTCCAAGGCCAGGTCCTGATGATTGAGGATTATGTGTATGTTGGCTTGGACTTTCGTGGTGATCCTGACCTTGCCCTTCCTGAAGACGCACAATGGGGAGATATTGGTAAGAAGTCCACCGATTTTTATCTTTTAAATGTTTTTGTATTTTTAACATATTTAAATGTTTTTGCTTTTATAGTTTTTACCCAAAGACTAACACCAAATTTTTCTTGATAACACAAACGTTGGTGCATATAGGCCTGCTGGTAGTTCTCCAGTCCAGAGACGAGGAGAGGCAGCAGTAGCAGTCCCTCAGTATGTCGAGGACTACCTGACAGTGGAGCAGAACTTAGAGGGTTTGATGGCTGATGTTCAAGATATGGCTCTGGAGGATATTCCACGACGCGATCAGTGTCACATCGTGGGAGTCTTCGCCTCTATGGGTCGCTTGCTCCGCAGAGTTGCTAGGAAACTAGTGTGCTATCGTGAACATCATTGATGTCATGATATCGTTATGTAGAAGCCATGAGATTCAATTTTTGATATTTTGGTCTTCGGACTCATTTTGTAAAAACAAACTTTGATCGTTATATATATATACATGGTTTCTACCGGCTTACTTTACACTTGTGTACATTTTAATGTGTTTGATTTATAAGTGATTTAAATGCCTGTCCAATACATATTTAGCTAAAGCGTCTGTTAATGTATTAAGACTTCTCGGAATGTGTTGATATTCTACATAATCAAAATGTCGTTCCAAGAGGCGAATTTGCAAATACACTCTTAATAATGTAGGACTTCGAATAGAGTAGACATTACTTAGTTGTAGCACCACTAACTGCGAGTCAAGTCGCACAACCAAGTGACGAATCCCGAGAGATATAGCATCAACCAATAACTCAATAACGGCGCTATACTCTGCGATGTTGTTGGTTGCCCGCCCAAGACATACACCTCGTAAAGATATAAGCTCGTTTGTCGGGGCATAGATTGCCCAGGCAGCGGAAGCTAGGTTCCGAGTACTACGGCTAGTGCCATCGGCGAAGCCAATATAAGGTAGCGAATGCTCCGACATCTGGCAATCAAACACAACGTAATCATAAGGGTAGAGACCAAATAACGTCAAACGCAAAATTNATAAAAATACAAGTACTTCATGCACAAATGACTCATGCATAGTACTTCTTTAAGTACAACCCATTTTTGGGTTCACTCAAAGGTACTCCATCATAATCCACTAACTCATACGCCCCTTTTTCCAACATTTTGCTAACAATGTAAGGCCCACGCCACATTGGTTCAAATTTCCCAGCTCCTAAGACATCTTTATCTTGTTCATACAAAAGAACAAGATCTCCTTCAGAGAAGACATGGGGTTTGACATGATTGTCATACTGTGCCTTAACACGTTTCTTTTGGGCTTCGATTACCAAAGTAGCGTCACGACGGGTCTCGTCTAATCGCATCAAATACAACAGACGTTCCTCTTCGGCAGAAGTATTAGGTAAAAGCTCTACAGCTAGCTTCAAAGATGGTATTTCACATTCTATTGGCAGAATGGCTTCCATGCCATAAACTAATCGAAAAGGCGTAAATCCCGTGGTAGACTTAACAGATGTCCGATATGCCCACAATGCCGAAAATAACATTGTGTGCCAGCTTGTTTTATGGATTCCTATCATCCGTCGAATCATAGTTATAAGAACCTTATTAATGGCTTCGACCTGGCCATTAGCCTATGGATAATAGGGTGTTGAGCTATCATGACGAAGGCCCAACTTTTCTTTGAGTTCAGACATCATATGATTTCTAAAATGACTACCGTGATCGGTAACGATAGCCTGAGGAACACCAAAACGAGTGATGACATGGTTGAACAGAAATAACGCTGCAGTCTTGCCAGTATTATCGAATGTGGGCATTGCCTCAGCCCACTTAGTAAAATAATCGACCGCGACAATAATATAACCATGCCTCACGACTGAGTGAGGGTGACATGTCATGAAGTCAATGCCCCATTTAGCGAAAGGACCTACTGAGACTACAGGATGAAGGGGAGCAGGATGCGACCGAATCTTCTGATTATAGGTCTGGCAGGCATGACACTTTTGAACAGCAGTAATGCAGTCTTTAAACAACGAGGGCCAAAAGTATCCTGCACGTAAGATTTTCTGGGCAGTAGCATACCCAGACATGTGACCACCACATGCTCCTGAATGACAGTCATTCAAAGCTTTCTCAGCTTCGTCAAAAGTCAAACAACGCCGAAAGACAGAGTCAATACCTCGACGGTAAAGAGTATCGCCAAGGATAATATAATGACGTGCTTGATAACGAACACGACGTCGTTCAGAACTAGACAATGCAGGCCGGAAAGTTTGAGTTTGGAGATATATAATGATATC
Source organism: Picea engelmannii (assembly GCA_009831015.1). Lineage (NCBI taxonomy): Eukaryota > Viridiplantae > Streptophyta > Pinopsida > Pinales > Pinaceae > Picea > Picea engelmannii. The sequence continues at coordinate 1,378,005 of ML782767.1, read as the reverse complement.
TCCGTACCAAATATCGTTGGTACTAATAAGGAAAAGTGACTCGTCAGGTAACGAATCGACTGCTACTTTTTCTGTGGCAGTGTGGGGAAAGTCACAAATTAACTCAGCGAAAACTAGGGACTTCTTCGACGTGGCATGATTGAATTCCAAATCGAACTCCTGGAGAATAACAATCCACTTGGAGTATTTGCCCCCCAGCAATTGACGTGTCAATATATGTTGCATGGGGTTACAATGTGAAATCACCGTAGTCTTCCTGGCGAGAATATAATGACAAAAACGTTGAACTGCTTGGACAACAGCCAAGGCTAGCTTTTCAACATGTTGGTATTTAATTTCGGTGGAAGTTAAACTCCAACTCAAGTAATATATAACATGCTCATTGTGGGCATCATCCTCTTGAACGAGAACCATGCCGATAGTATACTCGGACGCAGCTAAATAAAGAAAGTAATCTCGACTATAATCTGGAGGGAAAAGAAGAGGAGATTTTGTGAGGGATAGCTTCAAGACTTCAAAGGCATCGTTAGCAGTTTTATCCCAGACAAACTCGGAACCTTTCTTTAAGAGACGTGTAAAACCCCGAGTAATCTCAGTGTAATTCGGGATGAAGCGACGAAGAAAGTTTTCTTTCCCCTGCAAACTTTGTAGTTGACACAAAGAAGAAGGAGGAGGGAGATTAAGAATCACCTCGACCTTGATAGGATCTACCCGAATCCCATGGCGTGAAACAATAAAACCAAGGAGATGGCCGGATTCTATGCAAAATACACATTTATGAGGATTCAAGCGAATGCGATAGAATCTACAATGAACAAAAATCGCTCGAAGATGATTAGGGTGATCGACTCGACGTAACGAATGAGCCGGCAAATCGTCCAAATAAGGTTCAACAATATGCTTGATGTCGTGAAATGCGTAAGACATAGCACGTTGGAACGTTGCACCTGCGTTCTTCAAACCGAAGGGAAGTTTCCTATAGGCAAAAGTACCCCAAGGACAAATAAAAGCCGTTTTATGTTGGTCCTCAGGAGCGATATTGATTTGATTATAGCCGAAAAATCCATCCATGAGGGAAAAGATTTCACTGTCGACACAGTCATCAATGATTTGGTCAATGAAAGGGGTTGGAAAATTGTCCTTTGGACAAGCTTTGTTGATATCCTGATAATCAACACAAACGCGTATACTACCACCCTTTTTATCAATCGATACTGGATTGGAAACCCATTTTGTCAATGCCACAAGATAAATAAAACTGGCTTTAAGAAGTTTTTCAACTTCAAGCTTAATGGCTGCCGCTTTACGTGGATGGACAGGACGGAGGCGCTGCCAGACTGGTTTTGCTCCGGGGTATGTCTTAATTTCATGGACAACAGTAGACGGGTTGATACCTGGCATCTCTTCGTAACTCCAGGCAAAGATATCACGAAATTCATTGAACAATGAAGTATAAGTGGCAATTTCTTTAGGAGAACACGAAGCTCCAATATGAACGTTCTTGACGATCCTGGGTTTAACTAAAATATCGATGGGTACTGTGGGTGAAATGTTGCTAAGGTTCCCTTCTGCAAACACATCATGTGTAGCTCCAGGAACAGTCGTAATGACCACAACGGTCGACGGAGTCGAAATCCGTTGGTAATTCTCGAGAGTGTGTTTCTCCAAAAACAGTATGGAACGATGATGTCCATCGTCCCACGGGGTATCGGCCATGACGGACATAATCATTTCGTCAGTTGGAAAGACAATGAGGAAAGGGTCAGGAGACAACTCTTCAAGAGAAGAAGTAGTAAGGGTTGCCGATTGAATAGCTTGGTAAGCGGACTCAACCGGACTTAACGGCATAACGTCGCCGAAACGAACATGATCTACAGGATTAGGGACTATCCAAGGGTCAACAGACGCAGGAAGTTCGTGAGGTACAACAGAGATCGTATTAATAGAAGCAATAAACGGGCATGGAATATCGGGTGGTGGTGGTATGGGGAAAGTTCCCATTAACGAAGAGTCTTTTAAAAGACCGACTCCAACATTCTCGTAACCCGGTGGGGTTTTAGCTATGAAAGGCACGTTGCCAACGTGAGTATCATCATTGAAAAAGGCAAGTTGATCAACCGTAACAACTTTTCCCTGGTGAGGAAATCGTACGACACGGAAAAGGGTAGACACAACAACACGCATGGAATCAACCCAGCTACGACCAAGTAGAAGATTGTAATCTAAGGGAGTATCAAAAACTTCTACTTCCACTTGGACGGTCTTACCTTCCAAAGTGACAGGCAACGACGGTAGAACACCATAAGGCTTAAAACCCGAGCCGTTGAAGGCTCTCAAAGTATTTTGGGATTCGTTTAAAGGAGGAGAGCCAATGGCTTTCCAACAAGTAAAAGACATTACGCACGTAGAGGCACCCTCGTCAATAACCGTCCGACAAATGCTCTTGTCGGCAACAACAACTTGTATTTGAAATGCAAGTTGTGGGGGTAACCTTGGAATATGATCATCCAAGTTAAAGACTATCAGATTCGTATCTGTTGGATCAATTCCACCTATGGCTTTCAATAGAGCCCTTCACTGTGCGGGATAGGACTGAAGGACTTCCAGGGCAGACATCGCTGAGGGTGCTTGGGCCAGATCTTCTATGATACTATAGTTCTGGGCGTCCCGAGCATGAGGATTGAATGTCAATTTCTTAACGACACCTTTGGGGGGTGGTCGTATAACTGTATCAAGGTTCGGTCGTTCGAGGTGAAGAGGACCGATCGTAGGTGGATTCGGTGGAGAAAGTTGTACTAGATCAGGAGGTAAATCATCAACCTTCTCCTTAGAAGGAGTATAGTCTTTAGCTCTAGTGGTAAGGGCAACATTGTCTTTCTTTGAATCACCAGTGCACATCAAAACATATGACGACGAGGTAGAAGAAGATGGTTGGTCATGAATGACCAACGAAGCCTGTTGTTGAGACAGGAAGGGTTGAGACAAGACTGTCGGCGTAGAAGGTTTGGGCGTTCCTTGAAGGAACTTGTTAACTTCGGCACGTCTCGGACAATCCTTGGTGTAGTGATCGTCACCACAAATAAGGCAAGAGTAGCGTGGTTTGCGCTTATCCCGGTCTTCAACAGGAGGATTTTTGGTTTGCTCATTCGGATTATTATTTTTACTCTCCTTATTCTTGCCTCTCCCCTTCTTGGATTTGTTCTTATCGGTAGGCGTAGATTGAACTACGTTGACTTCAGAGGTTTTACCGGTGAGAGGAGCAGGAGATGGAGCATTATGGACATTAGAAGAATTGGATTTTGGGGTTGTGGTTGAAACGGAATGTGAGTGGCTATGAGTGGAACCAATCACACCATCAGCTGCATGCAAGGTAGCCGGAGCAGTAGAAGTGCTGGAAGTTCCAGGGAGAGGTAAATCAGGTAATAAATCATACAAAGTTCCCGTTTGCGAATAAACGAGATCTAGATATTGAGCACGACTTATAGCCTGATCTTCAGTAACAACACCGCCCATAGCAATGTCTTTTCCAATTTTGTTTACAAACGATTTTGTAAACCATTCTACCAGTAACTGATCGGGAAGCTCAAGTTTAATAAGACGTCACCTCCGACGCCACTCATGAATATGATCAGAGATATGAGTGCTCGTACTTTGTTTAAAGGAGGTTAAAATCTCAGTCCCTGTATCGTAACGAATCGGTAACTGGTAATGTGTGAGAAAGGCCATCGCAAGGGTGTTGAAATCTGAAAAGAATCCTCGTGGTAATTCAATGTACCACTTCACAGCAGCACCTGTAAGGGTGCGTTGAAAAAGACGCAGTCTAATGGAGTCGTCCATCAATGAGTTAGATGAACACCACAAATGGAAAGTCATGACATGATTATTCGGGTCCTCTCCCGCCTTCCCATTGAATTTTGGAATGTCCGATGGAAGCTTTGCAGGAATAGCAGGCCATTGGGGAGAGTGACGAATAGGATCATTAAGAATCCTAGACAAATCTGGCAGATCTAAAGTAGCAACAAAAGGCAATTGCCGATTCACTTGTGGATACTGGTGACTTTGGGGTGGAAGCCCTGTCGGTAGACCAGTGGGACCGTATGCAGTCTGCCCCCAGAGGGAAGATCCTGGTTGGCTCTGTGGTGGTTGAATAGGATAGTAACCCCAAGGATTGTGACCTTGAGTCTGAGAAGGGACTTGAGGTTGAGTAGTTTGACCCGAACCCCAAATAGGATTAGTCACACCTGGATATGGTTGGCCCATAGTCGGGACAGCTTGCTACCCCCGAGCATTTTGAGGAAAGTTTTGCATTAGTTGATTCCAATACTGAGCCAATGCAGGAGGTATGTTTTGTCCTAAAGGTGAGGTTGGTCCCCCTATCAAAGGGACAGTTCCTCCCGGAAGTTGTGTAGCAACCGTAGGTTGTGTAGTAACTATGTTATGTCCGAGAAAAGGAAAAGGAAATGGAACTGTGCCACTCTGTCCACCAACAGGAATTTGTACATTAGGTGCAACGGTCGGGATAGTGCTACTAGTATTAGTATTGCCAGTAGGAAATTGAGAGAGTGTCAGGATGAAACCAGGAATAGGATGCCCAGGAAACTGAGGACCACTTGGAGAACCAGCAGGGGTTTGTGGAGGTGTTGGAAGAGTAACATTCAACGTAGGATTCAATGCATGGTAACCAGGGGGTAAATTCAGATTAGCCTCAGGAGTTCGCTGGGTATTAATAGGGGCAAGAGTGGTTGCCGGAATCGTGGTTTGGACACTCGAAGTAATAGCGAGATGGGCCATCTTGGGAGGGAGAATAAAACGATAAGTGGTAGTCTCTGGTGCAGTTTTTGGCTCAGGAGACACATGAGGGTTGATTTCGTAGACAGGGGTGGACTCTGTACCAAACAAGACTCATCGGAAATCACCCGACCAAAAAGGATCTTGGCCTACTACACCGTGAGAAGGCCCAGCGATTGATTCAAAAGATGTAGCAAGAGTTTCTTCAGAAAGATGAAACCATCCTGAAGGTCGTTCACCACGACGAATGTGATAGTCCTCGATAGTATTAGTAATTCGAAATTCAACAAGAGGATCAGTAGGTTCGACTTGTGGAGGTGGTGTAAAAACTTCTGGGACGTCACTTACGTCCACGTGTTGTAGAGTAACCAGGGGAATATCACCCGGACGACGAGAGCCCTCAGGGGTACCCTCAGGTGTGGCTGTCTGCAAAGGTTGTGAAGCTTCTGGATGTTCCAGAGACAAACCTTGCATCCTACGTAAACGTCGCGGGGGAGCAATTGTAAACAGGTAACAAACTCCCCAACGAAAATCCTATGGTCAACTATGAGAAAACAACAGCACACACTAGTAAACAAAAAATATAGAAGCAATCACCAAGAAAACAATACCTTCTAATACCGAATCCACTAGTTGGTGATGAAATCCAACATCGCAACAATGAGATGAGAAGGGGCGGGGCTAGGGTGGAAAAGTTACGTTGACGACCTGCTTAATAGACTTACACCCTGGTGAAAGATTCCACGCAGTAATTGTGGATTTACCCTCCAAGGCTTCCACACAGTAATTGTGGATTTACCTTCCAAGGAGCCCGAGTGAGTTTGGCCAACGTCGATTCCAGGTACCGTGAAGACTTTCCCCTCCACAGTCACCTTGGGTAAGAACCTAGAGAGATAAACAACTAAGGTCACCACAAACAACAGTACAGCCTGGGGGAACGGTCGTCAGTCCGATCCACACGCAAGGGCAGGGTATCAAGCCCGAAACCAACTTAAAGGCTTCCATTGATAATTGTGGGTATACCTCGGAGTGATCCCCGTAATACATGCAATCTCTACACCGATGTCAACAAAGTGGGTTAGTATCTCCGCCAACACCAATGCAACCTAATGCTTGACCCTTGTGTTAGAAGGGCTTCCCAGGACAATATGCTGCCAATGGAATTTTACACTCCCTAACTCAAGATTCTATTGTGTGTTTTTGAGCTTTTGGAGAGTGTGTCTCTCTTCCTACTCCAAAGCACTAGCCTAGCTAAATGTTGGTGTAAAAGAGCCCTAGAAAAGAGTTACTAGATACATTTTAATATTGCGCAATGTTTTTAAAAGCTGTTATTACTCAAAGGCAATGGAAGTGAAACTCATGATGTGTGACTCTGACTCAAATAATGCAAGGATATGATGAAATATAATTCTTTTCATTCAATGAATCCTAATTATGGGAGAGAGAGAACAATTTCCGAATCAATCTCAATAAGACAATGCAAATGCAATGCTCAATTTCCGTTTAGATGTGAATGAAAACAATCATGTATCAATGAACAATTTCTCTATATGTCTTTTTTCAAAACTTCAATACTCTAAAAAATTTGATTTTCAATGTTTTTGACAAAGCAAAGAACAAAATCTTGAAAGAAAACTAAATGGTTCACTTTCCAAGAAGAACTCTGATTAATGAGAAAATAAAATCAAACCATCAATAATCAAACAAAGACAACCCACCCAAAACTTTCAACGAAAGTAAAAGCAAAAACAAACCAAAGAAGTTCCTCAATACAAATGCAAAAGGTCCTTTCGAACCAACAAGCAAAAGAGAAACAACCAAAACTTGACTCTCAACCAATCCCTGGTCCTCAACTAGTCAGATGCATTCAACTTCAGAAGTCAGAAGGAAAGAAAATGCCAACAAGAGCTAAGAAAAGAAAGTCAAGTTACAAAGGCAATAAAAGACATAGAAAACCTAGATCAGCTCAAGCAAGCAAACAAAGCTAAAGATAGGTAAGTCAATGATGTACTGAGCCAAAAGGGTGTAATTCAACCTTACTGAGCAATTGAAAAAGTCAGAACTTGAATTCAAAAATTTCAAAAAAAATGTTCGCAGGCCAGTGTGTAACACATCGCGAGAATATATGGTTCTCGCAGGCCACTATGATGCAACATGCGAACAGTTCACACTGGAATATATAAGCAAGGTGCGAACCTCAGTGGTTCTCGCAGGCTGCTAATGGACACAGTGCGAGAATCCCTGAAACTAATGAAAAATTTGAAAAGGCAAGCAAAAATCAAGCTGGCTTATGAACCCAGAAGGTCTCTCAGGATGTCCTGAGGACTCAGACACTGACAAAACAGGAGAGAAAGGAAAACAGAGCAAATGGCCACAGAAAATTCGAAAACCAAAAAGAAAAAGGGATAAGTCCCCAGCGGAGTCACCAATTTTGTTTCAGGATTAATTCGTAAGTGCGGACACGAACCGATCTCCCCAGATCCACCTGGATCTGGAACAAAACAGGACATAATACTACTCTTTCCCTAGACCTAGCCTATTGAATGAACTAAGAGTTAAGGATAATGGACATACCTTATGAACGCTTTCCTTATGTCTCTGTTGTTCCAAGCTTCGCTCCAATGCTCTCGTCCCGTTCAGATCACAACAGAACAAACCAATCGAAGCAAAGACGAATTAATATATTCAATGACTAGTCTATACATATGATCAAGGAATTATGTAATAAAGTGACATCATCTTTATGGGAAAGGGACATATTACTGTATTGAATTAATTGAAAGTGAAACTTACAACCTGAGCCTTGATATCGTAGGTCTCCTTTCGATGGCTCTTAGCTCTGATACACACACTTGCTCATGCATGAAGAAAATCAACCACATATGATGACCTAGCTGTTGTCTCTTGCTACTGTAGCATCAATTCTCCATACACTCTTTCACCAATTCTCCAATCAATCTCTAAGTAGTTCAACTTAACCCTTTCCATGAGCAATCTCCTCAATATATAGGAGAAGATAGATTAGTTACTAGGATAGGGAATGATCCCAAGATATCTGGAATGCCAGCACCTGACTAACTATTCGAAAGCCAACTCACCCTTCTAGAAGATTCCCTTCTAGAAGGCTCGAGATCTTTATCTTTTTCCTCTTTAAAAACATGTTCGCACCCTAACCATGAGTACAGTGCGAAAAGTTCACACCCCAGCTTAAGGTAGTCTGCGGGAATCAAGCATTTTCACAGGTGGATATATAGGTAGCCTGTGAACATCCTCAAAAGTGTGATTTTTGGAAGAAGACAACTGTAACTTTTCTCATGAAAGTGTCTTTAATGAAGAGCTTGATTTTCCATCATCATAAAATCACCATGACATCATCACGATGACCAAAATCATGGATAACACCTTCCCACGACAATGAGCCTCCTCTAAGGCTTAACCCAACCTACTTCATCTCCTTTCTTGTCACAATGCATGGTTAGTAGGCTCCTCCTTACCATTTTCACATACACATTTGTGGGGCTTTTCCCTCCCCCATAACCCCTCACCTCAACCACCTAATATCCAAATATCCATTGTCTCTTCCACATCATCGACAACCCCTCATTACATATATGTTCATTGCCACACCATCCCATCACTCTCGTTGCCTCTCTCCACTATGTCGAATATTTCCATGTGGAAATCTAGTTATATATTTTTCTTTCTCATAAAAATCTAACACAAATGTATACAATCTTAAATGTGCAGTTTCAACATTGTTGAAATATTGTATCTGCAAACATTATTTTATTTATTATTGATGTATTACTCATTAGATCAATCCCCTTTTGTGGATTGATCATGTCAAGCATTATAAATGACCAAATCCCCTTTTAAGGATTGGTCAAACCCTAATTGTAATGTGAAAATTAAGAAGTCAGCCCCCAGACAAATTAAAGTGGTTCTAACCACCCAGAAAGACAAGTCGACCCTGCCAGTGAAGAGACACCTCCTTTCAACACTTGTCAGTTTGTATAAATAAAGGAATCCAACCACTCATTTGTTCACTCACTCAGCTCACTCATCTAGTGCGCAAGTATTGAAGGAAGTTGTAGTTACCAGTTGCCATAAGAAGAAAGAGAGATAGGCACATTCCTTGGGAGAGGATATTCTCTAGTGTTTGGTTTATTGTCTTGGCATTGTATTGGCTATTTATATTAAGGAAGTTTTTGCTGGGTTTTCTCCCCCATGAGGTTTTCCCAGGATAAATGTTGTGTATCTTGTGATTGTGTTTCTCTCAGTGATCCTACCTATGCTATTGTTATCTAGTAAATTGAAAAGAAACCTAATAATAGCTCAAAACTTAACATGGTATCAGAGCTAAGTTGAAGAGAGAATCTTTCACTGGATAAATAAAAACGCCACTGTTGTCATACAAGAAAATTAGGGATTTTTATTGAAGAGGAATTTAAGCCCAAGTGTCATCTAGAAAATTGCGCTCTATCCCAAGGAACTCTTTGGCACCTTTAGCACACCTTTTCAATGGATAGAACTCATGGAAAGTGAAACCCTAGTTTTCACTGGTACCAGAAATACCAGAAAACCAGAAGCACCAGTCCAGAAATCCGTTGGTCAAGTTTGAGGGGGGTAAAATTTGGATTTTTCAGAAATCTGACTACACCAGCTTACTCACCTCAACTCAACACATCTAGCCCCTGGATCAGAATTTCAAAAATTGAATTTTGAAAAATTAGGGTTTCCTCATAAAACCCTAAGTTGTAGTTGCATTTGCAGTCTCAGAATCAATTGTAGTATCAATTGCATGTGCATTATCATCTATAGTACCAGTTGCAGTCACCCTTGAAGTTTTTAAGAGTTGGTAATTATTACCATTGCTTCCAAATGGTTCCACTACCTGTAAATACTATCATAGGTATGTACTCACATATGTTTAAATGGTTAATCTTTAAAGGGTATTTGTAGGAGAAGGGATCTCTTGCCATAGATCCAGAAGGATCTCAAGATCCAACACATTCAGAGGAATAATGCAACCTAGGTTTGATTATTCTGATATGCATCTATTTGTTATGACATTATTTTGATCTAGGTTGCATGGTGAAGCTATGACCATCATACTAACCTTTGGTCAAAATTAAAGTCAAGGTATTATATGGATTAAAGTTGAGAACACAAAATTTATTCTGTAACCCAACTTTTTGTCAAAGATAGCATATTCTCTTAGTACAAAGGACATATTGAAGAAAGCACTTGTCATATTGAGTGAAGGACACTTGGAAGAAAATAAACACACTCATTCTTGAGGACAAGACTCTAGGTTCCAGGTTTGATTAATTAAGTTGATAAGATTCAAAGTTGCACATGACAAAGTTGATAACTACCCCATTACAAGTAGACACTATAGTTGAGGTATTAGTCTTTCAAAATCATTATGCTTGGTATCATGTGAGCATATTGAGATAAATGCTTAATGTAATCATTTACCAGATACAACTAACATCTCCTCTAGGAGAAACTTCTTGTGTTGATTCTAGGTTACTATGGATGAATGTTTGATCACAACACTAGAAGAGTGTTGATCTCATTTCGTATTGTATTTCTTACTTTTGATCTTTGTTTCAGACATGTCACAAGTGATAGATATAGAGCTACTGTGACAATTATTCGTGCTATTGTTTTATTTACTATTATCAAAAGAGTATTATTCTTGCTTGTTGTTTTGTTGACCTTGTTTCAGGTCACAGGTGATAACCCTAAGGAATCTATAGTGAAGGTTGCAGAAGGAAACATATTAGATGAGACATGAAGAAGATTATTTACATAACCATATACATTCATGTACCAAAGAAGATGAAGAAGAAGCTATCTGTTGAGATCCAGAGTATCTCATACGGAGATTAATTGCAAGGAGCAGAAGGCTCCAAATATGACCACACATTAGAACAAGAACTCATAGAAAACTTGTTCAGAGGATAATGAAGCCACCTTGACAGGAAACAAAATTCACTTGAAGTCTGACTCAACTTTTCATATCTAGACTTGGTATTCAACACCAAGTATACTCCTTAAGAGATGATGAAGTCCTTATAGACTTAGAAGAAATCGAGAGTAAGCCTAATCTCATAAAGGATAAAATGAAGAGACAAATTCTAGGACTAGGAGATAGATGCCATGAGAAGACTAGATCGTAGATTCATAAACTAATAGGAGATATGAAATCTCCTAGAAGATTCCCTTGTTTCAGTAACAGAGAAGGAAGCCAGTCAGAAAGACTAGGATATGGATTCTTCCGTGAGACTAGAAGAAATGTCATTATTGACTTCCAAGATTGATCTATACAGATCAAGCATGTTGCAGATGTACAAAGCCTGATGTCTGTCCATAGGATTCTCCCATCAAGAGGGAGAAGACTATGACAAGACACTTACTCCAGTAATTGAAGAAATATTTCCAATATTTATGAAGACAACTAGAACAACCATGATTCAAATATAGTTGATGAGATGCAGGTAATTGCAGGTTGCTCCAGTACCGTTATTATAGATGTAAAGGGAGCAGGTTGATCTAATATGGATTCAGAAAGAAATAAATGTTTGAACTCAAGAAGGTACTCATGATATTACAGAATAAAACTTCAAGGATGATGATTAGAAGCTCTTAGTTTGGTGCAAGAGGGATCTATGTCTCCGAGTTCGAAATAGAGGATCATGATTTGGTGCAGTTAGGAAAGCAGTGGCCCATGGAAATGTTTACTCAGTGGATGAGTAATAAGATATTTCGATCAAGATGAAAGTTATCCAGTAGATGGGTGGTGCCTAGCAGATGGGTAGCATGGTATTATACCATGGAAATATTTTGGAACACAAGAGATTTTTTCAGATCCCATAGCTAGACCTTCATAGAGAAGGAGAAAGAGAAGAGACCTTTGTAGAGAAGGAATGAGAAATCCTACAGGTAGACCTTCATAGAGAAGGAAAATAGAGGATACTTTCATAGAGAAGGAAGAGACCTTCATAGATAAGGGGAATGAGAAATTTTCCAAGGTTGGCCTCTGTCCAAGTGTTGAGTTTTGGATACTCTAGGGACATGCTAGAATACCCTCATAGATAGGGGTCTAACCACCCTTGTAGAGAGGAGTGTGGATTTTTCTCCAAAGGGGAAGTAGGCAGATACTCCCCTCTGGCAAGAATTGAGTAGCCTGGAACACAAACCTTGATCATGTGGAATGGTTAGTTGGCTCTTGAGGTTTGTGTTATGATCCTGTGTGGATCATGGAAAGGGAGTCTAGTCTTTACCAAGCTAACATCTTAGCTTCTCTAGTTCATGTGGGATGACTAGGAGTGAAGCTATGGTAGTAGTCCTCCCCAGTGGATGGGTGAGATAGATGAATACAAGATAAGGGAGAACATAAAAGGAATGGAAAAAATCATAGAATATCTTTTGTGTAAAGATAAGACATATTCTGTGTGAAGACATGATATCTTCTATGTGAAGATAAGATATTTTCTGTGTGAAGATAAGATATCTTATGTGTGAAGATAAAATATCTTCTATGTGAAGATATGAAAGAGTATCTTCTGTGTGAATATGAAAGAAAGAAATATTATCTTCTACATGAAGAAAAACTTTCTATGATTTATAGATATGCCAGTCAGTGTTCCAGATGTTGTTGATGTTAATGCCCTCTCTCTCTCCTGATGATGTTGTAGAATACCCTTCTTGTTAGGGGGGAGTGTTGAAATATTGTAACTGCAAAGAGTATTCTATTTATTATTGATGTATTACTCATTATATTAATCCCCTTTTGTGGATTGGTCAAACCCAAATTGTAATATGCAAATTAAGAAGTAGGACTACAGGAAAATTAAAGTGGTTCTAAACACCCAGAAAGACAAGTCGGCCCTGCTAGTGAAGAGACACCTCCTTTCAGTGCTTGCCAGTTTGTATAAATAAAGGAATCCAACCACTCATTTGTTCACTCACTCAGCTCACTCATCTAGTGCGGAAGTATTGAAGGAAGTTGCAGTTACCAGTTGCCAGAAGAAGGAAGAGAGAGAGGTGCATTGCTTGGGAGAGGATATTCTCTAGTGTTTGGTATATTGTCTTGGCATTGTATTGGATATTTATATTAAGGAATGTTTTGTTGGGTTTTCTCCCCCATGAGGGTTTCCTGGGATAAATGTTGTGTATCTTGTGACTGTGTTTCTCTCAGTGATCCTACCTATGCTATTGTTATCTAGTAAATTGAAAAGAAACCTAATAATATCTCAAAACTTAACAAACATCAACCCCACTCTTAGGAAGATGGGATACAATAAAAAACGTATGATAAGGTGAACGCTCCCTCCTTTTTATATTTAAAAAAAGAAAAAAAACATATAAAAGCACAAACATGAAAGAATGAGATAAATATCTAACTCTATATATTATTTTTATTATTGATTAAATCAGAACCAATAAAAATTAAAAAAAGGTCAAAGTTTCAAATGTTAGTGGAAAAGACAAATGACATGACTTGACTTGATTGGAAGAGATCAAAGTTTCAAATGTCACCGGAGAGGACAAATGCTTTTATTCATCTCAACCATTAGTATGTGTTTAACTACATATATTATTCTTATTGGCTCCTCTAGGACTTTATTTGAAGAGTTCAAAGCTTTAAATGTTTGTGGAGAACTTTAAATGAAATGACTTGATTGAAAGAGATCAAAGTTTTGTATGTCACAAGAGAGGACAAATCTTTTGTTCATCTCAACCAATGGCATTACTTTAGATGACAATGATGTGACTACAAAAGTTGTTTTTATTGACGGAGTTAAACTCCTTGGGAGAACTATGAAGGTGGTGTCTTAATTTTTTTTGGAGAAACTTGCTTTGAATACCATAGAAAGAATTTTTTCCAATCACATTGAAAGAAGCTTGTCCGATCAAAATAATATTCTTAAATGGCACTCACAAGGATATGAGTGTGAAGCTTTTATTTGTGGAGGAGATAAATTCATGGGTAGAATTATGAAGGGAGAGTTTTCAAAGTCATTGGAGGAGTTTGTTTTGAATCATAGATGAAGCTTATTCAACATGATGGAAGAAAAATGTCTCATTAAAAGAATATTCTCAAACTGTTTTAATTTAATTCTAGAACTTTCTATTCAAAATAAAATGATATAAAGAAGGAAAACATTAACTGTTGAATAGTGTTGTCATTGATTTCAAAATAAACCATTGGTGATAAATATGAAGAAGCCTCTCCAAAGTGGTCCCCTTATGGCATAGCTTTAAACATGGCCCGCATGGGAAGACACTTTGAAGAAGCCCACAAGAAGCCCCAGATGTGTGGTCAAGAAGCCCCACAATTGTTTGAAGAAAAAGAGTATGAAGGACACTGCAAATGCATGTAAAACCTCCATGGATTGATAGCCCTCGTCAAGTCATTTTCAATGTTAGGTGGCACACCACCTGATTCCTCAAGGTTGAGAATATATTCCCTATTAAATATTATGATGTGAATTTGCCAATAAAAAGTGTTGCAAATAAGAAGTTATAGGTCGACCCTAAAGTTAAGTAAAGGAAGCGCTTGGAAGGGTATAAATACACATTAATAACCTCACATTTTCATCATTCAATATTGTGATCTCTTAGCAAAAGTTTGGTGGTTAATTTCAGAGGGAAGATGAAGCGAAGAAGGGTGAAATTCGAAGGGAAGATGAAGTCTTGTGACGATTTGTTCTAAGGTATGTTTTTTGAGGGTCATCTTGGAATTTTCAATATAACTTTTTTTTCTAGAATGATTCAGATAGGAAACATTGGAAGATGTTGAGAATACATATAAAGGTACCTATGGTACTAATTTGTTCTTCTAGGTTGTTTTACTTTTGGAGATACACTCTATTGAAGATATGGTTTTTTACTAGTCCTATAACTAGTCTCAAATAGGTGTTTCGGGTAAAATAGTCATAACTTCTTCATAGAGGATCCAAGTTCTGTGAGACCAATTGCATTGAAATAATACAGTTCATAATATCTTTTTTCTGATTTTTGGAATCAGATATCAAATATTGAGCGCGTGGAATGTTGTACAATTTCACTCTCTAGAATAGGCCAAAATTCAACAAGGTTTTCCATTTTCACTATAACTCTTTTTCAGGGATGATTCAAGGAGTGCGACTTGGAGGAATATCGTAGAAGATATCAATGGTGATTGGGTAAATTTTTAATACCTTAATTCATTACAATTATAGATTTATACTTTTTGGAAGCTAGGGTTTGTGACTAATCCATAAACTAGTCCCAAACAGGTGTTGGGGTTTATATGTGGACCTAGAATTTCTATGTGGACCTAGTTTGATGATGATGATGTATCAATTACGGTGACATAGACAATGATAGTGACAATGAAAGTGACAAGTTCATTCTCTTATATATATTTGAGGGTGGAAGGAAGGGGAAAGGAAAGGGGGTTGAAGCCTCCTTCCAGTTGGAGCTGGAGAATCCAGGGAGTTGTAGCTTACTTCAAGTTGGAGCATATAAATTAGGAGGTTGAAGCCTCCTTCTAGTTGGAGCTAGAGAATAATGGAAGTTGTAGATTCCTATGAATGTAATCTTATTATTATATAAGAAAAACATTATGTGGGTTTCCACGTAAATTTGTTGTGCACTGTGTATTTGTTCTTTTGCTCTTTATTGTATATTGGATTCATTTATTTGATTAAAAAGTTAAAGTTTTTAAAAGTGTTCAATTTTACTTGATATTGATTCACCCCCCCTCACAGTATCAACTTTAACCACCATATAGTCTCTAATGTTGAAATATTGTAACCACAAAGAATATTCTACTTATTATTGAGTTATTATATTATGGACCAATCCCCTTTTGTGGATTGTGTTATCATAGAGAGTCACCCTCAGACTACTAGAGGAAAATCCCAGTACCCATCAAAATGTAAATGGATTAAAATGATTTGAGTAGGTGGATCAACAAGATGAGAAAGAAAGGGAAAGGGCAACAAAAAGTATACAAAGGCATTCCATTGGGCATGGAGTCATAACATCCTACGGATCAAAGGCAATCAAACTGTATATCAGACAAAGAGATATATAATGATGAGTAGAAGCATAGTGAATATGAAAAGGAAGAATATCCATTATGCATAGATCTTTTCTGCAATAGATGAATATTTTCTTAAACAATAAATAATGATTTAATGGGAAAGCTACAACAGATCCTCTGTTTTTCATGAATTCAACAATCAATGGCAGCTATGCAAAACCTTCAATATATTCATGCAAGAAGATAACAAAGAAGTGGGAAAATAAAGAAGACAATATGATAACATCTCTCATGAATCTTTAATGGCAGAAAATTTCATTACAAGCAGTCCCTCATGCTTAAAAATGAGCAACTAATATTGCTCCTACTCTCTCTAGCCTCTCTGGCTCATGAATCTAACCCTCCTCTCCTCTTGTACAATGAATATATATCAATCTAGGTCCTTTCCAGATCACGCATTCAAACCCCCACATAACATTCTCCTTATGTATTTATATTCTAAATAGTAACAACAACTTGAGATGTGAGCTGGCCTTTCTAGCATAGGATTCTCCACAAAAAACTACTAATCTAACATCTGTACAAGTGAAACTAACAGACTGCTAGAAACATGGAGCATGTTGGCAACAACTCTAACAAGATAATAATGACATGATTTGTTGTTGCTTGGGCGCATCTCCACCAGTGCCATGTTTCCTACAAGCCTTTGTGCTGAGCTCCATCTGCCACCTGGTGATCATTGGTTCCCTCCAAATCTTCAAATCTAGGAAGAGGCAGTGAATTCAAAACTGTTGACTGTAATAGCCAATTCATAGCATATTTTCATAGCGCAACTGGTAGAATATTATGTAGTTCCTACCTATGTAAAATTGTTCTACAACAGATTCTGTAGCGCATTCGGTAACAGATTTTGTAGCGCCCACCTGTAAAATTATTTCGCAACATCTTTTTGTAACGAACTGCCACTTTATGCCTGGCTAGGTGATTCTGCAGTGCTTTCCGCAGAAAATATACAATCATGTTTGTGTGGATGATTCTGTAGCGTTAGGTGCTACGAAATGCTCTGTGTTTTTCTATGTCATCCAATGAACCTAAAAAGACCCAAAAAGTCTTAGCAGAAGGATATAGGCTTGTAGATGCCTCTAGTAGGTGAAATTATGGCACTTCCCTCAAAACTTCAAGTTGCAAAGGTTGATCATCATAAAAAATGGGTCTACCATCCTTTCCATTTCATATTTTCAATCTGAGGGTGACTCTCAGTGTTAACATTCTTGGTGTCATTGTCGGGGATGACAATGAAGACACCTTCTCTGGGTGAACTATGATGATTGTATCTAGCTTTAGATGGTGAACTGAATCTAGACACTTTTAGACTACTTATATTTCACCATGGAGACTCCACTGTTCATATATCTATTGGAGACTCCATTGTTTTGAAATGGACAAGATCCTAGCTTAGAGGTATGCTTTCTGTGATTTTGCAAAGATAGTCGATTTTCCAAATCCAGTGCCTAGTGGAGATGAATGGGAAGGTTGCCTTCCTAGGTTTAGAGGAGAGGATTGGGAAGTACTAGTTGATTTTTTATTAGACTTTCATGAGTGCATGCTTAAGCTGAAAGTTGTACATGAAGATGTCCTCATTAAATTGTTTAGATATTCTTTGGATGGGGCAACTCATGATTGGTGTAGATCTCTCCTGGTTGCTAGTGTGAGTTCTTTGAAGAGTTTTCATAATGTCTTTCATTCATTTTATGAAGATAAATTTTTAGTTGACTTCCTCTATCCAGAATGTTGTCATGAATTTGATTTGTTGTATAAAGGATCTTATAACCATGAAAGATCTTCTTATGTTGAAGAAAATGTCACAGTTGAAGAGATTATTCATGATAATCAGGATTTCAAATGTTTACCTACTATTGTTTCCGATTATTATGGATTTCAAGATCATTTTTCTCTAAATACAAATCATGAAGATCAATTTTATTTTAGTCAAAAGTCTCTTGAAATCAGTGAAGGAAACCCACAACAACTTTCATATTTGCAAACAAAAGGAATTTGCAGCACTCATGAGGAACTGAATTTGCAGAGATCATTTATTTTCAAGCTAGAACAACAAGAAGACTGTAAGTATGATTCATATTTGAGACAACCTTTGATAGTTTTTTCAGATATTTCTATGGATCGAGATATAGATCATATTGGTGTTCATATTCCAAATCATTTTGAGCAAGAAGTAGTGGATGATTGTATAGATAACCACATAATTAAATTTTATCATAATCAGAATCTTTTAAATCCTGTTATACCATCATCATATGATCACTTTTATGAAGAGGAAATTGTCATCTATGATGATCAAGAATTGCTCTTGAAAGATCAAGGAGGTCATCAATTTTTTAACAAAGGGGAATGCATACATGAACAGTCATTTTTTTCCGAATCAATATGATTTTGATCTCAATTTTGAAGATCCAGTGGCAGCCTTACTAGAGTCATATCTTTCAGATTCTTTTAAGTTTTCATATTTTATCATATCACTAGCACTTGTGGGTGAGAATTATTTCTTGAAGGAGTTTTTATGGCTACGGTTATGTTTTTGTTATTACCTTCTATTCAGTGGAATAAAGGAGATTCTTTTATTCATGAAGTTACTTGTATGGTTACATTGGAAACATGACTTTACTTGAGTCAGCATCATACAATTGATTAGAGTAGGAGTGTGCATGAATAAGCTCAGTATTTGAGTATTTGTTTTCAGTTTTCAATAAATAAGTAGATTTTCTCTCAGTATATTAGGATATGACAAAAAGTAAATATCATATCTTGAAGGTTTGCAAAGGATTGGTTGCACAAGACAGATGACTCCATAGCCCTAGGATAAGGCATTGAAGCTACTTGTTCTTGGAAGCTCACAGGGAGCATGCCATCCCCTCTAGAGACAATGTTTTCACATGAAGTTGTTAAGGGTCACATGTAGTTGTTATGGGTCAATTCATCCTTAGATTTTTTTAAAATTTTTATCTATTAGTATTTTTAAGTTTTATTTTGATTTCCTCCTTATGGTCTTCTTAGGTTAACTCAAATAAATGAAGGTTGGAGCTTGGCTCACACATTTGACCCACACCTATGGTTTATACCCTTGGTTCATTTCCTACGGTTTATACCCTTGGTTCATATCCTATGGTTTGACAGCTATCACTATCATCCCCATGACACCACAAGCCTGACATTTCACTACCTCCATTCATATGCTTGAACCCCTCCACTATGTCCCTTTACCCATTAGGGAGTCAAATAAAATCCCTTCTAGTATGCTGCCAACTCACTAGTTGTTTTCGTAGCGCATCTTTTGTACACCCTCCCTCTTTATCATCCTTTCAATTATGAAGTTGATTTCATGTCATTTCATTGTTTTCAACATCCATGTTTTCAAAAGGAATAATCATGATTTGGTCATTAAATATTTCTAATTGTTTATCAAAGTTTGAATTATGCTCCTATCTCAATGCTGCAGAAACTCCTAGTCGAAACAACGTTGCAGATTCTTCTACAAACTGGCTAACAAAGGGGAGTTGAAGGTTAGAATGGTTGCAGGAAGTTTCAATCTATCTGAAGGACATCTACAGTTAAGCTGTGGTGTCTAGGCAATCCTTGAGTTGTCTGAGCTCTGTTGAAGATCAATTTAAGGCTCTGCTAAATTTCCATAGCACCTGGTGTAGTGAATTGTGGATCCCTTTACCAACCGGCCCCTTTACTCTTGATATCACCAAATTCTCAGCCTATCTATAGTTTTTTCAGCTTATTCCACTGCAATTGAAAAAATCCTACTATCAGCGCTGTTGTGCCTATCTATTTCTTGGACCTTGTTGTTTTTGCTACAGAATTTGCTACTAATTGTGCTACAAATCCCCTGTTCCAGTGCTACAAACCTGTGTCAAACTCAGTTCATTATCCTCTAATCACATATCCTGCATCATCTCTTTTCCTTTACAGTTTCAATTAATATTTCAAATTTAAAATATGTCTATGCTGAAATTTTAAAGAGCCTTATTGATTTTAATGATGATGACCCTGCATGATGGTGAAATGTTAGTTTGAAAACTTTGATAGTTGTTGATTCCATGCATATCATTTTCCTGAAGCATTTTCTTCATTTTCTTAAGCCATCATATTTCTCTTTCATTAGCTTAGATAAATATTGATGTGCTAGCTCAATATGCAACAAGGAGAAGTGCCAGACTCAGGAGATGAGATGGAGTGGTTGAAAGGCCCTCATTTTGAAGAAAGGTCATCCATGCATTTTTGAAGTTTTGTGGAAAGTATCATGCTTACACCATATATGGAGGCATCTACAAGCTTATACACCTTTGGATAAACGTTTTGGGTATTTTGGGCTCAAACTGCACAAATTGGACAACTATAGGACATTTCGTAGTGCCTGGCGCTACAAATGGGCTACATAATGTGTCGCGAAAACTTTGTTCTAAGACTACAGAACTGATATTTTTGACCAGCTGACTTCCAGGTGGATTTCCAAGTGATCCAGGATGCATTTTCAAAATACAAAGGAGGTTATTGTCAAGCATGGACCCATGAACATTAACCTCTTTCATTTTTCATACAAGTTTCACGGATTGGGAGATTCGAAAGAGTCTTTGAGCCCTATGTTTTTAGTTTTTATGATTTCCTGTTTGAGTCATGTTTTTGCGACACGTATTCCGGCTAGCTGGAGATGAATTTCAAGAAACCTAGAGAAGTTTTTCTTTAGAACGATATTATCTACAAAAAATGTTCTCATATTTACACAACTATTATATTTTGAGAATTAAAAATGTAATTGTGAAGTCTATTTTTCATAATTTCGCCTCTTGAAAAGCAAGAAATCAGTTAAACAAGTCATTTTCTGTTTGTAGTTGTTTCTATTTTGGGAAAGGGGTTGGAGTTTGAATGGTTGAGAAGATCTCCCTATTTTGTAATATTTTGACTAAAAAGAGCCATACTATAGTTTATGTATGAGATCTGAGATATTTTGATTAATAGAAGTCAACCTCTTTTCATTATCTTGTTTCTTCTTACTCTGAATGCTCATTATTGAATGATCCTTATGAGTTGTTATAGTTGTGTTATAATGGATGTTTGATTATGATGTTGTTGCAAATATTTTTAGTATTTTAAAGTTTAGTTCAAGAGGTTCTTGTGACTGATCTTTTCCTTCACCTAGCTACCAGAAGGCCTGATTCTTATAGCAAACCTATTCATCTTCCTCACCAAGTCTTCCATCTACTCACACTTATCTTTAAACCATTGATTTAAGCTAATCAAAACCTCATTTTCTTATGCATAATATCTTAGATTTTATGTGTTGAAACATTGTTATGCTGAGTTTTTTCCTTTTGACCTTCTATCATTAATCTACATTTACAAACCTATTTGATGGGTGTTGGGATTATCCTCTTGCAATTTGAGGGTGACTCTCAGTGCTAAAAAATTGATCATGTAGGGATTTTTATATAACCTGTTGAAACAATGTTTATTACTCTTCTCGAAACCCAAAACTCAATTGTTCGTTGGTTATGGAGCTGCCCCTAGTTATAAAAAGGAGTAAAAGGCCCTTTAGGAATTTTGAGTTTCAGGGTTTAGCTATTCATGAAGTATAAAATCCGAAACAACATATTTTTGGCGTTGTTTCCGGGGATGGAGAAACGAAGCTATTATTCCCTGGGAGAACGAAATTTGTAATCTTCTCTCTTTGATAGTGAACAAAGAGTGAACACATTATAAAGGCTAAACTTTTATTATTCACTTGGCGACTCCACATTTAAGTAAGCTAGAATCCAATTGAAGGAAGACCAGACAACACCCAGATGATAAGAATACCGTGCCTGTTTCCAACCCCCCAAAAATACTAAAACCAATAGGTTCCCTTAAGCAAAATATTGTGGTTTATCATCCTAAATATACACAGTCTAAAGCTAATCTTCCTCTTGAAACGCTAACTTCGCAAGATGTTTCCACCCAAACCCTTTTTGGAGAAATGTCGGCTAAGACAGTTGAAGCCGAGACCCTAAACTCAAATTTAGTTTCCCCGGAAATTAAATCTGAAACTCATACAACTACCTCCTGTGTAAACGAAGGTGATAATCCCTCAGCAAAGCTCGCGTCGATTGATATCCCACCAAATCTTCAGTTAGATTTCCCGACCTCACAAAGTCTCAAAGAGTATACCATATACTTAGATTCCATGCTTGCGGGTTCTCCCATTTACATCTCTTGCAAATTAGAGGAACCGAGTCTCCGTATCCTGTTCCCCCCTTTTTCATCTTTCTCGTCTCCTGATAAACAGTTTTCAAAGCCTTTCTCACTTCATCCTAAAGAAGCTAAAGGATCTCTATACATATTCCAAAAACCTCTTTATAATCTACCAGTTACCTCCCCTAAGATATCTATGGTGGTTGTCGGAGGAGAAAGAGTGGGGGGCCAAGGGCCACCTCCACCCCCCCAGGATTTTTGCTAAAGTAGCTACTAGGTACGCTCCTTTGGTCCTCCCAGTACCACTTCATGATTTACCTGAAAACTACATGAAAGACATACCTAAGTTTATAGGGGAAGGAGACCTAACCACGACCGAACATATAAATTTATTTGATCAATTCACAAATATTCTAGGTCTCGAACATGAAGATGTGTATTCACGGTTGTTTGTACAAACCTTTGAAGGATATGTGAGAACCTGGTTTCGAAGTCTGCCTGCAGGTTCGATATTATACTACAATGCACTAGAAAACTCTTTTCTTAGACAATGGGGCAAAAGAAAAGATCACTTATACTATTTAACTGAGTTTGGGGCTTTAAAGAAAAAAAGTTTAGAAACTGTTATTGAATTCATTCAAATATTTAACAAATTATATAATAAGATCCCAGTTGAAGTTAAACCGTCCCAACCTACAACAAAGTTAACCTTTGTAGGAGCCTTCAAACCTGATTTTTCATTATTATTGAGAGAAAGGAGAGTGGCCAACCTAACCCGAATGCAATATGATGTCGTAGATATTGAGTCAAACATGATGGCTTCTGGTAAATTAAAAGCAAAAGTGGAAATAAGAAATAGAGAGACCAAACATTTTAGGGAAAAAGCGGGACCCTCTGGATCTAGGAGATCCTTGGATGATAAAATGGATGATATGGCTAGGATAATAAAAGAGCTATCAAATAAAATCTCAAGGATGGAGCTAGATCAATCCAAAGAAGATCAACTCGTTAAGAGAGAATTCAAAAGAAACGCCAATCCTCAGATACAACAAAGACAGATTAAAAATGAATATCAAAAAGTTCAAACTCCTTTAAAATATGAAAGTTTTATAGGAGGGAATGACATGCAAGAATATGAGGATTTAGAAGATGACATGAATAATATCGGCGATGATTGCCAGCAACCTTATTTGACTAGACAAGATTACGAGAGGTATTTAAACATGAAACATCGGTCTAATGAGGATATCAACACAAATAATACAGAAGATTCTTCTTACTAGGGGATCTCCGATACTATCATAGATGAGCTCCATCATAAGTATAATCTTAGATATAAAACTAAAAACGTAACCACTACCCAACCAAAGAAAATCTTGCCTAGAGGCGAAGTTTATGAGCCAGCTCAAAATGAAATCGAAATAAAAAATACCAAAATAAAGGGAGTTGAGATCCAAACTGGGAAAACTAAAACAATTGAAACACAGACATCAGAAACAAAGATAATTGAGAATAAATCAATGCAAAGAAATAAATCAGAAAGGAAAGAGACCAAACTCTCGATCAAAGAAACCGAAAAGGCTACAGGAAGCTTCATCCTTGAAAATGAGATTAATAAAATCAAGATTCCTATACCTTTGGTCGAACTAGCAAAAAATCCTGCATACTGAAACAAATTGCTAAATTGATAAATTTTTCAGATACTGAAAGTCAGGCTGATGTTATAAACTTGGAAGATGATAAACCTAATATAATCTTTGGTCCAAACCTTGATGGTGCCAGAGATACTGTGGCCCCTTTTTATATTACGCTGACAGTACACGATAGCCTGCTTCATAATTTCATGTTGGATTCAGGATCCTCTCACAACGTAATGCCCAAAGGCATCATGGATAGGATGGGTCTTGAAATCACTCAACCATATGGAGACTTATATTCTTTCGACTCAAGAAAACTAAAATGTGTGGGTATGATAAAAGATTTAGTTGTTAATCTTGCTCAAGCTCCTATGAAAAGTGTTCTAATGGATGTAGTTGTTGCTGTCATACCCCCCAAGTATGGTATGTTTTTTTCCAGGTCTTGGGGAGCTAATCTCAGAGGATCCCTTCAATTGGATATGAATCACACCACAATCCCAATCTTCGAAGGATAATTCACACGCTTGTACAGAGAAACAAGGATGGAGTTTACGGTGAGTGATCTGTTAAAACCACATAACTACCCTGTTTATATTGTTGATCATGATTTAGGGAATTGTATTCTATATATTGATGATGATATAAATGAGTGTGCTGAGGATTTCACAGAAAAAAATAAAACAGGAAAGATAAAGAAAATGTATATAGTATTGGAATTTGGAAAATGTTTTTTGATGGTACTTCATCATGTGAAGGAGCAGGTGTAGGAGTACTCTTTGTAGCACCCGACGATGAGTTTATTATCCCTTTCTCTTACAGACTACAGTGGGACATAGACTACAAGAATAATGTGTGCAAGTACGGAACCTTGGTATTGGGGCTAGAGGCTACCAGGAAATTAAACATAAAAAACTTGGAAGTATATGGAGATGCAGAATTAATTATGAAGCAAGTAAATCGACAGTACCAGGCTAAACACCCGAGATTGAGATCTTACATAAATAGTCCCTGGGATTTGATGGAAATTTTTTTCTCATCGGTTAAGATCCATTACATTCCTCGTATAGAAAATCTACAGGCCGATTTATTATCCAAAGAAGCCTCAAACTTCGTACCTCCTACAGATTTCAAATTAACGTATCACATAGATGTGAGGCACAGAACCTCCATACCAAACAACATACAAAATTGGCAAGTGTTCGAATATGATGAACAGATCATGAAGTTCCTCAAAATGGTGGATGACTTTGCTGAAACACACATTGAACAGAAAAAATAGGACGACCAAGCTTGGATTATGCAAGAGGGAGAAGACCCACAAGAGTTCCAAGATAAAATCATGAATCATCGCATGTTAGTGCTAAAAAAAAATCAAATCCCTAAAGGTTTAATCCCTCTAGAAAGATTATTTGACCACAATGACATACCTCTAAAATCTACCTTGCAACCTCAACCAGAAGAAGTCAAAGATTGTGATATAGGCACCAAAGACGAGCCTCGAATAGTAAAAATATCAAAATATCTTCCTCCTGAGATGAAAAGTAAATATGCAGAATTACTCGAGCAATATAAAGACATATTTGCTTGGTCTTACGATGAGTTGAGAACTTATGACACCACTTTGATTGAACACAAGATTCCTTTAAATCCAGGTGTTAAACCTTTCAGACAAAAGATCAGACAAATCAATCCCATATTATTACCCATGGTCGAAAAGGAAGTAAAAAATCTTCTGGACGCTAAGATAATTGTACCACTCATATACTCTGAATGGGTATCTAACCTGGTCCCAGTTAGGAAGAAGAGAGGATAAATCAGACTATGCGTAGATTTTAGAAATTTAAATAAATCATCTCTCAAAGACAATTATCCGCTACCCAAAATGAATCATGTTTTAGAAAAAGTGGTGAGAGCAAATAGAATTTCAATGATCGACGGTTTCTATGGTTACAATCAGATTGCTGTTAACAAAGATGATAAAATAAAGATAACATTCACCATCCCATGGGGTACATTTATGTATGACAAAATGCCTTTTGGTTTGATGAATGCAAGTGCTACTTTCCAACTAGTTATGGATATCACCTTCATCGGTGAAAGAGATAAATTCGTTGTTATTTATCTCGATGTCCTGACCATTTTTTCCAAATATGATGAAGATCATCTGATACACCTCAAGTAGACGTTTGAGGAATGTCGTAAATTTGGTTTGTCTTTAAATCCCAAGAAATCTCACTTTGCGATGCAAGAAGGTAAACTCTTGGGCCATATTGTGTCTCAAGACGGAATTAAAATTGATCCTAAAAGGGTTGAATCTATACACACTATAAATATTTCTAGAAAGGTAAAAGAAATTCAGTCATTTTTAGGAAAAATAAAATTTTTGAGAATATTTATCCCAAAATTTGCTGAAATCGTGAAATTGATCACATATATTCTTAAGAAGAACAACGAAGTCAAATGGACGATTGAAGCTAAAGCATTGTTTGCACGTATCAATAAAGTTATAAGCAAAGTGCCTGTACTGGCAAGCCCTGATTATTTGAAAGAATTTTTTATTTTCTCATTTGCATCTGAACACATAGTTGTATCAATACTCCTCCAGAAGAACGAAAATGGTTTCGAGCAACCAATAGCATTCTTCAGCAAAAGCCTCAGAGAAGCAGAATTGAAATACAACATAATGGAAAAGCAGTCATATGCTATGGTGAAGGCACTAAAGGCTTCTAGGACCTATGTATTACACTCGAAGATAATTGCATATGTACCCATCAGTTCCGTTAAGGATATATTGGTTCATCCTGAGAGTGACGGGAAGAGGGGCCAGTGGCTTGCTAAAATTCAAGAATTTGATCTAGAGGTGAAATTGACAAAGCTTGTAAAGGGACAGGGTTTGGCTAAACTACTAGCCGAATCAAATTTCAGAGCACTTGGTATAAATAAACTACAAGAGTATGAAGGATATTTAGACATAGATGAATTCGACGACCAGATAGCTACAACCAAAATCTAAGAAAAGTTTGCATCTTTGGGTTGGTATAAAGACATAGTATCTTATCTTCTGACTCTAAAATGCCCAAACAATATGTCTCTGTCTAAGACTAGGACATTGAAATTGCATGCGGTGAAGTATTTTATTTCAGAGAGACAATTGTTTTGGAAAGACCCGCTAGGCTTTCTACCGGTTTGTCTAGTAGAATCAGAGACCAAAAGGGTCATAAATGAATTTCACGAGGGTGTATGCGGAGGGCATCATGCATGGAGAGAAACGGCTTATAAAATCCTGAGAGCAGGATATTACCAGCCTAAATTGTTCACAGATGTAAATGCCAAAGTTAGAGCCTATAATTCTTGCTAATTATTTGTAGGAAATTAGAAACTCCTAACACTACCTTTATTCTCCGTTAAAATGGAAGCCTGGTTTCAACAATGGGGGTTGAATTTTATAGGCAAAATTAATCCACATTCTAGCATGCAGCACAAGTGGATCCTGATCGCTACAAACTATTTCACAAAATGGGTAAAAGCCATTTCGATTAGAAAAGTGACAGATTCAATGGTGATAGACTTCCTAGAAGAAAACATATTATCTAGATTTGGCTGCCCTAGAAAGATAGTCACAGATAATGCCCAATAATTCAAATCTATGGTAATGGTCATCTTTTGCCAAAAATACAATATTATACTGGGTCATTCTATGAAATACTACCCCCAAGGCAATGGACTAGATGAATCATCAAACAAAAGCCTAATCACCATAATTAAGAAAGTGTTGAATGAAAATAAAAAATCCTGGCATGTGCATTTGAAATACGCCTTGTGGGAAAATCGGATAGGCACCAAGAAATCGATTCACACTTCTCCATTTCAAATGGTATACGGGAAAGACGTAGTGTTACCCATAAATCTGGCCTTACCTGTGATGAAACTTTGGCAAGATGAGAAAGAAGAACCAAATCACGTCACAAGAAGAATAAATTGGTTGATCGAAGTTCAACAAAACATAATTGAAGTGGATGAAAAGCTTCAGAAATATCAGGACAATATGAAAGTCCTATTCGATCATAGATTTCCTCCCTGGCGACTTGGTTTTGAAATGGGATGCTAGGAGGGAAGACTCGACAAAGCATGGAAAGTTTGATCATATCTTGTATGGACCATTCAAAGTTGCAGCCTCCGAAGGGAAGAACTCATTTTTGCTAGAAAATTTGGACGGTAAAATCTTCAACGCCCCTATCAACGAGCGTTATCTGAAGCACTATATGCAATAAACGATTTCCAAAATCCCATTGTATATACCAGTTTGTGTTTTCTGTTTTTTATAGTTTTTCGGTAAGTCTTACTTTCACCGCAAATAAAGCAGGTTAGAGATCTCCTAAGAAATAGAAATATAAAATACTAAACACATTGAACTCTATGAATCTTAAAATCCTGACGCTTTTCACATTGTTTTCTTGTAGGATGCTTGTTTGCAGCCCAAACATCAAAAAGAAGAAAAATGGATGGTCGTTGTTAGCACTGAAATTTCGTCTGCACATGGCGACAAGAACTCCACATCATCTGCACATAGCGACAAGAACTCTACATCATCAAAACAACAATGAAGTCATTCATAGCACTAGTCACAGCATTCCAGAAGGGTCAAATACTATACAAAAATTGAAAGACACTTCACATCATAAGGTGCGCGCGTATGCGCGGGATAAGAACGTGTTGTGCGCGCTTTAAGCGCACGATGCGCGACTGTCTACATGAAAAGCCGCACATTTGTTAATACGGCACATTAAATGCTTAAGCCGGCTTCTCGACCGCCAAAAGACCTTCGCCCGAGATGATTTGACATCCAGAACAGGGTCGGTCCTGCAGAAACGGCAAATTAATGGCTTAAACAAACCCTAAGCTAGCCTGTGTCTACACCGGGAACTAGTTACATGGCCGCCTGGAAATGGCTATAAAAAGCAGTGCAGGCTCATTGTTTCAGGAGGGAATTCATAGTAGAGTTACGCTGCTCAGATGTTTCTAAGCCCAGTCTTGGATCACCAGTTCATCAACTGTGCAGTGCAGAGTTCTCTCACCATCCATTTCATTTCTTCTTTGTTCATTTTGTAAGGGAAGCGTTCAGTTGAGGATTCCTGAAGGACCTTCCGCTGGAGGGAGGAGGAACCATTGTCCCCTTCTACAGCGTGTGCTTTGGTTTTTATGTTAATAGATCAAGCCTTGAAACCACTGGGAACTCCCTTGTCTCACGTTTGAAGCTTTGTTTATGGCTGTAATGTTATTTGTTTTTCAGTTCTTAGGTAGATTTTATTTCGTTTTG
>ML782767.1:1317649-1336457 GCA_009831015.1 Picea engelmannii | reverse complement strand
CACAACATTCCAGAAGGGTCAAATACTATACAAAAATTGAAAGACACTTCACATCATAAGGTGCGCGCGTATGCGCGGGATAAGAACGTGTTGTGCGCGCTTTAAGCGCACGATGCGCGACTGTCTACATGAAAAGCCGCGCATCTGTTAATACGGAACATTAAATGCTTAAGCCGGCTTCTCGACCGCCAAAAGACCTTCGCCTCAGATGATTTGACATCCAGAACAGGGTCGGTCCTGCAGAAACGACGAATTAATGGCTTAAACAAACCCTAAGCTAGCCTGTGTCTACACCGGGAACTAGTTACATGGCCGCCTGGAAATGGCTATAAAAAGCAGTGCAGGCTCATTGTTTCAGGAGGGAATTCATAGTAGATTTACGCTGCTCAGATGTTTCTAAGCCCAGTCTTGGATCACCAGTTCATCAGCTGTGCAATGCAGAGTTCTCTCACCATCCATTTCATTTCTGCTTTGTTCATTTTGTAAGGGAAGCGTTCAGTTGAGGATTCCTGAAGGACCTTCCGCTGGAGGGAGGAGGAACCATTGTCCCCTTCTACAGCGTGTGATTTGGTTTTTATGTTAATAGATCAAGCCTTGAAACCACTGGGAACTCCCTTGTCTCACGTTTGAAGCTTTGTTTATGGCTGTAATGTTATTTGTTTTTCAGTTCTTAGGTAGATTTTATTTCGTTTTGTTTTCTATTCACTGTTAACCCATTTTGATCCACAGCAAACCTGTTCTGCCTTGCTGAGCCCAACAGGGCATGCTAGTGCTCCCATTCTTGCTCACCTGGCGACGATTCGAGCACGAATAGTCGTATATCGAGCAATTGATTTGCTCGAAACATGTGATAAAAAATAATTTACTAGGATAAGAACGAAGTGGTAAAGCAAAGGTATGAACCTCTGAACTATCTATATTTCGAATGAATATCACCTAGGTGCAACAACGGTCTCATAGGTATGAAGATGTTCATCTGAAGGAACGAAATTTTACAGTGGACTATAAAGGATTCTTCTGGATAAGATAAAAATAATTAAAATAAACAGAAGAAGTAAAGCGACCTCAAAGAAAAGATTCTGAGAGCCAGGATTACATTACAACAACTGTGTTCATGAAATTTGAAACCCTCTCTGTCACCCTCTTTTGATCTTTGGTATCTTCCCCTTGACTTCTGATGCCTTCCCATGGCCTCCACAGAGGAAGAAGAAGCTACACTTTAGCTCTGAAAGCTGGCAAACGAATCTTTAGAAAAGGGGCAAGTCCTCACAACTCCTCGGGTTCCCACTGAACAAAGATATGCATAGGCTAATCCTAATTCTCTTATCTCTTTTAACATGTTTCAAATGATTAGTATTTCTCAAAAGAAGGCCCTTGGAAATAAATTATCCCATAAGTTTTCTTGCAAACTAAGATGTTTTGAAGGTCAAAAGAAAACTGGTCCAGAGTAATCAAAGTGAGTTAACAGACCTTTGTTGCAATATTATACACAGATATCAACCCCGGTATATTCTATACTAATTTATTGCCCCCACTTCATATTAAAGGAAAATATAAGACAGATGGTGAAAGGAAATTCATAAATGATGGCCCCCATCTAGTCCAAAAAATGATGATGAAAGGAAATTAATAAAATGAATGCCCTCATCTCAACATTGAAATGAAAAGCTACAAATTGAAGTGGTGAAAGGAAATTCAATAAAGGGAATCAGATAACTTCAACGGGGTACTGAAAAGGCTCGTTGGTAGTGAAGAAATATCTAAGATATATGTAAGGATGTTATACATGAATTATATTGTACTCTGGTAATTAGTTTTATTTGAAACAGGATCTACATCCCAAGTTCATGCAGGACTCCCTGATTAAAAACATTGAAATTACTTCACCTTGATGCAAGAAAAATCAATAGAACCTGTTAAAATTCCTAAGGTTGTTTTGATTATCTTAAGCAGACCCGAAATTAGTGTCAGGATAGAGGAAGTCGTCGAACAACCTAAAACTAAGATTAGAAACCGGTTACGTTTTGAAAGATTTCAGAGATAAAGATGAAACCTCCAATTCCCTTTGTACCCTCTTTCTGAACGCATTTCACAGAAACAAACTAATGACTCCATTTTCCCAATAAAGGCATGTGGTCTACTATTCTTCTCGTCCCATGGGGAGACAAGATCCCTATATGGAGCCTGTTAGCAACAATTTTGGTATCGGGGCACAAAGGTACACATGTCTGCAGGATTACCCGGGAAACGCCCAAGCACGGCACAAAGGAACCCTTTTTCAGTTACAATTCAAGCGAATGGGCGAAGTTTTGTTGATGGTCATCAAGATCCACCTATAAAGCTGATCAATGGTCATCGGGATTTCGGGGGTGCCAAGTTTCCCGGGGTTAATGCAAGAGATAGCTCCAATAATTCAAGACAAATCTGGGTCGTCCGATCCAATTGGGACAGGTGGCTTCCAGTTGGTGTATCGGGGATAGGAGTTTCGGTAAACAAGGATCCTCCGATTTGTTGCAGTTGAGATCACCGATCGGTGAAATGCCGAAAGCACCTTTGAAGCCGATCCCATGGTCCTAGCACTAAGTCACTTCAAGCAAGCCTGTAAATGAGGGCGGTTCCCTTTTAAATATCGAATGCCCCCTCGTCCATTCATCCTAAGGACGCGTGGCGCAAGATCTGGTCGCATCGGTGTTTTTGCATTTGGGAGTTTGTGGGGTGAGAGTTTCATGTTGTTCAAAACCCTGAACCCCGATAGCGCCGAAAGCGCAGAAAGTGGGGCCCGCGGTATCACAAAGCATTTTCAACCATCCATCCAAAGGGGATACCTGGCAACAAACTGAGCTATCTCGACGTTTCTCCCATCGCGACTCCAAGGCGCAAAAAGTAGCTCTATTATGTTCTGATGCATGAGATGCTGGGAGAGTCCTGGACCCAGGCCCACAACAACATCGGGTGAGTTCAAGACCGTCAGATCTCAGATGGATGCGTGGCACCAGATTGAGCTGTCTCAGCGTTTCGCTCATCGCGATTTCAAATTGCAGGAATAGCTCTTTCCCATTCGTGAACGCTGAAAGCGCATTGGGAATAAACACATGGTCACAGCCCATGGTCACTTGGGGAGAGGAAGGATCTACATAAAGAAGGCCAAAGGTGTCGAGTTCAGTTACAGAGGGGATCATCGCGATCTCCAGGTGCCATCGGACCCAATCTCAATACTGTTTCTAGCATTGAAGTAAATGAAGGCAAGGGCGGGTGGTTGAAACCTCCTCTCATTCATTAAGTGAGGGGAATGGAGGGTCTGGCAAGTTGTCAGCTTGAATAGGTCTTGCGTATTGATTTTCTCAAAGAATCCATGCCGAAGTCCTCGACCAGACAGAGAAGTCTGTGCATGCTAGCCCAACACTTAATGGCTCAACTACCCTCCTTGCAAGAGCCATGCGTAGTTAAGGTGGCACTTGAAAAAAAGGTATCAGTACGAGTTTGAATGAAGGGACACAAAGCTTTGGGTGACTAGGCACGCCTCTGTGAGGTGAATTGTCCTGAGTATATAAACTTAGTCTTTGTATTTTTGTGGGCATCGATGGTTGAGCTAAGCTCCTAATTGTAAAGTTTTGATGAAGCACTGGTCGCTCTAGTTAATGTATGAGGCATTTGAGATTTCTTACTTTATGGATGTCATCTTCCCTTCCATTTCTTTGTTTACTGTGTTAGAACAACTTGGAGTTGGAGGATCCAATCGAGTTGTGGCTGTTGTAGGATGATGTAGGTTGGATCACTGTAGTAGTCACATTGTTTCTAATCGGTTCTTGTGATGTTCTCAGCGCTGAAACGACTTAGAATTGAAGGATTCAGTCGAGTCACCCCTCAGCTCCTTGAAGCTCTGGACCAAGAGGATCTTGGGTCCCGAGTTTTTCGTCGTCAAGCTTCTGAAGGCCTGTTGCCTGAGGTAGTCTTGGTCACCCTTCTCACAAGTCTTCCTTCTTCCACCCCTTAATCATTTACTGATAGAAGTTGGATCAAGACCTCCCTTGCTTTCTACATACCAAGCCCAGTTTATCGAGTTAAAGCTATATTTTCTTGAGTCTTTACCCATCTGATCACCCCATTAAACAAATCGTGACATAAAACTGATGGGTGTTGGGCTCTACTCCTGTAAGCAATCCAAGAGTGACTTCTGACGCTAACATTTCTGGCACCGTTGCCGGGGACGAAGTTGAAAATTTTCCCCGGTATTGAACGACATTGAACCTCTGATTCCAAAGGTGCATCGGGTATCAGAGCCTTTTAGAATTGCTACTATGCACCTGGAGACTCCACTGGGGAGAGCTTGCTCTATTAATTGTGGCTTTCAGAGGCAGACACATGCGGTCTCATCCACAACTGCCTCTAGCTACACTTGAAACTGATCTGGAGGTGGTTCTCAGAAGAGGAAAGAACGCTGGAGAAGAAGATTCCATCGCCGAACCAGGTAATCCACCATCTCCTTCTGTAGGAACTCCATTTTCTCCTCAGTTTCTTAATAGACCTCCTTTAGAGGTTTCCCGTTTCCTGAATTTTGGGAGTGTTCCTGCTGAGTTTTCCCCTCCTGGTCTGGGATCGAAGGGAGAAACCCTTGTCACTCCCCTCTCCTCCAAAGCTATACCCTGGCATAGACCCGGGACCATGAAATATTTCCCCACTCCTGCACAAAGAAGAGCATCTGCTGACTTGAGATTGTTAGCCTTCTCCTTAAATCCCCTCTTGTTTCCCACTCCGCTTCGGGACTCATTCCCAATAGCCCCTTCATGAACTCCTTCTCCTCCCAGTTCTCCTCCACCTAATATTCCTATGGATGGTGCTAATCCCCCTCTGAATAGAATGGACACCATAGTCGCTGCCAGATATGCTCCCTTAGTTCTACCCCATCAAATGAGTCCTCTCCCTGCTGGAGATTACTTGAAATACATGCCCAAGTTCACCGGGGAAGGGGACGTAACTACGGAAGAGCACCTGGCTGCTTTCTATAGTTATGCAGACAACCTTGACATTGAAAATGAAGATGTCTAGATGAGAGTCTTCGTCCAGAGTCTGGATGGCGAGGTGAGGAAATGGTTTAGAGGATTGGCCCCCGGATCTATTGTTGGGATCGAAGCCCTGGATAGTGCTTTCTTGAGGCAGTGGGGAGATAGGAAAGATTTCATGTATTACATGATAGAGTTCGGATCTTTGAAGAATATGGATGGAGAGTCTGTCTCCGACTTCTCCAAGAGATTCAATAAGATGTATAACAATATCCCTGCCGAAATAAATCCTTTAGAAGCCTCGGCCAAAATCTCTTATGCTAGTGCATTTGGCCCCGATTTTTGTCTGTTACTAAGAGAAAGAAGAGCCACCTCCTTAGCTCAAATGCAAGATGAAGCCATAGAAGTGGAATCCAATGTGTTAGCAGCCGATAGACTGAGAAGCAAGACCAACGCAGATAGAAGAAAGGGAAGGTTGGAAGCCTCAACTTCTGGCCCATCGGTGCCCCACCCTCAAGTGGATGAACTGACCAGGATGGTGAAGTCTCTGTCTGCAGAGATGGAGAGAATGAGGGTGGAAGGGAGGCAAGCATATAAAGGCCCCCAAAATGCCGAAAAGGGAGGAGGTTTCAGAATACCCAACAATATTGCTTCCCCGACTGTGCAAAGAGAGAAAGGAAGAGATAGAGAAGACCTGAAGATTCAGGCCCCTTTTCAAAATAATTTTGTGGTCGAGGGGGAAGAAGGGGAAACGGATGAGCTTGATTCTGAAATCCATTGCTTCGGAGACACTCCTCCTTTTCCTCATCTCACTCAATCAACATACGAAGAGTCTCTTATGGCTAGTCAGCTAAATGAACTAAGCAAAGGAGACAAGGCTAGTGGCGACCAAGGCAGGTATGATCTGCGTTCCAAGAAAAGGAAAGTAGCGCCTGATGTTCCTGAGCGGACCACTAGAACAGAGAAGCCTGCTAATGAAGCAGTAGAAAACCACAAAGGTAAGAAGACCCAATCCCTCTCTCCCATTATTTAGATTCATGCTCCCGAAATAATAGAAATCCCAAAGCCCTCATATTCTTTTAATTTCGAGCATGAAATTCAAAAAATCAGAATTCCTGTGCCCCTGACAGAATTGATTAAACATGAAGGGTTCAAGAAATGCTTCTTCGAGCTTTTAAAATCTGAGGTCTCATGCGTTCCCACAGACTCCATCAATTTTCAAGATGAAAAACTTGTAGTTATTCTAGGTCCTATGGTAGAAGATAGGAATGACTCATCCCCTCCCTTCTACACTTCCTTGAACATACATGACAAAGTACTGCACAATTGCTTGATGGATTTGGGGGCTTCTCACAACCTCATGCCCAAAACTGTCATGGAAGAACTAGGACTAGAAGTCACTCGAGCCTATCATGACCTCTATTCCTTTGACTCCAGGAAAGTTCAATGTCTTGGGGTTATCAAAGGCTTGGTCGTGACCTTGTTTCAGTTGCCAATGAAAAGTGTGGTCATGGATATTGTAGTGGCCGATGTCCCCCCCAAGTTCGGTATGCTGTTATCGAGATCTTGGATTAAAAGACTGGGGGGAACCTTACAGATGGACCTCACATACGCTACTATCCCATTGTTTGGAGGAGAGCATAGAAGACTATACAGAGAAGCCCAACTGGCCTATATAATCAGTGATGAGGCCAACCCTACCAACCATCCCATTTTTGCCTTAGACATTGATTTAGGTTCTAGTTTACTGCAACTCACTCATACTCCCGAGCCCCCTCTTAAACTCAGAGAGAATCCCACCACTTCCCATAAGTTTCCTCTCTCCATCACCCCAGTCTGGAAAATGTTCTTTGATGGAGCCTCTTCTAGGGAAGGCGCTGGAGCTGGGGTGGTTTTTGTGTCACCTGCTCAGGAAACCATACCTCTGTCTTACAAATTAGAATTTGAAGCTACCAACATTGTGGCAGAGTATGAGGCTCTTGTTTTGGGATTAAGAGCTGCGAGGGAAATGGGAATTCAGGAGGTAGCAGTGTTCGGTGATGCAGAGTTGGTGGTCCAACAGATCAGAAACGCTTATTAGGATAAGCATCCTCGACTCAGAAGCTACAGAAATGAGGTGTGGGACCTAGTTGACAATTTCTTCTCATCATTTAACATTTCTTTCATCCCAAGAGAGGAGAACATGATGGCAGATTCCTTGGCTACATCAACAAGTAATTTCAAAGTACCCTTGCCGCCTAAATTCAGGTATGATGTGGAAGTGAAATACAGGCCCTCCATACCTAACAATGTCAAACATTGGAAGATATTCAAGGATGATCTTGAGATCAAGAAATTATTGGAGAGTGTCGAAGAATTTTCAGAGATGCACATCGATCAAGACCCTGTCTCTGAAGAAAATCTTGGTGGGGGTAATTTTCTGAATAAAATTGCAGAGCGTAACATTGTGAAGCTACCTAGCAATCATATTCCAAGAGGATTGGTTCCTTTGGAAAGGATTTTTGATAGAAATGATGTGTCATTAAAGGGAGAGACCTCGGAGGATGACCCTGGTACTACTGAGTGCAACATTGGGACCGAGAGTGAGCCCAAGTTTGTCAAATTATCGAGAAGTCTAACAAAGGAGCAGAGGTCCGAATACATTGGACTTTTGAGGAAATTTGCTGATGTGTTTGCCTAGACCTACGAAGACCTCAAAACCTATGATACCTCTATCATCAAGCATAAAATCCTACTAAAAGAGGAGGAAAATCCATTTAGGTAGAAGCTAAGATAGATCAATCCTATCCTGCTGCCTATCATGGAGAGGGAAGTGAAGAAGCTACTTCAAGCTCATATAATTGTACCACTGAGATATTCAGAGTGGGTGGCCAACTTGGTGCCAGTAAGGAAAAAGAATGGAGAGATCCGACTCTATGTAGACTTCAGAAACCTAAATAGGAGTTCACGAAAGGATAACTACCCCTTGCCAAAGATGGAACATATACTGTAGAGGGTAACAGGAGCTTCGAGGATGTCCATGATTGATGATTTCTCTGGCTACAATCAAGTCTCTGTTCTTCCTGAGGACAGGGAAAATACAACATTCGCCACTCCATGGGGGACATTCATGTACACCAAGATTCCATTTGGATTAATGAATGCAGGGGCAACGTTTCAGTGTGCCATGGACATAGCTTTCATCAGGGAAAAGGACAAATTTGTGGTCGTCTATCTAGATGACATCATATCATTTTCAAAGTTTGATAAAGAACACTGTCGTCATCTCAGGAAAGTTTTCCTGACATGCAGGAATTTTTTCATTTCATTAAACCCCAAGAAATCTCTATTCACCATGCAGGAGGGAAAGTTACTAGGCCACATAGTATCAGCGGAAGGAGTCAGGATTGACCCTAGCAGAGTTGAGGCGATACAAGCCTTATCGATCCCGAGGTCCAAGAAGGAGGTCCAATCTTTCCTCGGTAAAATTAATTTTCTGAGGAGGTTTGTGCCTAACTTTGCTGAGGAGGTAAAGCTTATAACAACCATGTTGAAGAAAGGAAATGAAGTGAGGTGGACTTCCGAATCACGACATTCCTTTGAGAAAATCAAGAAGGCCCTGATTGAAGCTCCTGTGCTTATCAGTCCCGACTACTCGAAGGATTTCCTTATTTTCTCCTTTGCCTCACCTGACACAGTGGCTACTGTTCTATTACAGACAAACGACATTGGACTAGAGCGGCCTATTGCTTATTTCAGCCGAGCATTGAGGGATGTCAAAGCTAGGTATGACACTATGGATAAGCAGGCCTATGCTCTAGTAAAATCTCTCAAAGCTTTTAGAACCTACATCCTGCAGTCAAAAATCATCGCCTATGTCCCCTCGGCTGCTGTTAAAGACATTCTTATTCAGCCTGACATAGACAGGAGAAGAAGTAGATGGATAGACAAAATTCTGGAATTCGACCTGGAAATAAGGCCCACCAAATTGATCAAAGGTCAAGGTTTAGCCAAGTTGTTGGGTGAAGCAAACTGCCAAGCTCTGGGGATAAGTTTCATAAACGAATGCTCAGGGATTCCACAAAGTCGGCTGCCTGAAATGGACCCTCGAAGAGATCCCCCATTAGCTCGATGTCCTTGGTATAAGGATGTCATATACTTTCTGCAAGAGTTGTGGCCCCTAGACGACCTGCAAAAGAACAAAGCAAGAGCTCTAAAGCTCAAGGCAGTCAGATATTGCCTGATCGATCAAATGTTATATTGGAAAGACCCCTTGGGGGTGCTTTTAAAATGCATGAGTCCACAAGAGGCCGAAATGATCATGGTTGAATTTCATAGTGGCCTGTGTGGAGGGCACCATTCCTGGAAAGTCACAGCCCACAAAATCCTCAGGGCTGGATACTACTGGCCTACCGTGTTCACCGACATTTGCAAAAGGGTTAGGGCTTGCATCAAATGTCAAAAATTTGCAGAAAAGCAGCAGCTCAAGTCTCTTCCGTTAAATCTGGTGGTGGTTTCAGGACCTTTCTAGCAGTGGGGCCTAGATTTCATTGGAGAAATTCACACTACTTCTAGTGGGCAACACAGGTGGATCCTGACTACTACAGATTTCTTTACCAAGTGGATTGAAGCTATCCCTACCAGCAGTGCTTCCCACAAGGTAATCATTGGATTCCTGGAGGACCTCATCACGATATTCGGCCGCCCGAGTAAAATTGTCACTGATAACGCAGCCGCTTTCGGGTCTGAGCCGTTGTCCAAGTTCTACGAACAGTTCAGAATCAAGCTGATTCACTCCACCCCATATTACCCACAGGGAAACGGTTTAGCAGAATCCTCCAACAAAAGCCTGATAAGGATCATCAAAAGGCTATTGGAAGACAACAAGAAGGCCTGGCATTCCAGATTAAAATTTTCTCTATGGGCCGACTGAGTGACGACGAAGAGATCTATCGGCGTCTCTCCTTTCCAATTAGTCTATGGAGCGGAGGCTATTTTCCCCTCTCATTTAGCCATTCCCATAGCAAAATTCATCCAGGATCATTAGGAGGAGCCCGATGACATGATCAGAAGGATTCATCAGCTAGTTGAGGTCTAGCAGGCTAGGGAGCAGACAGTGGACAGAATTTAGGACCATCAACAAAAGATCAAGTAGGTTTTCGATAAGAAGTTCAACAAGGAGCGGTTCTAGATAGGAGACTTGGTGCTGAAATGGGATGCTCCTAAGCAAGATAAGGTAAAACACAACAAATTTGAATCCTTGTGGATCAGGCCTTTCAAAATATCTGAGACTTTCTCAAATAACACATACAGGTTGCGAGGTTTGGAAGGTGAAGAATTTTTTAGTAGCCCAGTGAATGGGCATTTTCTGAAGAAATGTTTTGTTTAAGTCTTAGATGGCTCCTTTGTTTGTAAATATTGTCCTTTTTGTTTCTTTGTTCATTTTCATTTTTTATTTTTTGGCCTAATAATGACTCCATAGCCCAACAACAAGGCAATGAAACTGCAAAATGAGTCCTTAGAGCATTGCGGGGATGACTCTATCCCCCATGGAGCCTAATGTTAGCAACAATTTTGGTATCGGGGCACAAAGGTACAGAGGTCTGCAGGATTGCCCAGGAAACACCCAAGTGCGGCACGGAGGAACCCCTTTTCAGTTACAATTCGAGCGAATGGGCAAAGTTTTGTTGATGGCTGTCGAGATCCACCTATAAAGATGATCAATGGTCGTCGGGATTTCGGGGGTGCCAAGTTTCCCGAAGTTAATGCAAGAGATAGCTCCAATAATTCAAGACAAATCTGGGTCATCCGATCCAATTGGGATAGGTGGCTTCCAGTCGGTGTATCGGGGATCGGAGTTTCGGTAAACAAGGAGCCTCCCATTCATTGCAGTTGAGATCGCCGATCAATGGAATGCCGAAAGCACCTTTGAAGCCGAGCCCATGGTCCTAGCACTAAGTCACTTCAAGCGAGCCTATACACGAGGGTGACTCCCTTTTAAATATCGAATTCCCCCTCATCCATTCATCCTAAGGGCGCGTGGTGCAAGATCTGGTCGCGTCGGTGTTTTGGCATTTGGGATTTTGTGGGGTGAGAGTTTCATGTTGTTCAAAATCACAAACCTCGATAGCACCGAAAATGCAGAAAGTGGGGCCCACGGTATCACGAAGCATTTTCAGCCATCCATCCAAAGGGGATACCTGGCGACAAACTGAGCTATCTCGGCGTTTCACCCATCGCAACTCCAAGGCACAAAAAGCAGCTCCATTATGTTTCGATGCACGATATGTCGGGAGAGTCCCGGACTCGGGTGCACATCAGCGTCGGGTGAGTTCAAGATCGTCAGATCTCAGAGGGACACGTGGCACCCGATTGAGCTATCTCAGCGTTTCGCTCATCGCGATTTCAAATTGCAGGAATAGCTCTTTCCCACTCGCGAATGCCTAAAGTGCATTGGGAATAAGCACATGGTCACAGCCCATGGTCACTTGGGGAGAGGAAGGAGCTGCGTAAAGAAGGCCAAAGGCACCGAGTTCAGTTATAGAGGGGATCATCACGATCTCCAGGTGCCATCGGACCCGATCTCAATACTGTTTCTAGCATTGAAGTAAATGAAGGCAAGGGCGGGTGGTTGAAACCTCCTCTCATTCATTAAGTGAGGGGAATGGAGGGTCTGGCAAACCGTCAGCTCGAAGAGGTCCTGGGTATCGATTTTCTCAAAGAAGCCATGCTGAAGTCCTTGACCATACAGAGAAGTCTACGCATGCTAGCCCAACACTTAATGGCTCAACCACCCTCCTTGCAGGAGCCATGGGTAGTTAAGGTGGCGCTTGAAAAAAATGTATCAGTACGAGTTTGACTGAAGGGACACAAAGCTTTGGGTGACTAGGCACGCCTCTGTGAGGTGAATTGTCCTGAGTATATAGACTCAGTCTTTGTATTTTTGTGGGCATCGATGGTTGAGCTAAGCTCCTGATTGTAAAGTTTTGATGAAGCATTGGTCGCTCTGGTTAATGTATGAGTCATTTGAGATTTCTTACTTTATGGATGTCAGCTTCCCTTCCATTTCTTTGTTTACTGTGTTAGAACAACTTGGAATTGGAGGATCCAGTTGAGTTGTGTCTGTTGTAGGATGATGTAGGTTGGATCACTGTAGTAGTCACATTGTTTCTAATCAGTTTTTGTGATGTTCTCAATGCTGAAATGACTTAGAATTGAAGGATTCAGTTGAGTGACCCCTCATCTCCTTGAAGATCTAGACCAAGAGGATCTTGGCTCCTAAGTTTTTCATCCTCAAGCTTCCGAAGGCCTGTTTCCCGAGGCAGTCTTGCTCACCCTTCTCACAATTCTTTCTTCTTCCACCCCTTAATCATTTACTGACAAAAGTTGGATCAAGACCTCCCTTGATTTATACATACCAAGCCTAGTTTACCGAGCTAAATCTATATTTTCTTGAGTCTTTACCCATCTGATCACCCCATTAAACAAATCGTGACATAAAATTGATGGGCGTTGGGCTCTGCTCCTGCAAGAAATCCAGGAGTGACTTCTGACGCTAACAGAGCCTATGTTGAAATGCAGTTTATTACTCTTCTCAAAACCCAAAACTCAATTATTCGCTAGTTATGGAGCCATCACTAGTTCTAAAAAGGAGTCAAAGGCCCTTCAGGATTTTCGGGTTTCAGGGTTCAACTATTCATGAAGTATAAACTCTGGAACAACATGACCAAATGCCCTTTTGTGGATTGGATTCGTCCCCTAGGGCTAATTAAAGTTTTTTTAGCCAATAATTGGAGAAATTGGCCTTGCCTAATGAAGAGACAACACCCTAGCGCTCCCCAGCTAGTATAAATAAGAGAGGCTAGTGGCTCATTCTCTCACTCACTCAAGTCACTCATCTAGTGCGCAAGTTTGAAGGAAGTTACAGTTAGAAGAAGGAGAAGAGAGAGGTGCATTGCTCAGTCTTGGATATTCTCTAGTGTTTGGTCTTTTATCTTGGAATTGTATTCACAATCTATATTAAGGAAGTTTTTGTTGGGTTTTCTCCCCCATGAGGGTTTCCTAAGATAAAATGTTGTGTACCTTGTGATTGTGTTTCTTTCAGTGATCTTGCTTATGCTATTATTGTCTAGTAAATTGAAAAGAACTTAATAGTATCTCTAAGTTTAACATGGTATCAAAGCTTGACTGAATAGAGCACCTTTCACTGGAGAACCAAAAACATCATTGTTGTCGTACAATAAAATTAGGGATTTTTGTTGGAAGGGAATTTCATCCTAAAAACCATCTATGGAAGTGCGCCCTAGCCTAGTGAACTGATTGGTAGCTTGAGAGCAGATTTTTAGTGGCTAGAGCCTCTGAAAAGTGAAACCCTAGTTTTGGCTGGTACTAGAAAAGCAAAAAAATGGGAAACCATAACCAATACCAGAAGTACCAGTCTAGATTTGTGCAGGCCCAATTTCAAGGGGTAAAAATTGGATTTTCTGAAAATAGACTGCATCAACCTACTCGCCTCAGCCAAGCACATCTCCTGCTAGGTTCATATTTAATTTCTGAGCACTTTCAAATTTTGGTCATTTTCCTAGCTCCAGGTCAAGATGTATGCAAGCACCAAGCTTGTTGAAAAGCTAGAAGGTGTGGAAAATTTTTGTGCATAGAAGTATAGGATTGCACTCATTCTTGAAGAGAATGACCTTTCAAAATTCATAAAGGAAAATGTACCAGAACCCGCAGAATATGCAGCTAAAACTAAGTACAAGAAGGATATGGTTAGGGCCAAGAGAATCATTGCAGACTCTATTAAAGATCACTTGATACCTCAAGTGGCTTATAAGAACACTCCAAAATATATTTTTGATGCCCTAACCAGAATGTATGTAGGAAATAACATTAACCAGAAGATGAACTTGAGAACCCAACTCAAGAATACAAAGATGCAAAAAGGAGAAACAGTTCATGACTATTTCTCTAGGATTTCACATCCCAAGGAAAAACTAGAATAAATTAGAGACAACCTAGATTAATATGAAATCATAATGACAACTCTTAATGGTCTCACAATACCTTGGGATGCCTTCATCCAAACCATCTGTGCAAGGAAGGAAAAACTCCAGTTTGACATTCTTTGGGAAAAATTTGTTCAAGAAAAAGCAAGAGTAGCTAACCGAGAAGTAGTATTATTAAGGGATGAAGATCGAGCCATATTTCTCATGCTAAAGGAGGAAATAAAAGGTCTCACTTCCAGAAGGAGACCCACCTACATAAGGAATCTCACTCCTCAAAGATATTCACCCATTTCCATAAAGAATCCCACCCTTCAAGGAGATTCCAGAAGTTTCAGAAAGGTCAAAGAAGAGAAAATTATTTCTCCTCTTATCAATGCTATCATTGTGATAAGATGGGACACATTGCTAAGAATTTTCCTTCCATAAGGGAAGAATACAAGAAGAGAAATAAAAAAAGACACCATGCCCATGCAGTTGAAGATGATGAGCCACCCACAAAGATGACTAAAGAAGAAATTGAAAACTATGTTTTATTTTGTGCCCTCTCAGTATCTGTGTCACCTGGAGAG
Organism: Picea engelmannii; assembly: GCA_009831015.1. Lineage (NCBI taxonomy): Eukaryota > Viridiplantae > Streptophyta > Pinopsida > Pinales > Pinaceae > Picea > Picea engelmannii. The sequence goes on along the minus strand of ML782767.1, from coordinate 1,321,904 downwards.
GATACTTGGCTCATAAATAGTGGTTCTTCTAAGCACATGATAGGTCAGAGATACATTCTCTCTATCCTTACAGAAAATAACTTTCCCCATAAATTTACACTCGGAGATGATTACCAGTACCCTATCAAAGGAGTGCGATAATCCACCTACAAACTTGATTCAGGGACCCCGATGAAGATGAAGGATGTACTATATTTACAAGGTTTGAAAAAGAACTACTTTCTATCTCAGCTTTAGATACTAAAGGTTTCAAGGTTTCTTTCATAGATGGTGAATTTCTTATGTGGCATAAAGGAAAAACCATACAAGATGCAATTATCATTGGAATAGAAGAAGGTGGCCTGTATAAGGTAAACGGTCACTCAAATGTTGCTTTGACTCACTCGACTGAGTGTCCATGTGAACTTTGGCATAGAAAACTAGCTCACATCAACTAAAAATCCTTACCATATGTAAGAAAGGTAGTTACAAGTCTAACATAATTCAAGGTTGATCATGAAGGTGTGTGGAAGGGATGTGCACAAGGAAAGAACATAAAGAATCATTTCCCAAAGAGTGACAGTATAGCAGAAGAAATCTTGGAGGTCATCCACTCAAATGTATGTGGCCCAATTCCATCAACCTCGCTTATTGGGTATGTGTACTATGTGTCATTTATTGATGATTATTCTTGCAATACTTGGGTTTACTTCTTGAAATCAAAAGATGAAGTGTTTGGAAAATTCAAGGAATTCAAAGCCTGGATAGAGAATCTCTCTGAAAGAAAAATCAAGATACTTAGGTCAGATAATGGAGGAGACTACACCTCAAAATAATTTGTAAGTTTTTGTAGAGATGCCAGGATTAAGAGGGATCTCACCACTCCCTATAATCCTCAACAAAATGGTGTATTAGAAAGAAAGAATAGAACTATAATGGAAGTAGTGAAGACTATGATCCACGATCAATATCTTCCAATGCACTTATGGGAAGAAGTAGCAAGAACATCAGTGTATGTCCAAAATAGACTATCCCATAGTGCACTTGGATTCAAAACCCCCGAAGAAATGTTCTCTGGAAGGAAGCCAAAAGTAAGCCATCTCAAGATATTTGGTTGTCCAGTGTTTGTACACATTCTGAAAGAAAGGAGAACTAAGTTGGACCCTTCATGAAAGAAGGGAATATTTGTTGGATACTGTGAGGTCTCTCAGGCCTTCAGAATTTATATACCATGTTACCATCATATTGAGATCAACAAATATGTAACCTTTGATGAAGATGCAACACTTAAGAAATCAAGAAGGTGCCAACTTGAAGAAGTATATGAAGAATAAACTGTAGCTCCCAGGGTTGCAGAACCAGTGAAGGAAGTTACAAATACCCCTTATGAAGATATTACAGAAGATCATGATATAATATAATATCAATAACCTCCCCAGATGACGATCTCTCAAAAGAGAAATCCATCTTGGGAAAGGGAACTTATTCAATATGGAGAGAAGTATGGTGCCCCAGAAGGAACCATGAGACAAATCAAGAAACCTAAGCCATTCTCCAGTTATATGGCTTTGATGTGTGATCTCATAGAAAAGGATCCTACTTGCTTTGAACAAGCCATTCAGAAGAAATAATGGACATATTCCATGACAGAATAATATCAATCCATTATAAATAATGATGTATGGGAAATAGTTCCTAGACCGAAGAAAAAAGATGTGGTATCTTCCAAATGGTTATACAAGATAAAACATGATGAACATGGAAGTATTGAAAAACATAAAGAAAGGTCTGTATCTCATGGATTTTCTCAAAAGGAAGGCATTGATTATGAAGAGACATTTGCTCCTATGGACAGATACACTTCTATTAGAACCATCACATCTCTTGCAGCCAAGATGAAGTGGAAGTTACACCATATGGATGTGAAAACAACCTTATTAAATGGTTTTAATGAAGAAGAAGTGTATATAGAACAACCTCAAGGGTTTGAAGTTGAAGATATAAAGACTCATGTCTGCAGGTTGAAGAAGGATATGTATGGATTGAAGCAAGCTCCTAGATCTTGGTATGGAAGAATTGATAGTTTCCTAACAAGCTTGGGCTTTACCAAGAGTAAAGTTGATTCTAACCTATACTCCAAGTTTATGAATGATGAGCTAGTTATATTTTTGTTGTATGTGGATGACTTATTCTTAACTGGAGAATAAAATCTCATCAAAGATTGTAAGAAGAAGCTCGCTGTAGAATTTGAGATGAAAGACCTACACCTGATGCACTATTTCTTAGGTCTTGAAGTTTGGCAGAGCCCAGAGAAGATATTCCTTAACCAAGGGAAGTATGCAGTTGAAATACTAAAGAGGTTTGATATGTTGGAGTGTAAATCCATGAACACACCCATGGAAACAAAGTTGAAGCTCCTGGTGGATACTTCATCAAAATTGGTTGATGCTACTCTGTATAGACATATTATTGGTTTGTTAATGTATATGGTGAATACTGGGCCTAATATATGCTTAGTTGTGAACACCTTGATTTAGTATATGATAGAGCCTAGATGTGTTCACCTTACAGTCGCAAATCATGCGATGAGATACCTTAAGGGTACATTGGACTTTGGTCTCTGTTATAATGGAGACCATGACTTCAGACTGATTGGTTATTGTTGGCGTTCGGAAGTCACTCCTGGATTGCTAGCAGGAGCAGAGCCCGAAGCCCATCAGAATTAATGTCACGGTTTGATTTAAAGGGTGATCAAATGGAGGGAAACTCATAACCATATCGTATCAACTCAGAAACCAGACCAGGCATGCATGAACGAGTGAGGTCTTGCGTAAACTTCAAACAGTGAGTTGCAATAAAGGTCGAGTAGGTGGAAGAGTCACGCGAGAAGAGCGCTATGATATATTACAGACATCCGGTATGCAACAGATAAGAGAAGAAATGAGTTCAAACGCAAAAAACCTTTTACATTCAAACACATGAAAACCAGAGGGCACGACAATGCCACAACAAATCCTTTGCTGCAACGTAGCACTACTGTGAATCCTCAAGCAACAGACGAAACAGAGACGAAAAAGAAAGGGAACTGTTTGTTATAAACCAAGAAGTCTCAAACACAGAGGCATAACAAGGAACCAGAGAATGGTTAAAAACTATACAGTCGGGAGCTTAGCTCTACCATCGATAGATACAAAAATGGAGAAAACGCCTACATATACTCGAACTAACAACAACGGCGGAACCAAGAAAGTGCATTGAAGGCTTTGCGTCTGCATGGCTTCTGACAACACGGAGCTCTGATCTCTGAATGGTCGTGCAACTTATGACATACGCGATTAGTACCCTGACAGTTTATTCGTCAAAGTCGTCGTTCCTTTAATTCGTTACAGGACGTCCCCATTATGGCGGAGACGATGTCTAACCACCGCCAACCGTTACATTAACTGCTTCTTGGGATTGGAGAAGGTTAGGCCAACTCAGCCTTTCGGGATGGGGAAGACTTCTCATGCTGCCATCTGAAACAACTGACAAGCTCGAAGGACGGTCATGGGATATGGTGGGAGCAATGACATTGAGGGGCACGTGGAAGAAGTGGAGAGGAGCGAGGGTGATATCAGAGAGGGGTGACGACAGGACATGTAGAGAGACGTCCGAGCTGGAACCACCCCTAGGCGAGAGGCTGATGTGGGCAGACGGGGATGCGTGGCAGGCAACGAATGGGTGATGGACGGAAGGGGAGGCCACGCGGGTCAGAGAGGAAAAATGAATAAGTGACACACGGCAACGGGGGACAGTGGGTAGAGGGTGAGTGAAGTGACGGGAGGAGGGTCCACCATGGCTAAACACAGGTCAGCTGGAAAGATCGTGGCTGCACGAGCGCCGTTGATCCGGGCGCTGCGATCATGGCCCTCGGAAGCTGCATCAACAATTCCGGACCCCCCCCCCAGCTTAAAGGGAGAAAGGCGGGGGGGGTCCGGAATGACCTTTTCCGCCGTTGATCCGGGCGCGCTCATCTGAGCCGTCGGAGAGATGCGCCCCCGATTCCGGACCCCCCCCCTCAGCTTAAAGGTCGGAAGGCAAGGAGGGTCTGGAATTCACTGTGCACCGTTGATCCGGGCGCGTTGATCCAGATTGTCCGATCTTGCTTACTGTTTACCACGGGCGCATGTTGCCCGAGACCTTGGATAAGTGGGTTTTAACCCACCTTTTGATTTCCTACCCCCGTTAGCAAGAAATATCGCTAACATTTGGCTCCATGGGGGATAGAGTCGTCCCT
>ML782767.1:1233655-1301023 GCA_009831015.1 Picea engelmannii | reverse complement strand
GCACACCTCTCCAGTAGGAGGGCACTCGGGATTTTTGAAAACCTACCATAGAGTCAAGAAGGATTTTTTTTGAGATGGCCTTAAAACTAATGTTCAAAGGTTTGTGGCAGAATGTGTGGTTTGCCAACAAAATAAGGTGGAAAGAATTAAGACCCCAGGTCTTTTACAACCATTATCCATCCCAAGTCAGCGCTGGGAGGAGGTTTCCATGGATTTCATCACAAGGTTACCAAAGTCTGAAGGAAAGAGTGTCATCATGGTGATTGTTGATAGACTGACCATGTATGCACACTTTTGTGCACTCTCTCATCCCTTCAAAGTTAGTACAATTTCCACCACATTCATGGAGATAGTTCAAAAGCTACATGGCAGACCAAAGATTATTGTAAGTGACAGAGATGCCATCTTCACTGGACATTTTTGGACAGAATTATTTTCTTGTTTGGGCACTTAATTTTCTCATATCTCATCCTATCATCCTCAATCTGATGGAAAAATCGAGATAGTGAACAAATGTCTGGAAGGCTGCCTTCGTTGCTTTGTCTCTGATAAACAAACACAATGGTTCAAATGGTTACCCTTAGCAGAATGGTGGTATAACACTTCCTTTCATACTGCAACAAAAATTACACCATTTATGACACTTTATGGATACCACCCTCCTTCCATCACTTCTTCTCTAAAAGAAAAATCTAAGGTTCAAGTAGTGGAAGATCACATTGAGAATTAAAAACAAATTCTCCAAATCTTAAAGGACAACTTGACCATGGCACAGAATCGCATGAAACAACAAGGAGATCAACATCGTAGTGAAAGAAGTTTTGAAGTGGGGGATTGGGTGTTTTTAAGACTACAACCATACAAACAGATGTCCCTCAAGCAAGCCAAGAAGGATAATAAATTATCACCAAAGTACTATGGACCTTATAAGGTGTTGCAAAAGATTGGTACTATGGCATACAAATTGGAGTTACCTGCATCTTCACGAGTACACCCAATTTTCCATGTTTCATGCTTAAAGAAGGTTATAGGTGTCAAGATCCCAGTTCAAACTGTATTTCCAGAACTTGACGAGGAAGGAAAAATCATATTGGATCCTAAAGCCATCACTAACACAAGAATTCACCAGCTGAGGAATAGATCCATTTCAGAGTATCTCATTAAATGGAGGAAACTACTGGTTGAATATTCCACTTGGGAAGATGAGTCTTTTATACAGAAGCATCCAGAGTTACTCAAGCATTGTGGACAATACTTGTCTCAAGGGGAGGGGCATGTTAAGCCCTAATGTTGGCTCATTACCCCTTAATTGGGGCATATTATAATAGTAATGTTATTTTATTTATGTCGGCTTTAGTCCATTAGTTGTAATTATACCTCCTAGTCTCCTATATATACCAAGGAGACATCTTCATTTTGAATCATCTTGTACTTGAACATTTATGTGGGGTAAAAGGAGGTTGCCCCCTCGAAGAGGCTTATTATCTGAAATTACCTCTTTTTCAAGGTGTTGAGTACTTTTCCTGAGGTTTTTCTATGCTATATTGATGTTTGGTTCTCAACAGAACTTTTCTTGATACTATTACCTTTTCCTTCTCAAACCCCCAAGTCACCAGGGACGTCTCCCCTAGGATTTCACCCCTAAAGAGAAAGAGGTGTCTTATTTAGGTGACAGTCATAGGACAACCTCTTGTTACTCCAATTTATTGTTCACTTTCCTTTGGCTTTTGGGAAAGTACAAATTATGTGATAACATTTTGGTGTCATTCCTAGGAACACTGAGTCAATTCTCCTCAAATATGACACTTTTCGGTAAGTATTTCCTCAAAATCCTTTGTTTTACAAAGCTTACCTAGCGACTCCACTGAGGGAGGTTCCCTCTTTTCTCTTTGATGATCCCTAGAAGGATTATATGGCGACTCCACTAATGGAAAAGTCAACCATGGATTCTCAATGGGACCTGATAAATTTCAAACCCTTATACATGAGTAAAATCTTGGGATACCCTCGACAAATGCGCCCGAGGTATGAAAAATGGATCCCTAGATTCACTAGTAGTGATGGGGTTAGAGTCAACTATCACATGGGTGTTTTTTGGGATTTCTTTCAACTCCACCCTATCAGTGATGATGTTGAAGATTTGGCAATGGAACTCTTCTCTTCCACTCTTCATGGAAATGCTAGGAAATGGTATGACGACCTCTCTGATGCTAGCATCAAATCTATGGACCAATTGGAAGAAACCTTTCTCAAGAGATGGGGTATTAAGTTGGAACATATCCAAATTCTACTAAAAATAATAGGGCATATAAAACAAACTGAGAATGATACTATCAAGGAATTCCAGTATAGGTTTGAGAACTTGCTATATCATATTCCTACAAGCTATCATCCTGAAGACAAGTACCTCGTTTATTTCTATACCAATGCACTCTTAGTGCATATAGGGTTTCCCCTTAGTAAAAATGGCCCAAAAATGCTCCATGAAGCTAATAACATGGCTATTGATATCGAGGCAAATATCTCCTTGTCCAAGGAAGGACACCTCTTTACCCCAGATACTCTTGGTTTGGAGAGATTAGTTTCCCTTAAAAACTTTATTGATAACTTCCAAGAAAGAAGGGAAAAGGACATTGATCAACAAGGGGGCCAACAGAAAGGTCTTAGTGAGGGTCATTTCCAAAACTATCATATGAGGTTACTAACAATTTTGACATTTTGCAACAAGGAGATGAGATGATTACAAACCTTTTTTAGACACCCAAGGTTGACCTGGTGATATGTTCCCCTAATGATTTTCGGTCATACCTTAAGGATTTTGATGAATATTCCTTTGAGAACTTGAATTTATTCCTTGAAGAATATTCTCAACCATCGTTGTGCTTAGATATTGATAAAGGTGATGACATATCTTTCCTAGAGGATGATCCTTATGACAATGTCTCCCAACTCCCTTTGATTATTTTATCTCGATATATCACTAAAGGTGTAGTTCAGAAGCATGTCCTTTGTCTTAAGTTTTCTCTGAGGAAAATCTTACTTTTAGAATTCAAGGGTAGGTTGAATACCTCAAGAAGAAGTTTGTTATCTCAATATTTCAACCTTCCCTTAAGAAATTTTCAGTCATCCCCTAGGTTCTTGCTAGTCCCTTCCTAGACCTTAGATTGTAAAGACGTCCAAGCTAACCAACCTTCAAACTCTTTGAGTCGGTCTATTGAACCTTTTATTTTTCACGATCCCTTTATGAGATGGATTGAGCACTTTCCAAAAGGTGTGAATTGGCATGATTTTGTCCCTCCCTCCCACCTCCATGAGCTAGACTTTACAATTTCCGATGGTACAATACATTTTCTAACTCATGTTATTTTTGTGCTTGACTTTTCATTGTTTTGGTTCATGATGAAGCATAGAGGAAGGTATTATGAGGCATTTCTAGGATGGTTTCATTGGATATTTGACTACACCTGAAATTCAACCAATAGGTAAGTAGAGGTAAGTAGGTAGGCATTTGCATTCATTGTATATACCATATGCATTTCATGCTAGAGTAGTTGTATTTCCATTTGTACATATGATTGATTACTTGTATTTTATTTTATCATATATGAGCCATGGGTGATATCACCACCCCAAATTATTATTGATCGTTTCTTTTGAGATCTAGTAGGTCATAGGTCATACCATATATGCTTAGGTTCTCATGCACTCTACGATGAGCACATGTCCCCGTGATGGAGCCAGATGTTATCCCCTATCCTAGGGATAACTAAGGAAATTATTTCTCAAGGCCCACATGTCTTAGACATGGAGTACCGAGAGCCATATTGAATTGAGCTTGGCCCTAGAGGACCCATCGTTCTTCTTCAGTGCCTCCATTCTATCAGCAGCAGCAACATCCACCCCATTGACCTGGTTTTGAAGTAGTAGTGGGTCTTTCTCCATGAGGTAATGATTCCAGGTATCATGGTATGTGTCACTCTAATTCTCAAAGCATTTGAATATATGCATTCAATTATCTTTTTCTTTATGATGTTTTCCTGGACATTATGCCTTTTAACTTGTCCATACCTGGGGGGATGACATATTTCCCTAGCAAGTTGGTTCCATTAGGAGTGAGTTGCCACTGGGTAGGTTTATGAAAGGTCATCATCCATTCCTTCCATACTTATCACTTTTCATCATATTCCCTCTCATCTATCCCCTACATTGGTTCAAGCATTGGGTTTTCCAAGCTAGTAAGGGTTGTACCTTTCCTTGTGGGAAGGAGGGGATAAAGGCCCAAATGGTAAAAGTAGCTGGAAAAAGATAAAATCCAATATCAAACCTTGATATGCCTCACCTAGGGATCCTTGAGAAATAAATAAAAGGATTCTCAACAAGAAAAAGGGGGGACCCATAAAATAAAGTAAAACTCAAGACCAAGTTGGTGGATAGGGGGTCTCATCACGATCCAGCCTATTAGGTCCATGGGAATGTAGCGATATGACACTACTATTCATCTAGTCACCACACCAGGGTAGTGGCTCTTGGTGGAATAGCCAGGAGAAAGGGGGTCTCATCATGAGCCAACCTTCTCATCTCCGTGAAATGCTTGTGGGTAATGTCATCACCACTGGTCACCATGTCAGGGAAGTGCCCCCCATCTATTCTCTTGAAAGAAAAAGAAATAAGACAAAGAGTTAAAAGGCATTGAATGGGCTAGGAAACAATTTCATCCATGACAAGGTGCATCTCACCCTCTTTAGAGGCACCCACAGGTAAGACCTACATTTCCTTGTCATCACTACACCCATTGCCCAAACATCCCCCACACTATCTCATGCACTTACATGACCTAGATTGGTATTCACCTGGAAACAACCCACACCTAAGGATAATTAGCCCAATAGGACGTCCTCGAACCCTCTCCAAACCTAACTTGTAGAATAGCATAACGTCTTTGAGCACTTGTCTGGGAAAAGGGGGGTTTTATGCACATGTTTGGGTAACTTGATTATTATATGTAATTGAGATTGCTATGATCTCTGTGACTTATGATACCATGGAGGGCATACTTGTTGTTTCTATAGGACCATGCCCGATGGACAAGTACATATGGGGAGATGATTAGCTCGGACCTCCATAGGGATAAAATCCCACCATATGGATGTTGAGACCCCAGCTAGGGCAGACATATACCAGAGGCTTGCACCCGAGAAAAGGATGGGAATTCCACTAGAGGAACCTTGGCATGCCTGGACCTAAGGGGGTATTTCCTTTCCCCCTAAACATTGGCCTTGGGAGGCCCATGACGTCACCCTTGTGACCCTTGATGTCACCCAACGTCAGATGGACATGATGAAGGAAGTTATGTGCCAAGTTGCACATGTGGCATGATCTGGAGGCCTTGGAAGGAAATACATTTTTTCTCATGGAGGCCAACATCTAAATTATAAATCCCAACGTCACCCTAGGATGGAATGATGTCACCTCTTCTACACATTTTAGGGTTTAATTTGTCAATTTTATGTAAAAAACTGGATTTTTTATGTAACTGGCGATGTCAGCCTTTTTTAAACCTAATTTGTAATTAAAGGTCATTTGAATTGTATAAATAAGGGAAAAATCCTATTTATATTTCATCATCTTTCACTCACACAAGTTTGAGGTCTGAAATTCAGCCTCTTTTAAGGCTTATTGGCTGAAATAAGTGGTGCACAACTCTTGGAGGGAGATTTTATTGTTGATTTTTTTCATTTTCATGGTGGAAAGTATTCAACAAAGGCTTGTTACTAGATTATTCTTGGTGAATGTAAGTGAAAATATGCAATTCTTCTTTCTTTGAATGGTTATGGTATCTTTTACTTTGCATTTACTAAGATTATGAAATTGCTAGTGTGAAACCCTAGGAGAAGAAGCACATGTTATTGTCCTTCTCTCAATAGCTATCCACCTACTTGATTTTGCTAGAAGACACCTCCATTGAAGCATATAATAGATCCCTACCTTTGTAGCACTCTAACACCATTGCTTCATTAAGCTTGTATGTATCTCAAGCTTGACCTAAAGAAGAAGGAAAACCTCTAGGGCCTAGGGTTACCTACTTCCTAGTAGCCATTTTGCTTCTACGGTTTTGGCTGATTGAGGCCTTGGGTTACCAACACCTCAAACATCCTCCCTCTCATCTTTAGTTCACTTACTATCATTTGTTTGCTTCAATATTTTTTCTGCAAAAGTGACTCCATTAACCCTAAAAGAACTAGTTTATACCTTATATTTGATTGATTGATGAAAACAACCCTTAAACCTTCTACTTCAAGCTCTTTGCTAACAATTTCTAACCTTAGATTAGACTAACTTACTAACTATATTGTTGTGGTTAATAAAGTAAGATACATCCATATATGACAACAGTAAAAGCTCCTAAAAGCAAGTGTTAGAGCTGATTTTACATTGCCTTCTTTGCTTCTGACAAATACTAGCATATTGCCAATTTTAGGTTATCATTTTGGGTCATTATTGAAGCTTGTTTGAGGCATAATTGTGAAGCTATCATTATATATACATTGTTGTTATAAATTTATGCTTCTTTATCTTAATTATTAGCTTATTATTTTTGTTCAAAGTCCAAGTTTTTATGAAGCACTGATATCAATTAGTACTTGCAAATAATGTTTTCTTGTTGTCTTGTTTTGAACAGGTACAATTAAGAAAATATTTGATTCATCTTATTAAACCTTTGGGACTTTATGATCAATGTGACTTGTGAGAGGGGAAGAACTTCTATTGATACTATTACCTTTTCCTTCTCAACCCCCAGGTCACCGGGCATGTCTCCCCTGGGCTTCCACCCCTAAAGAGAAAGAGGTGTCTTATTTAGGTGACAGTGATAGGACAACCTCCTGTTACGCCAATTTATTGTTCACTTGCCTTTGAATTTTTAGCAAGTACAAATTGTGTGATAAAAGTAACCATAACAACTTGAAGTAGATCCTCACCATTGTGATGTTGTTGTGGATATTTCACACCAGAGTCTAAGATCCATTCCATCCTTTTCTCTATCAATTCTTTCCTTAAATTTTGTTCATCGTTGTCCCTGCAAAGTGCTTGTATGAGGTTGCATTGAGCATCAGTGAAACCATAATGGGGTGGTGGTGAAGTTTTGGAATTAGAGGAAATGTCGGGGTTGGGAATAGGGATAGTGGGTTTGGAGGACGAGGGAGGATTGAGGGTTGGTTGAACATATTTCACAACGATGACAAGGGGAGGAGTTTCATGGTCCATTGCAGAGTGATAGGAACAATCACAACCAGAGCCAAGTGACCAACGATCACAGTGACCATGACCATGGAGATCAAAATGACTACCACTTGCATGTCTTGACCTGCCTCATTCCCGAGACATGAAAACAACCCAAGGTCAGTAGAGATGAAACCTGGTTAGGCAAAAAGGAAAATTCGGAGCAAGGAAGAGATACCAAAGATGGAAAAGGATGGAGATGATAAATGAGATAGACCAGAATGAGTTGAAAGAAGCATAAAAGATCATTTATAAAGTCATCATGACCTAGATGTCAATCATCCGATTGCAGTACCATTGGAGATTGTAGTGTAATACCCCTAGGTCTAACCCCAATTATAGATATAAATGTAAATGAACACATAGGTTGGTGAACCAGAACATTTTTGGCCAACTTGCCTTTGTGTATATGTATTATAAGGTCAAAGTTCCTTTGTGGTTAGTAGGTCATGGAGCCAGATGCTAAAATGGCTAGTGAGCCATCATTGTAATATGTAATCACACACAAATTTTAATGAAAACACATCATTGTTGCAAACCAACCATGTAAAAGAGTATGGGGGGATAAACTCTACTAGGAAGGGAAAGGGGGCTAAGAGTCTAGGAAGGAGCTAAGCTAGAGGGATTAATCCCAAAGGAATATTATATTATTATTCCTAAAGTCTTAAGTATGGATATATGTTTATGTTATCTTAAGTTCCCAGGGGAAGGGAACAAATTACAAGTGGGGAACATGCATGTATATTTGGGAGATTTAGTACATTAAGGGAACATGCATGTATATTTGGGAGATTTAGTACATTTCCCCATCATTCTTACTATTTTAACTCATCCATGCTTCTAATCATACATGTACCTGTACCTAGTAAGTTTGGAGTTGAAGAAGTGGGTGGTGAGGCCCGTATGTAAAAGAGGCGGGTTGTCAGGCATGTGGTTGAAGAAGAGAGTTGTCAGTCCTGTGGTCAAAGAAGTGGGTTGTCAAGAATATGAGCATTCTCTCCAAGTGAGAGAACTGCTAGGAATTAATTCCCAAGGTGCCAAGCTACAACTACAGGTCTCTGATACTCCTTGTCCGGCCTATTGTTGAAGCCCCAGAAGGGAAGTGGGGAATCCGAAGGACTGTTGAGCAGAGAAGAGGCACACTTTCTAGGGTGGGATAGGTATGTGGGGGATGAGGGGTTGTAGGTTGGTTACTAGAGGCCAAGTTGTGACTACAGGGCTCAGAGACTCCCTATCCGGCATGTTTTTGAAGCCCTATAAGGGAAGTGGGGAAGATGAAGGATTGTTGAGCAGAGAAGGGGCACACTTCCTGGGGTGGGACGAGCATGTGGGGGATGAGGGACTGTATGTCGGTTTCTAGATTTGGCACCTGAATCTAAGAATTATTATTTATTGACAAACCTTAGACTGGCTTAGAATTTCCTTTGCCCGAGTAGAGTTTATCCTCAGCTCGGGGGTGACCCACTATTGAAATTATGAGTAGTGTGGTCTATGGTTGGCAGGAACGTGGAAGGTCTGCATGTAGTTGGTGTTTATTTAATGAGATAAGTGTCTTCCATGTGCTTATTTTATTTATTGTATGTATAATTATGTGTCTTTTGCTATGGAATCTCTTTGATAACTATGTTTATAAATTATTATTGTTATTCCATTGAACTTTGTTCATACGCAGAACATTTCAGTAATTTAATTGTGTGTTAATTTAGGTGTTGTGTTAATATTTACACATTTGTTTTCATGAGTTCTCCTGCGTATGATGCATGCATATTTTCTGTTATTATTTTATATGAATTTGTGCATTAGCAAAGTTTATAATTTAAATTAGTATCAGAGTTCGAAAATATAAGTGGCATAGCCTAGCAAGTGGTTGGGAATGCTACAATGTGGTATTAGAGCTATAATGTGGGAGATTTTTGTGTGGAGTGGCCTATCTTGGTTGGATGGGGACGTTACAAAGTGGTATCAAAGATCCATTTTTCAACATTGAGCCTGCATGGACCCAATTAACAGAGCACCAGGAGAAAAATTGTTGAAATGTAGTTGCATAGGATGTTTGTAATTTATTTGTTGAAATTACTGCAGAAAAATTGAGATAAATCTCATGGGTAATGTGAAGAATTGAACCTCTTTGGAAAATTTTGAACATAAGAAAAATCGAAAAAATTTGGTTTTTTTCCATACGATGACATTGGCATGACATGGAGGCCACGTGTTAGTTGACGTGGTAGAATAAATATGTGTAGTGCCATAATGGAAAGTACATGTTGGACGAGATGATATTTGGTGGGTGATGTGGAGGCATGTGGAAGGCCAACTGTCAGTCCCACAAAACTACGGTAAGATCTTGGAATGTTTCTAAGTGTTAAGGTGTCATGGGTCCACAATAAGAAGTGGAAAAATGGTTAAGTATTGATACTTCTCGGACGAAATTATGAAAGAAAGGTTACAAGATTATGATTTTGTTAGTCCATGAGTTTGTGTAGTTGGAAAAATGGTTAAGTGTTGAGACTTCTCAGATGAACTTATGAAAGGAAGGTTACAAGATTATGAGTCTACGAGTCTGTGTAGATGGAAAAATGGTTAAGCGTTGAGACTTCTCATATGGACTTCTGAAAGGAAGGTTACAATATTATGAGTTCATGAGTTTGTGTAGATGGAAAAATGGTTAAGTTTTGAGACTTCTCGAATGGACTTATGAAAGAAAGGTTACAATATTATGAGTCCATGAGTCCATGTAGATGGAAAAAATGGTTAAGTGTTGAAAATTCTCGGACGAACTTATGAAAGGAAGGTTACCAGAAATGAAGAAGATATATGACTTAGATCCATGGTGAATGTGTTAATACAGATCAACAATGGATTTCTAATCAATAAATGATCAGATGGTTGCTTAGCATTACTACTATGTTGCACGTGCTAATGAATATTCCTTCACTGTTTTTCCACCATAATTTTTAGCTTAGAGCTAAGATGGGGGTGAAAATTCACGAGAGTGTCCAAAATATGTTTATTAAGGAACTTGGGTGGGCTCCTACCAAAAAAAATCCAAATGGGCATGTGCAAGGATGCCTATGCACAGTTAAGACTTGCACCTGGATGATGGTGAGGAGAACGAATTCATGGGTAATATTTAAATGACCATAAATTTCTTCTCTAGACTCATAATTGATCAAGGAAGTAGGCGTTGGAAGGGTCTCAGACAAAAGAGTCTAGATATCCACCCAAAAAATTGACTTGGGTAGTTAAATTCACAAGAAATCAAAAGAAATAATTATGATGCATTATTAGAACAAAATTGTGCATATTTTTCATGAATTTGTTAAATTATTTAGTCTAACAAATATTGTTACTTTCACATTTTGCAAAGTTAACATAATTTAGATCAAAACATGATTAGCATGGAGATTAGCAAAATGGAAGATACACAAAGGACTTACATCCATGAAGAGGAAGTCAGGGGGTTGCATGTTAGTTTGAGTAATGAAGGTACAAATTCAAATGGACATGGAGAAGGCAAGGAGAAAAGCATGAAATTAATAGATACCATAAAAATTATGAAAAAGGATGTCTAGAGTTATAAAGATGATAATGAGAGGCTTATAAAATCCAAGCAAGAAGAAGGATTCAACATCAAGTTAATGTGGAGCTTGGAAAGAATAGAAAAGAACATGGATAAGGAGACTAAGTCAAGAAAATCATGGAGTCACAGGTTTCATGATGAGAGGAGAAGAAAAAGAAGTGTTGGAAGGCATCAACATCACTCCCCAATGCATTCAACTATGAGAGAACACAATATTTCAAGTCCATCCCCTATTAGGAATCATAAGAAGAGGCCTAGAATAGATGAGCTACAGGGAGAGATGAATAAGATCAAGACTCCTACATTTGATGGTGAACACAATAAGGATGAGGATGCAGAGACATGGTTGTTGGGCATGAGGAAGTTCTTCCAGTTACATAACTACTCCGCACAAGTAGAAGGAATAATTTTCATCTATCGGCTCAAACGAAAAATATCAATGTGGTGGGACCAATTTGTGTAGGTGCAACACATTGATGAGAAGAAGGTTACTTGGAGGGAATTCAAGAGGTATTTTCAAAAGAAATACTTGACCAAACTATAATATGATAAGAAAATGAAGGAGTTCTTTGAACTCAAGCTTCGGAGTATGACCATAGATGAGTATGAAAGAAGGTTTTTAGAGATACTAAAATATGTTTCTTTCATCAAGGATGAAGAAGTTAAGATTCATAGGTACCTGAGTGGGCTTCCATCTTTTATCAGCGATAAGATACAATATGATGATCCCAAGACACTAGAGGAAACTATAAGGAGGGCTAAATTCCTTTATTATCATCATAGAGGAAGACCAACTTTCCAAAAGGTGTGGGAAGACAAAAGGAAAAGTAATATGGACCAGAGAAAGAAGGGGATCAAGCCACCAATCTTCAAAAATAATTCTCAGGTACAACCAGCCTCTAAATAACCCAAAATGACAGAGACAATAGGGAAAATACCAAGGCAACCATCTATTCAATGTTGGGGTTGTGGGGGAGATCACCTGTTCATAAATTGACCTCATAGAGGTGAAAACGTGAGGACTACTTACAATGTACAACAAGTTGAAACAATGGAGGACATGGGTAGAAATGTACCAAGGATCTATGCATCTATGGATAACAGGCAAGTTGAGTTTCAGTCACATATGATTGAAGTGGAGGGTAATATCAACAACCAACCCATTGTTATTTTAATTGATTTAGGAGCTAGTCATAGTTATCTAGATCCTAAGATGGTGGAAATATTTCAATTGCCAAGAGGAAAGCTTGGAAATCCTTGGTTAGTGTATCTAGCTATAGGAGCTAAAAGGAAAATTAATGAGATGGTTAAGGCATGTCCAATGGACATGAATGGACTGGGCACAAGAGTAGATTTGAATATCATACCTTTGGGATCATATGATTGCCTCATGAGTATGGATTGATTGGAAAGGCATCATTATATCCTAGATTTTTATCATAATTCCTTTACTTTATTGGATGAGGAAGGGAACTTGAGGACAATTCAGGGAATTCCCAAGAAAGTAACCATTAGAGAAGTTTTAGCCTTGCAGCTGAAGAAAAGTTTCAGGAAAGGGTGTCAAATAATTGCAACACATATGGAAGAGGCACTTAAAGATAAGGTGTTTAGTATTGAAGATTATGTAGTCCTAAAGAAGTTTGAAGATGTATTTAAAGAAATATTGGGATTTCCACCCAAGATATATATTGATTTCTCCATTAATTTGATGCATGGAGAAGCCCTAGTATCCAAGACTCCTTACAAGATGAGCACACCATAACTAAAGGAATTGCAAATGCAACTTGAGGAGATTTTGAAGAAGGGGTATATACGCCCAATTGTGTCACCTTGGGGTGCCCCAGTGTTTTTTGTGAAAAATAAGGACAGTACCTTGAATATTTTCATTGAGTCGAGGCTGTTGAACAAGGTAACTCTGAAGAACAAGTATCCTTTTCCAAGGATAGATGACCTCTTTGATCAGTTAAAATATTCTAAGATATTCTCCAAGATTGATCTTAGGTCAGGCTATCATCAAGAAAAAATTAAAAAAGAATACATCAACAAAACTTCCTTCAGAACAAGGTATGGTCATTATGATTTCACTGTGGTGCCATTTGGGTTATCAAATGCACCGAATTTATTCATTTGTTTAAGGAATGGTATTTTCAGGAATTACTTAGATAAGTTTGTGATTGTCTTCCTATATGAAATTCTTATATATTCTAAGTCTGAGGAAGAGCATGAGAAACACTTGAGGATGGTATTACAGTTATTGAGGGAGCATTAGTTGTATGCCAAATGGACCAAGTGCTTATTCTACCAGAAGCAAGTTCATTATTTGGTCCATATAATTTCATTGGAAGGAATAGAAGTAGACCCAAAAAAGATAAAATCCATTGAGGGGTGGCCAACACCAAGGAATGTCTCTGAGGTGAGATCATTCATGGGACTTGTAGGTCACTACAGAATATTTATTAAAGGATTCTCAAATATTGCACACCCAATCACTTCCTTTCCAAAGAAGGATGTGAAGTGTGAGTGGACATTGGATTGTGAAAGGATTTTCCAACACTTGAAACATTTACTAACAAGTTCTCCAATATTAAATATTGCTGATCCAAATGAAGACTTCATTGTATGCATTGATGCATGTAAACAAGGACTTGGTGGAGTTCTTAGTCAGAATAGGAATGTGGTATGCTATGAATCAAGGAAATTAAAGGAGCCTGAAAAGCATTATGCTACTCATGAATTAGAATTGACAGCCATAGTGTATGCCTTGAATATGTGGGGGAACTACCTCATGGGGAAAAGATTTGAATTAAGGACAAACCAGAGTGGTCTGAAATATTTATTTGGATAACCAACTTTAATTCCAGGCAAAGCAGATGGTTGGAATTTCTCAGGGAATATGACTTTGATATTAAGCATATAAAAGGTAAATAGAACAAGGTGGTTGATGCACTTAGAAGGAGGGTGCATGAGATGCATGCTACAACCATTATTATGTACCAATAATATTTGAAGGACAAAATTTTAGAGGCTGCAAAATCATATCAGAAATACATGGATGTAAAGGAAAAATTTCAGCAAGGTAATTTTAAGCAGAAAAGTGAAGAATATAAGTTGGGCAAGGCTGAATTTCTCACGTACAAGGGCATAATTTATGTGTCAAATTCTCGGGAATTGAAAATTACGATTTTAAAATAAATGTATAATGTGCCTTATGTTAGACACCCAAGTTACCAAAAAACTATTGTAGTTGTCAAGGGCCAATATTATTGGCCATGTATGAAGAAAGAGGTTGTTGATTTTATTGCCAAGTGTTTGGAATGTCAAAAACTCAAGGCTGAGCATAAACACCCAACTCGTCCAGTACAACCATTACCCATTCCTGAGTGGAAATGAGAATTTGTAACAATGGATTTCATCACCAAGCTACCTAGAACAACCAAGCAACATGATTCCATCATGGTGGTGGTGGATAAGCTTACTAAAGCTACCACCCACTTTATTCCAGTAAATCTCACTCATAAGGAAACCAACATTCTTGATATTTAAATGAGAGAAATTGCTCAACTACATGGTATACCCAAGATCATTATGCTTGACAGAGATCCAAAATTTACATCAAATTTTTTGTAAAGGAATATTCAAAGGATTTGGGACTAATCTAAACTTTAGCACAACCTATCATCCAGAGTCATATGGGAAAATAGAGAGGGTGAATCAAGTGATAGAAGACATACTAAGGATGTATGTGATGGATAAACCATCCAAATGGGAGGATTACTTGAATTTAGTGGAGTTTTCCTATAACAATGGGTATCAAACATCTCTAACGATGATCCCATTTGAGGCACTTTATGGAAGAAAATTCAACAGACCAATGAGTTGGGACAACCCAATAGACAGAGAAGTGGTTGGACCAGAATTACTCAGGGAAATGGAAGAGTAGATGGTGAGAATAAAACAGAATTTAAAGGCTTCCCAGGATAGGAAGAAAAGTTATTCTGATAAGGGAAGAACTCACAGAGAGTTAAAAGTAGGTGACCATGTGTTCTTGAAAGTAAAATCCAAAAGAAGTTCCCTGAGGTTGGGAAATTGTTCAAAGTTGGCAGCTCGTTATTGTGGTCCGCTTGAAATCCTGGAGAGGATTGGTCCTGTAGCATACATGCTTGCCTTACCTGCATTAATGTGTATTCATAATGTATTCCATGTATCATTTCTTAAAAAGTATGTACTTAATGCTAATCATGTCATTGACTGGAATGTGATCCAGGCAGAGCAAGAAGGTGACTTTCTAGTGCAACTGTTTTTCATATTGGACCGGAAGATCAAGCAGCTCCAGAATCAATCCATAGGGATAGTAAAGGTTCAATGGACTTGGTACGGTATTTAGGATGCAACTTGGGAGCATGATGATGAAATGCAGAAAAAATGCCCGCATCTTTTTGAAGACGTTTGAAGTTTTGATTTTATATGTGTATATATTGCATTGAGGACAATACATAAATAAGGAGGAGGAGAATGTAATACCCCTAGGATAAACCCCAACTGTACATATAAATGTACATGAAAACATAGGTTGGTGATCCAGGATATTTTCGGCCAACATGCCTTTGTGTATATGTATTCCAATCCCATAGTGCCTGTGGGGTTAGTAGTACATGGATCCAGATGCTAAAATGGCCAGTGAGCCATCATTATAATATGTAATCACACGCAAAGTTTAATGAAAACACATCACTGCTGCAGACCAACCATGTAAAAGAGTATGGGGGGTAAACTCCACTGGGAAGGGAAAGGGGGCTAAGAGTCTAGGAAGAGGCTAATATAGAGGGCTTAATCCCAAAGGAATATTATATTATTATTCCTAAAGTCTAAAGTATGGATATAAATTTATGTTATCCTAAGTTCCTAGGGAAAGGGAATGAATTACAAGTGGGGAAAAGTGGGTTCCTTGAGGGCCATGTGTCATTAAGGGAACATGCATATATGTTTGGGGGATTTAGTACATTTCCCCATCATTCTTACTGTTTTCACTCATCCATGCTTCATATCATGTATGTAACTGTACATGGTAAGTCTGGAGCTGAAGAAGCGGGTGGTGAGGCTCGTATGTCAAAGAGGAGGGTTGTTAGGCCTGTGGTTGAAGAAGCAGGTTTTCAAGACCATGAACAATTTCTCTAGGTCAGATAAATACTAGGAATTAATTCCCAAGGTGCTAAGCTAGATCTGATACTCCCTGTTCGACATATTGCTAAAGACTCTGAAGGGAAGTGGGGCAGCTGAAGGACTGTTGAGCAAAGAAGGGGCACATTGATTTAGATTTAGGAGCAGAATGAACTGATTACAGACTAAATACAATAAAGACAAAGATATGAAGAATAATACAGATATCCAGTGAACAATATCTTCTATTAAATAAATGAAATAGGCTTAAACTGTAAAACTGCAGAATTGAAACACTTGCTCGAATGGTGGTAGCTATCTCTGAGAAGAAATGTGGTTTCTATGCACATTCATCTAAGTAGAATGATTACAATGAGGCTCCAGATGCCATTTTGATATTACTCATGAATGCCAAAACCCTAGACATCCAAAAACCTTACCCTAGAAGGTGAAACGCCAAAAGTCATGTGGGCCCCTATGGGTAAGTTGGTACCTCAACTTCTCGGGGTCGTGAATTTTTCATACCACCTTCGTTTTAGGTGCATGATAGCCCATTGGAAAGATATTTTAGAGAAATACACATTCTGTGATCAAACTCTGACTTCGTCTACAGTTTGACTATGGCGAGCCAAAAAAACAATGTTTAGGGCCCCAAAACGACCTTGGAAGTACAACAAGGTGTGTTGACATGAAAACATACAAAATAAGCCAGTTGGATTAGGTGAGAGGGCACCAGTATCTACCTGGAGGATTTTTAGGGCTTCATACAACCCCATAAGTGTGGAACCTAGGATTACAAAGAAGTATAGAACAACATGCTGAACAAAAAATGGACAAGAGGAGACGGTTGGAATAGGTGGGTAGCCACCAATAACCACCTAGATAAATTCTCCTCCTTTAGGAAGAAATGGTCTCCATTACGTTGAGTTCCCCCATTAGGTGAGGAAACTTATGCTAGATTTGGTCCCAGGTGAGCCACTTGCCTTGGCGTAAGAGTTTCCCTACCTTGAAAACCCGATAAAGTTGGATCCTCTGTTGGTGAGTGCCCTTGACTTGTGTGTCCACTATCTGATCAATGGATGCTTGTTCCATGAAGCCATGGTTGAGATCTGTTGGTGTCAGTTTTTCTATGATCTCTGAAGTGTCCAATAATGGTGTAAAATATGGCCGAAGAAGGTCCACATTGAACATTGGGTGCAGGCCAAGGAAGGGTAGAGTGTTGAGCTCAAAATCATTGCTACCCACAGCCTCGGTGATAGTGTAAGGCCCATAGCGAAGGGGGAGAAGATTTCGATGGGGCCCCATGAGATGCTCCTTCTGCAAATGTAACCAGACTTTGTTGCCAACATGAAACTGGTGCGGTACCCTGTGTTGATCATGGCATTTCTTGTACTTAGCATTGGATTTTTTCAAAATCTCTTAGACTTGTTGGCGGATGTGATTAATTCACTCAATGAATCTAGTGGCTTTGTCAGTCTCAAACTAAACATGGGAATATTTTTTCGGTGTGGTGGCAAGAGGCAATGAAACAAACATGGGACCCAAGGGTTGGAATCCTAGCCCCACCTGAAATGGTCTATGGCTGGTGGAGCTATGGAGAGCCCTGTTGTAACTGTGTTGAACATAGGGGAGACTCTCATCCCATGTACGTAGATACTTAGATTTGTACACGTACAGGATGTGCACAATCATATGATTGAAAAACTCTATTTGTTCATCTATTTGGGGGTGGAAAGAAGTGGATTTAGTGAGCTTGGTTTCCAACAGTGACCAGAGACTCGACCAAAATGTGTTGAGGAACCTATTGTCCCAGTCGGAAATGATGGTCTTTGGTATCCCAAAATGGACCCACACTTGTTCGAAGAAGAGATTCATAGTATATCTCGTTGTGTTATTCTTCTTACAGGCTGTGAGGATGGCCATCTTAAAAAATTGATCAACGACCACAAATATGTAGTCGTTTCCTTGCTTGGTGGATGAAAGGCCAGACATGTAATCCATTGAGACAAATTCCCAAGGATTCTCAAGAGTAGGAAGAGGGTTGTATAATCTTTTCTTCTTGATGGTTGGCTTGGAAATGGCATAGGCAGTGCAATATATGATATACTTGTTGATGTCCTATCGAAGTTTTGGCCAATAAAAATGTTTCTAAAGAATGGCCATAGTTTTATCCACACCAAAATGTGTTGCCATCTAATTGTAGTGGGCTTCCCAGATCAGATTTGCATGCTCACTTGTAGGAACAAAAAGATGGCCCATATGGCATAATATTACATCCTGAATGTGAAAATTAGTGACATTTGCACATGTACCCAAGAGGTGATAGGTGGTGGTGAATTCTAGATCTTGCTAATAAAGTTGGGGCCACTCAGATGCCTCATGTCCACAGGAATGGAGCACAGTGGTGAGTGCATCCACAGGAGGTTGACTGAGGAATTCAACGACATGATTTGATATCCCTGTCTTATACTTGATGTTGAGATGGAACTGCTGCAAGTAGGTGGACCACTTCTAATGGTGACTGTTTTGCAATTTCCCTTGTGTCTTTATGAACTGCAAAGGTTTTTTATCAATGTGGATGATCGTCTCCTTTTCCAGAATGTAATGTTTCCATTGATGACAAGATTGTACAATGGAATACATTTCCTTGTCATAGGTGAGGTATTTCCTGATAGTATCTGAGAGTGTATCACTATGGTATGCCATCGGATGGTCGTGTTGAGTGAGAACTACGCCTACAACATAGTTAGATGCATCAGTCTCAATCTTGAACATTTATTGCAGTTCGGGAAAGGAGAGTACTGGAGTTGAGCATAAACGATGCTTCAGATCATCGAATGCTCATTTTTTTTCCTTCCTCCACATGAAATTTTCCCTGCCACTGCCCTTGGTCACCTGGATGAGGGCCCATGAAATATGGGAGAATCCCAACATAAACTGTCGGTAGAAGTTGCCCAATCCCAAGAAGCTATAAAGCTCAATTAGTGTGGTCGGGGTTGGCTAGTCACGAATGACTTCGATCTTATATGGATCAACATGTACCCCATGCTCATCAACAATGTAGCCCAAGTATTGGACCTTTTTTATTCCAAAAGAGCATTTTTTCAGGTTGGCATATAGCTTGTGCTACCGCAGAGTGCTCAAAACCTGTTGAATATGCCACATTTGCTCCTCCCAAGTTTTGCTGAAGATGAGGATGTCATCCAAATATACCACCACAAAGGAGTTGGTGAAGGGTCGTAATACATGATCCATCAACCTCATGAAAGTGGTTGGTGCATTTGTTAGGCCAAAGGGCATGACCAACCATTAGAAGAGACCCTCTTTAGATTTGAATGTTGTCTTCTATACATCAGTTAGTTCGATGGGAACCTGGTGGTAGCCATACTTTAGGTCAATCTTGTTGAAGAACTTTTCCCCCTTGAGTTGGTCAAGAAGGTCATCAATCATGGGAATTGGGTACCGGTTCTTGACTGTGATTTTGTTTAAGGAAATATAATCAATTCAGAGTTGCCAAGTCCCATCCTTCTTTTGCACTAGTACAATTGGGCTTCCTCAAGGGGAGGAGTTGGGTCTAATGTGACCCTTTTGAAGAAGCTCTTGGATATGATGCCTGATTTCATCATTTTCCATCAGCGAGTGACGATAGACTAGTCCATTAAGTAGAGGTGCATCGAGGGTCAGATCAATTGGATGCTTGACTTGGCAGTGTGTCGGTACCTCGGTGGGTGAGGAGAAGATGTCTCTGCATTCTTCCACGATCCCGTCCACTTGCTTTTGTTGCAAAGAGAGTCTTTGTGTAGAGGCCATAGATGTGGTGGAAACCTTTTTCTTACTGTGAGCACGAATCGAAAAGAACATGAACTTCCCGGTCTGTGAAATGAACTTACTGCATTTCTTAGTAGATATTGAAGAAATAGCATTAGGCGGTGCTACCTCTGGTATCCTGTGAAATTGTCTACCCAAAGTAATAATAACATGGTGGGGTCTAGAATCATACACAACAATACACTTCCAAAAATATGGTTTTCCTAAAAGAACATCACAAACTTCAAGGGGATCAATATCACACAATACCTCATCTTTGAAAGGCTTGATGTCGTAGGATAGACGACATTGTTGGCTGACACAGAGATCTCTTCCTTGGTGAAGAAAACCAATGGTGTAGGGTTGTGGGTGCAGTGTCATTAGTAGGTCCAGCCACTTGATCACCTCTACTAAAATCAGGTCCTTCTGAATGCCTCTATTGATAATGAAATGAAGTGGAGCCCCCTTTACCCACATCTGTGAGTGAAAGAGGTGTTCCCCTTCCTCTAGTTCTTCTGGTTCACTTGGCGGGATTTTGGTGGTAGCGACAGTGGCATTGGGTTCAAAATTGATAATATGCTTCCCTCCTTCAGGATTTTATTAAGAATCATAATCAATCTCTAACTTGGAATCCTTCATCTCGGCCATGAGTGACTGCTTGGAGTGACATTCTTCAGTGTTGTGCCAAGGGATTTTATCGTACTCACACCATTTTCTTGTGTCCTTCTTTGTCTTCTGATTGCCCTTCTTATGTTGCAGCTTGGATTGGTTGTCTTGAGAGCATCCATCTCAGCTCGGTACCTTTTTGTGTGGGTTGGGACCACCTTTTCCCTACTTCGGTTGTGAGGAGTTTGAGGATCCAAACTCTCACCTCTTCTGCTTAAATTTCTGCTTGATCTTGACAACATATCTATAAGTTGTTCCCAATGAGGCAATGTCCAGAAACTCCATTTCTGTTTGAATGTATCTATGCAAACAGTCGTGGTATTTGAGAATCAGATGATGCTCAGAGTCTTTGATACCCAATTTGGTGCATAGGGTATGGAAAATATTGGTGAAATATGGTACTGTCTAGTCCCTTTCTTGACGCAGGGTGGTCCATCTGGTATACTAGTCCTCGTAGCTTCCAACAGGGTAGTATTGTTCTTTAATGATGTCCTAGAAGGAATCCCATGTAGGGGACACCACAAATATTGCAGATTCCTCTATGACCCTTTTCTCATAGTAAGTATCCCACCATTCCTTAACATGGTGGGTGGCCTTGAGGAGTGCAAAAGTAATCTTTTCCCTATCGGAAAAATTGTGGACCGAAAAATACCCTTCGAGTAGATTCAACCATTTATCTACAACATCTACATCTATCAGTCTTTCAAATAATGGAATATGAAAATTTACCTGTACCTTGAAGGGGGTTTCATGGTCACTTGATGAAGATGCTTCTCCTGTGGGCAGTTGTCGAAGGATCTGCGTAAAGTTGTCCATCACTTCGTTCCTTTGTCGTGTGAGGGATTCCTCAAGCAACATTTTAATAGGATCTCCTACTCCATCATATTTATTTTCATTCCCCATGGGTTTTTTTCAGGCTCGGTGAGGCCGATCTTCCAATTACTCGATTGGTTCGAGTCTCAACTTCTTGTACCCAAATCTTGTCGAGGACATGCACGAAGAAAAATAAATGAAGAGAAGACAACTATGATGCCACTGATCTGGATTTAGGAGCAGAACAAACTGATTATAGACTAAATAAAATAAACACAGAGATATGAATAATAACACAGATATCCAATTAACAATGTCTTCTATTAAATAAATGAAATAGGTTGAAATTGTAAAACTGTAAAACTGAAACACTTGCTTGAATGGTGGTAGCTATCTTTGAGAAGAGATGTGGCTGCTATGCACATCAATATGAGAAGAATGATTACAATGAGGCTCCATAGGAATTTTTTATATTACTCATGAATTCCAAAACCATAGACATCCAAAAACCTAACCCTAGAAGGTGAAACGCCAAAAGTCATGTGGGCCCCTATGGGTAAGTTGGTACCTCAATTTCCCGGGGTCATAACTTTTTCATACGACCTCCATTTTAGGCGTGTGATAGCCCATTGGAAAGGTATTTCAGAGAGTTACACATTTTATGATCAAACTTTGACTCCAACTATAGTTTGGATATGGAGAGACAAGAAAACAATGTTTAGGGCCCCAAAATGGACCTGGAAGTAGAACAAGATGTGATGACATGAAAACATACAAAATAAACCAGTTGGATTAGGTGGGAGGCCATCAGTATCCACCTTGAGGATGTGTAGGGATTCAGACAACCCCAGAAGTGTGGAACCCACAATTACAAAGAAGTACAGAAGAGCGTGTTGAACAAAAAATGGACAAGAGGAGATAGTTGGAATACGTGGGTGGCCACCAATATCCACCTGGGTCACACACTTCCTAGGGTGTGACATGCATGTGGGGGATGAGGGATTGTAGGCTAGTTGCTAGAGTCCAAGTTGCAACTACAGGGCTATGAGACTCCCTGTCTGGCCTGTTGATGAATTCCCAGAAGGGAAGTGGGGAAGTCTAAGGACTATTGAGTAGAGAAGGGGCACACTTCCTAGGGTGGGAAAAGCATGTGAGGGATGAGGAATTGTAGGTTGGTTTCCAAAGTTGGCACCTAAATATGATAATTGTTGTTTATTGACAAATCTTAGACTGGATTAGAACTTCCTTTGCCCAACTAGAGTTTATCCCCAACTCGGGGGTGACCCACTGTTGAGATTATGAGTAGAGTGGTCTATGGATGGGAAGAACGTGGAAGGTCTGCATGCAGTTGGTGCTTATTTCATGGGATAAGTGTCTTCCATGTGCTTATTTTATTTATTGTGTGTATAATTATGTGTCTTTTGCTATGGAATCTTTGTGATAATGATGTTTATAAATTATTATTGTTATTCCTCTCAACTCTGTTCATATGCAGAACATTTCAATAATTTAATTGTGTGTTAATTCAGGTGTTGTGTTAATATTTACGCATTTGTTTTCATGGGTTCTCCTACGTATGTTGCATGCATATTTTGTTTTATTATTTTATATGAATTTGTGCATTTGCAAAGTATTTGTATGATTTAAATTAGTATCAGAGTTCGAAATTTTAAGGGGCATAGCCCAACAAGTGGCTGGGAATTCTACAATGTGGTATTAGAGCTTTAATGTGGGAGAGTTTGTGTGGAATGGCCCAACTTGGGTGGTTGGGCATGTTACATGTATTCCATCCCCTTCGCACGAGATATATCCATAGCCAACTCCAAATGGAGGGAGAGCTGAGGGAGTAGGCATGTTTGAATTTAATGGTCGTCGGTGATCATCGATATCGAGGATGACATGGGAGGCCTCGACATGACCCATAACCTTGTTGGCAGCCTGACCTTGTGGAACCCCATATGGGGAGCTAGTAGTATTATTTTATTAATATTTTATACTAAAAATTATAGTCGACAAGGAAACCAAATTTTCAATGGATCAAAAATATTAGTGTTGTTCATAAATTAAAAAAGAAAAATAGCATTATGTTCATTCAAAGTTGTTATGTGATGTCATATACCTATCATTTGAGTATAAACATAACTATGTGCTAGAGTAGAGTATAAAAATAACATTGTGATAACAGAGTCTAAACTAATTATACTTCTCCTGAAATGATTCATAGTAGAGACTATGCTTCTTCTAATAATTGGCATAAAAGAGAAAGATCAAAAAAGAAAAGTAGCAATGCGATCAGGTGTTGTATCACTTAGTCGTCCTCTTCAAATTCAGAGTCCATATAAATCACTAGTGTTTGGTCTTGTTGATTCTTCTCCTTCCCCATTACTTCCATGTCCCAAAGAATTTTTACTAAAGCAACATACTTTTGATCCAGAAATTCCAATTATCAAGGATGGATTTTTGTTGCATACCTTGTTCTTCAATGACCTAAGCCACTGTGGATTTTGTTTTCTATTAAATATCAATTTTCCTAAAGTACTCGGTATCCTAGTTGCAAGAGTATCCAGTATCCAGTATCCAAATGTTGAGCTCAACATCAATGTATTTTGAAGGAATGGTGGCTCGTCTCTCCTTGAGCCTTCTACTCTGTTGGCTCAACCTCAATTTTGATGTTATATGCAAACCTCATATGGTACTTCATCATTGCCTCCTTGGCCTCCATTTCAACACTAGTAGGCTTGATGGAGGGATTAGCCTTCTTCTAGTTCCTACATGCTCATGATATGCCTCGTCTAGTAGGCTTAGAAGATTTGATCTCAACCATCTATACTTCCCTTTCTTAGGAATAACATTCATATTTGTGGACTAATACTACTCCTTCCAACAACCACCTACAAAGAACCCTGAGGAATGGAAGTAGCTTAGAATCTCAATAGCTCTTGTCTAGGCTAGTCCTTCAGACCATGTTGGAGAATGTCAAATATTTCCAATGAAGGATCCCACATTATTCCCTAGACCCTCTCTCCCTGAAAAACTTATAGCTTTTGGATGGGTGAAGCCCCAACCAAGCTATCCCTGCTATATCATACTCAGACTTACCACTTTGACAAGCTAAGCCTCAACCAGATAGAAAATTTCTTGGAAGCTCAAAATCAGCTAGAAGAATAATCAAGAAAATTAATTCGTGCATACCAAAAACATACCTCTCTTGTCGAGCTCCTTTGATAATCATGGCTACAACATATTGGCCTTTCCCTTTCCCATGAAAATCTGTTCTATTAATGGAATGTGAATAAGAATTAATTTGTTTGAAAGACTAAAAACACAGGATGAGATAACCTCCCTCGTCCTTCTCCCCAAAATCGCTTTTGTCACCATCATGCCAAATAAGTTTCACTTATGAAGTGAAAAGATAGTAATGGCACCTACCCTTGATTATCGTCCCTTACATATTATGAGAGAAAAATCAAAACATTATTTAAAAGAAAAAGAGAGAAACTATTGTAAAATTTGGTAATAATTTTAAAAACATAAAAACAAATATATATATTATTTATAGAAAGAAAAATAAATATTGTGTATTTTGAAGATTCATTTGGTGATCATGGTAAATGAAAAATGATTGATTTAAATATTATTGATTATCACATATGAAAGAATAATAATATTTGAGAATTGACATGGATGGTATTGATTTTAAAATCGGTGAAAGAATATAATAATATTTGTTTATGCAATACTCCTTATTTTGTTGAAACCATTGATTTCACTTGAGAGCACATCTAAAAAGTACAACCCTTTTTTTACCTAGTTAATATTTAAAGTATTCCTTACTCTTAGTGAACTTTCTAAATACTTCCAAGTGGAGTTAATACAAAATCACATTTAACATGATGTGTTATTATTTCCCACGCAGCAAATAACTTGGTGATTAAGCAGTACACCTAATTCACTTAGTTCTTATATGGGTAGATGTGAGAGGTAAATAGTAGCTTAAAGGTTTCTAAATTATGTTTATTATTACTATTTTGTATGGCCAAAGGTTTATATTATGCATGGTTGGGAAACGTATATAAAGTCTTTGTTTTAATTTTGTTTTGTGAACATGTGATGTAGTTTTTTTTAAACAAGTTATATCTGGTAAAGTTATATGTGGTAATGTCCATGCCAGATATTAAGGTTTGGACCATTATAACAAAAATTCAAAATGCAATTAGTGGATTCATGATTGAAAAACATTTTATAGCAAATAATTCATTATTGATGGGATATTAAGGTTTTGAACGTTAAATTCGATCCTATATGTGAATAGGCAACCAGACACATATAATACTGATCGATACAAATGTCCCAACCAAATAATCAAAGAAAATTACTCAAATAGAGAATTTGTTTGTATAACCCACAACAACGTTAAGAGGCCCCAAAGTAAATAAGCTTTCAGATGACCTAATCTGATTTGATCATTGGCCATAAACTACATGCAACAACAACAACATAAACACTTGCAAATACTTCAAACCCTACATAGAGGGCCACACCATGAAAACCATAAAATACACTCCAAAGATCTAGCAGAACATCCTTGGGAATACAATGAAACCCCAATATACTCCCCTCCCTGCAATGGAATAATCTTATTCATTCGAGAATGCCAGATTTTTTTCTAAAAATAAACCCATCATCAAATTTGAGCAGAGAATAACACTTCGGTCCTTGTCCTTCTAAAGGAATGAAGGAGTCTCGAATATGTTCAGATCCAGAATTTAAAACCTCTTTGAATTTTTGGCAACACCTAAACTTAAGATCTTCTTCTTTGATCTCCTTTCTCAAGAGATTTGTGTTTTTGTTTAGGTTTCCTTGTAATCCCTCTTTCATCTATATAAATATGTAACAAAACCATCATCCAACAACATTAAATATTTATTACATACAAGATTATGGCAACAACTGTCGGCCCATGTTATACAATACACTGACAACTGGAACTCTAAAACTTACCATCAGACTCACTAAATCCAAAATAGTGAAGACTGTTTCATATTGAGAAGCTACTCTAGAATGAGCCTGAAACAAGAAGAAAATAAATTTATCCCTCGCACAACCAAATAAGGAATTTTAGATAATATTCAAATTGTATCGTTGATGAGACATCTTGTTTCAGTTCCATTCTATGTAATAAGTAGACTGAATATGTGAAATGATTTATAGGAAAGGGTCATGAAGATTTAATCATAGCAAAGTGTTATAAAATGTT
The DNA here is from genome assembly GCA_009831015.1 of Picea engelmannii. Classification (NCBI taxonomy): domain Eukaryota; kingdom Viridiplantae; phylum Streptophyta; class Pinopsida; order Pinales; family Pinaceae; genus Picea; species Picea engelmannii. Next base: position 1,274,465 of record ML782767.1, on the reverse strand, counting down.
TGGAGAGACTTTCCTTCAAGTAAAATGACAAACTAATGAGGAAGAGACATATGGCCATGCCCCCAGATGAGACCTGTCGACATCAACAAAATTTCTTGTAAATGCTTTTGATCAAGATCAAATTCATGAACATACCACAATCGGGTGTAAATCATTTTCTCACCATGAGAAGGATACATCATCCATATTTATCCATGAGCCATACAACAATTGCAGCCATTGTCACTTGTACAATAGATCACTTAACATCCCTCAAACACAAAAATTTGATTCTAATACTTAGGATAGAAAACCAACAACTTGAATCTTTCATCATAGGCTTCAGAAATTAGTGGAGCTTTCCAAAACAAGGACAGAGCCTGGATGACACCAAGTCTAAGTGATGCAACATCGGAAGATGAATTTCCTGTCAACTATAATCATAAAGTTAACTAACAAAGAAATAGATTTTTTTACCCCCGATGACAATTATCTCGAAATTGCAAATTCAAACGATCAGAGCATGTTTTTGCTTCTATAGTTGGGGTTCATCTCAAATGAACCATATTATAATGGCTCAGGTCTACAAAAGACCGAGTTTTATATAAAAACCTCAATTCTAAGATAAGAAATAAACAACCCCTCAATTCTACATAATGGGATTCATTCATACCAAACGCCCAATTTTTCATTCCATGATTAACAAACACAAATTTTATCATGCCAGAGCCTTGAATTAACAGGAAACTTTAGTTATCGAATCCAAACCCTTATTGTTGGAAAAAAATCATGGAAAACCTTAGAACATAATCAACAAGGGTTTTAAGAGAGAAATTAAGGAACATAATATCGAACTTGGTAGTGAGCGTTCTCTCCAGCCGAAAATACAAATTAACAAGAAGCAATTTTATCATGCCAGAACCTTGAATTAACATGAAACTTTAGTTATCGAATCCAAACCCTTATTGTTGGAAAAAACTCACGAAAAAACTTAGAACATAATCAACAAGGGTTTTAAGAGAGAAATTAAGAAACAAAATATGGGAATATTGATCGCCAACCTCAACGTTCTCTCCGAATGAAACCACCTGCCTGAGGAACCCCTCTGTCACTACTCCACCTACCAGAGGAACCCTCTTTCAATTGTTCTGATGAACCCAGAGCATTAACAGACAACTATGCTACTTGTTCTGATGCATTAATGGTGTGACGACATCCTACCACCACCTTCTTGGCTCTCGTACCCAATGCCAATGTCAGGCTAAGAAAATTTAGCTTAAACCACCATTTAATGCCTTGAAAACCGTGCATTGACATAATGAAAATCGCCCAAAACATAATGTCCCTGCTATAGCAGGAACATAATAATTGTTATAGGTATTTTCTTAAACTAATTTCAATTTTAAAAAAATCATATATTTTGAAATTTTAAAAATATTGAGTGATTTTTAGTGATTCCAAATGAATAAAATGTTGAATTTTGAAAAATTATTTTATAAAATAATTTTTAAATTCTAAGTTTAAAAAATACAATGACTTTTGGTTATTCCACTTTATGATATTGATTTTTTTTAAACTATTTTATAAAATACAATTGTAAATTATGACTTGTTGATATCAATTTTCTTTAATTTTTTAAATAAATAAATGTATTATTTAATTATAATTTTATAATATCTCTATTTTCATCAATTTATAATGTGTTTATATTTTTTATTTAATTATAATTTAAAATTAATATAATACATATAAATGTAGTAAAACATAAAAATATATATGTAAAAAAATATTAAATTTTGGTTTTGATGATGATAGTTAACCAACTTTGATTTATTGCATTTTTAACAAAATCTCATAAGGAATTAATTTTAAATTGTCTCGATATTTTGTTTTATGATTGAAAAGATTGGAGAGAAACTTACTTAAATCTATAATTTTGACAAGTTAACATGTTATGAAGTTCATTAATATTATAAATGTTTTAGAATTGAGATTGAAATTTAATGTGGATATACCTAGAATATTTTAAGAGAAATTGTTTTTCATCGTGTATCTTCTTAATATCATAAAGATGACATTAATTAATTTTAAGGAATTAATTAATTTTTTTTAATATTTTGTTTTATGATCAAAGAGATTGGAGAGAAACTTACTTAAATCTATATTTGATGAGTTAACATTTTTTTTTTTTTGTAATTTGGGCTACTTATATATTAATAATATACAAAAATTGTTACATTCAACATTGTCTGATACATGCTAAAACAGAAACTAGGCATCAAGTAGTCCTTAAACTTCAAGAACCATATGTATGTGAGAGTTTTTATGATCATATATATATATATATATATATATATAGATCATGTCTAAACTGCAACATAACAAGACAAACATGAACCTGAAAACAACATAATCCATGGGACTAACTAGGAGGTGGCTTGGTTGGGCTCACATGACTGGAGGTCTCATGCATCTTGGCCTTGCCTTTGGTATCGAATTGGATCTGGTGCCTGGGGAGCCCGAGGTGCCTGCTACCTCCACATATTCCTTCTCATTGTCAGAGCCCCAATTAAAGACTTTGAAACTGATTCAAAAATAAACTTTGCACATAACAATGAATTTTTCTTCCAGTCATCGAAGCCTATCCAATGTTTCATATTTCTTAACTTGATTAACCTGAGTATCCTTCATTAACAGAGCAATGATGGTTTCACTCATCCAATAAAACTCCATAGCTCTAAAAACATTTGTGTCTTTGGACCTGGAAAAGTTGGTGTCAAAAACCCAATCCTGAAATTCCTGCTTCATTTGGCATTTTGAGGTATAAGAGGGAATCTTCATGGCCTCATTCACATAAATGTCAATTTTTTTTTCATTTTAGGTGGTGTACTCATGTGAAAGAGATTATTGGCCTGCTTTGCATCCCTTTCTACCCATGTGCCAAGAGATTGACTAGGTTCCCGCCTAGAGGAAGGAGGCTTGGAAGCACCTCTCTTTCTGGCACCATTTTCACTGGATGTTGGGAAATATTGAGACATTTGTTCACTTATGTGGTAGTAAGGGTTAATCCAAGATATAGAAAGAGAATAAGAGGACTCAGGGTTAGAGGTAAGGATGAGTTGGAGACCACTGTTATGAAACAACTTCAAGTACATATAAGAAGCATAAGATGGGAGCCTATTGGATTATTCTAATCATGGGACTAATAAAGAACGAGAAGAAACTTAATAGAAATAGGTGTTTCTTGCCAAACAAAAAACTTGAACTAGGCAAAAGGAAACCCCACCTCGAAGGCCACACACAACAACAAAAACTATCAACCAACTGACCGGTTGGGTGAGGGTGAAAGCACAACTTGTATCAACACAAGGACATTTTCCCTTGGCTAGATATCTAGACCAAATCAAAAAACGAACCAAGTCTACACCCCCAGGAGAATGGAGAAGCTTGACCTTCCATTGAGGCATAAAACCTAAGAGCACACGAGCAACCATAATCCTCCTTGTTTTCATAATGAAAACAATCTTGTAAAATAAACATAAGGCATTTGTACTTACCATCATTGTAGGGAGAGATTTGAACTGCTAAAAAACTCTTCCATCTGTTGGAGCACACACAATTCTGAACTTTGAAGATTTATATTCTTCGCCTCATAAAAATAATTTTTTATTGAAAGAAAGCATGAACTTGAAAAATGACCTTTTAATTTTAAATCAAATCAAATTCATTTGCTGGTTAATTAATAATGAGGCACATACGATATTAGTCGTTGATGAGTTTTACCTTTTGATCGAATGATCCTAGTAGCCTCTAGAGTTTTGGAGCCGCCTGAGTTTTAAAATGGTAAATCTCTAATGGTCGCTTCGGAGCTCCTGACTTTAGATGTTTCAACAAGTCTAAACATAAAAACTCTGAAAACCTAAGGTAGCCGCTCATGAATTTTCCTAAACCATTCAAAGACACAAGTCATAGGACACGTGGACCTTTTGAGTCTTTCCTGAGTTGACACATTGCACCCCTTTTTGACTTTTTAATTGAGGGATTCACACGTTTCCAAGTAATGCATGGCCCATCTCTTTTCTAGACATGTCATCTAGAATGACGTCATCTTACCCACATCACTGCAGGAGATGATTCTTCAGGAATTTAACAAAGAGTGAATTCACAAATCACTGAAATATCAAAGTGCCGAAGTAGCGAACGTTTCAAAGAGTAAAAGGGTTAAATCAAATGTTTAATAACTAAGTTAATCATGATCAAAAGATAATTAATTGCTCCGCAATTTGGATTTTGGATGTTTCCCTTGTATCATATTCAAAAGTTTCTGAAGTCTGAACCTCTAAAAAAATTAAAATTAAGTGAAATTAATTAAGACTTAATATAAGTTATTAGATAATTAATTGCTTCACAGTTTCAAGTTTCAGGAAGTTCCTCTTGAGATACGTTAAAAGCCCCCGAATTTTGAACTCTCGAAACACTTGAAATTAATGCACCATTTCTAAACATGATTAATTTAGGTTTTAAAAGTGATTATCCAAAGATCAACCTTTCCGTGGATTCGAGATCGAGAGGTCTTCACTTTGTCACATCTAAAAATACCGAACATGAACTGTCGAATTATTGACGGCATTTATGACTAATTAAAGATAATGATTCAAACGATGATTGTGGATCGCCAGGTAGACATATCCATTGAACGTTAATAAATTCTTCGTCGGTGAGGTTATACGAAGATCTTTGAACCTTGGTTGAATAAAATCACTTCAATTTCGAATTCATTTTCACCTTTCGCAATTAGCAGTTTTATTTGCTGAAAAACTCATGGATTTTCTCTGTAACAAGTAACCTCACTCAGTTTTCTAAGATATTATGGCACCATGGAAAATGGAAAAAAATCCCAATGCGACAGGTGAAGATTTGAACCCGAATGTAGAAATTCTGTCAGACACCACTCCGTGAGCCACAGATAGTGTTAAAACTTGGACACAAGTTTTTGAGATCCTAGAGCGTGAAATCATCAACTGCTTGGAGGACTCCGTCGAAGAAGAGGATGACACTTACACATATAAAATCAGACACATAGTACAGTCAGAGCTTCACAATATAGTTGCATGACCGAGACTCGTGCCTTATAACGACATGATAAGCTAGGCCTTGGAACATGTTGACATCCAGACTAGGAGCATCGTCAATCGTCAACAGGTTTCCATTGGCTCCTTCCAACTGGAGCATATGAAAGTAATGTATAAAATATCTCCTAATCCTAAATATACTTATAATTCTGCATTCATTATCGATTTCAAGCAAAATGAATGTGTCCAATACGCCAGGAGTAGTCACGATATAATCAAGTCCTGGTGGGGATTCCTGGAGAAGTCCAGAACCGATGCTCATGGTGTGTATGGCACAACGTCTTTGGATTCTCATATGGTGTATGTATCCATGATGCTCTGGCATTTGTTTGGGAGGAAGATCCCTACACATATCTCGGTGGAATGGGTATCCATCATGAACGAGGTAGACAAGGGTTACACTTTCAATTGGGCCAAAATGCTGTCAGATAACTTGGCTAGGGGAATCATTGATTATAAAACAACGAAATCAAAAATATAGCCTATCCCCTTTTACATGTCTGCATATATCATGGACGCCATCTGTTTCATGACACCTTTCCCCTTGATGAACTGGAATTGGACTCCGGCCAGTTTTGAACCCATTCATTTTTACCATTCCAAGCTATGGGAAGACAAAGCCAAGGGTTTATTTTATGAAATCTATCACAATGTTGTGGTACTTGTTCATATAGTCTTGTATGGTCATCGACCTCCCTGGATTCTAGACAAAATTATGGGAAACTTGAGCAAGCTCACAGATTGGTTTATTGAGGAGAATTTCTCCTATATCAAAGTTTTTGGTTACTTGTTTCCTCCTCATTCTCTCCCACAATTTCTACCCAATAGGCTGGTGTGCAGAGAAGTGGCATACCAGACAGTAACAAGAGGCATCAACAAGGAGTTAAAGTCAGCTCAGAAAACGTTTTGGTCTACTTTTCCTATTCAGGTTGGCATGTTTTCTTTATTGGATTTGGGTCACTCCAAACTTGAGGTTGCGGCCCTAGAGGATGTTAAATTGGTCGACATCGAGTTCAAGAGACACGATCCAAATAAGATAGTGGAAAACCACCTAGCCCAGTTCAACATGAAGTGTTATGTGGACGAAAACTCCCCGTACGACGAAATATTCAGGGGAGTTAGATCTTATGAGGAGGTTCAGGATAGATTCCAAACCCTACCCCTAGATCAACAAGATGGTTTTCTCATCTTTCAAAAGAACAGGTGAAACAATCTTCCAAAGGTACTACAAGGAGATTCAATAGCCACTCCCCCTTCACAAGAATCCATGCTTACAGGTTCTTAATCGATTCATGCTGGTGAGGACAGAGTTGAGGGAACCCCGAAGAGCTCAGGGGTGTTAGTAAAGGAATTAGAAGCATCATTGTCAGGCTAGTTAAGCCCCTAGGAACTATCACAAATCAAAGCTTACCTAAAGTAGGGACAAGATATGCCTCCTTCGACACCAGATAATCTTGATGGCACCTCAAATACAACAAAGAAGCAATAGTCCACAAATATTTCTACTCCCATTACATCATTAACCCCTCTGTAAACTAGCTTCAGAAATCCTAATTCCAAACATGTTTTCGTAGGTGATGTTAGCCCCATATTTCCCGAAGAGATGCCTCCTTCAAATTTATTTTTCAGCAAGAAACGGAAAGCCATCGTGAAAAGGGAATCACACCAAAAGGATGGAGTAATAATCAAAAGGCAGAGAATGGTGTATGATAGGAATGACCAAGATGATCCAGAGTTTGCAAAGGAGGTTGCAGGTTCGTTAGGTGATTTTTCCACTGCCAATCAATGGTTTGTGGACAATTTGACCGAACAAATGCGACATAAGAGCCTATTGGTAGAGCATTTACAAAATCAATTATATTCCATTGAGAAAACTATCAGGAATAGGGTGAGTTAGGACTTCGATCAAATCATAGCTAATGATCGACAACAGATTCAATAGCTTTGGGCCAACCTTGAAGATCTCCATCAGAGTTCACAAACATACCAAGGTCGGATCACTCAGCGTAATGAATTGATAGAACAACTACAAGCCATATTGGAGCTAACTGAAGGTACCTTGATAGACATCTCGACCTTCCAAACTCAAGCATTGGAGATCAACGAGAAGCTGGAAGCTGCCGACAAGATATTTTTTTGAAGGTAGATGCCATCCAAAAGTGCTACCGGGTAGTAGACCTTTCTCTAAAGGAAATCTATGTCAAGGAAAGAGAAGCCCACTCAACCCGATCTAAGTTTTAGGAAGTCCTGATATTGATGAAAAATAGAGATGACATATGCTTTTATTTTCTATTTTAATTATCTTAAGCAATCACAAATTTATTAAAAATATTTACAACCAACAATCAAATGACTCAAGTTATTTACAAAAGGAAAAATTTGAAAACTAGAATAGTTAATGTCAATCCGATACAATATATACAATGAACGTTTGAAATATGAATACTGCATAAAATGTTTTAAGTAACACCCGTTGATAGGAGTGTCAAGAATTTATCCATCTAGGTTTTCTAGCAAGAAGGAATTCTTTCCCTCAACAACTGCAATTCTGAATGGCCTGAACCAGAGATGATCAAACTTTCCATGTTTCCTTGCATCTTCCTTTCTGGTGTCTCATCTTAAAACTAAATTTCTAGGAAGAAATTCCATGTCTTTAGCTTTTTTATCGAAAAGGGCCTTCATATTATCTTGGTACTTTTGAAGTTTATCCTCTACTTCAGATCTATTTTGTTTAACTTCAATGATTTGATTCATCCTCCTTGAAACATGGTTTGGATCTTCATTTTCATCCTGCCAGAGTTTCATCATAGGAAGATTAATATTGATAGGAAGGAAAATGTTAGTACCATAAGCCAATTGAAAAGGGGACATATCTATTGATTTCTTGGTGCTGATTCGGTTCCCCCATAGGGCATACTTTAGGTGGATGTGCCAAGACTTTTTATTTTCTGTCAACACTTTTTTTATTATAGTAATCAGGCTCTTTTTAGACGATTCGGCCAACCCATTTCCCTGAGGATAATAGGTTGTATAATGTCCTAACACAATATTGTACTTATGGAAAAAATTGATCATTGTCATGGACTTAAAATCTTGAGCATCGTCAGTGACTATTTTCCGAGGACAGCCAAATCTCGATAGGATGTTTTCTTCCAAGAAGTTTATTATTACCGAATTTGTAGCATTCTGTGTTGGAATGGATTCTACCCATTTCATGAAGTAATCAGTAGCTGTGAGAATCCATCTATGTTGAGAAATTGATTGCAGATGGATTTCTCCGATGAATTCTAGGCCCCATTGTTGAAAAGGGGCTTCATCTTTTACTAGGACCAAAGGTAGGGCAAGAAGCTTCTGCTTCCCAGTGAACAGTTGGCATGAATTACAGGCTCCGACCCTCGCGTTCACATTGGTAAATAACTTTGGCCACTAATATCCGGCCCTTAAAATATTGTAGGTCGTTTCTCTCTAGGCATGATTCCCTCTGCATACTCCTTCTTGAAATTCATCAATGACATCTTCCGTTTCATATTTCCTCAGATAACATAACAAGAAACCCAGCGGGTCTTTCCACTACACCTTGCTATCATCAATAAAATATTTATTTGTGTGTAGTTTCAAAGTCCTTGCATTATAAGTAGTCATGTCATTTGGGTATTGAAGGGTAAGGTGGTATGTAACAGTATCCTGGTACCAAGTAGAGGAAGAAAATTTGTCTTCAATCTGAACCATAAGTGCCCGATCATAAATTTCTTCTATATCTAGGAGAGAAACATGTGATTAGAGGTTATTTATTCTGAGCGCTCTGAAATTTGATTCATCCAATAGTTTTTCCAGGCCTTGACCTTTGACTAGCTTGGTTGGTTTCACTTATAGATCAAACTTTTAGATTTTAGCTAGCCATCTACCTCTTCCTCCATCACTATCTGGCTGAACTAATATGTCTTTAATAACATTTGTCAGCACATATGCAATTATTTTGGAATGAAATACATATGTTCTAAAATCCTTGAGGGCCTTTACCATTGAATAAGATTGTTTCTCAAGTATATAATAGCTTAACTTTGTATCCCTGAGGCTTTTTCTAAAGAATGCATTCGGTTGTTCATATCCTTCCTCGTTCTTTTGCAGGAGTACTACCATAATAGTATGTTCATAAGTGAATTAGAAGATTAAGAATTCCTTTGTATAGTATGGACTTGCTAGCAATGGTGCTTCCCCTATATATTTCTTGACGCACTCGAAAGATGGTTTAGCCTTAGCTGTCCACTTTAGTTCATTTTCCTTCTTCAACATATCTATAATCATTTTGATTATTTCAGCAAAGCTGGGAATAAACCTTCTCAAAAATTTGAACTTTCCTAGAAAATATTGAATTTATTTTTTGTTCCTGGGGATATTAATCATGTCTATGGCCTCAATTCACTTAGGGTCCACTTTGATTCCTTCTTTTGACACTATATGGCCCAAAATATTACCTTCTTACATTGCAAAATGTGATTTCTTGGGATTAAGAGACAAACCAAAATTTCTGCATTTTTCGAAGGTCTGTTTGAGATGTATCAAATGTTCTACATCAGAATTGGAAAACACTGTCAGATCATCTAGATAAATAATGACAAATTTGTCTCTTTCACCGACGAATGCGATATCCATCGCTCTCTAGAAATTTTCTCTTTCATTCATTAGACCAAATTTCATTTTATCATACATAAAGGTTTCCCATGGCGTCGTAAATGAAATCTGTTCTCTATCATCTTCATGAACAACGATCTGATTGTATCCTAAAAAAATATCAATCATCGACATTTTGTTAGCCCCTGCTACTTTTTCTAGAACATGGTCCATTTTTGGAAGCAGGTAGTTATCTTTAAGGGATGATCGATTTAAGTTCCTAAAATCAACACACAGTCTTATTTCATCGTTCTTTTTTCGGGCAGGGACCAAATTTTCCACCCATTTAGAGTATCTAAGGGGAATGATGATTTTTGCATCTAAGAGTTTTTTAATGTCCCTTTCTATCACAGGAAGAAGAATTGGGTTTACTTGTCTAAGTTTCTTCCTGAAATGTTTAATGTCATGTTTTAAAGGAACCTTATACTTGTTAACAGAGGTATCATAATTTTTCAGATCATCATAAGACCAAGAAAAAACATATTTATATTTTCTGAGTAGCTCGGCGTATTTATTCTTAATTTGGGCCAGAAGATATTTAGATATTTTGACCATTTTTGGATCCTCCTTAGTTCCTACATTACAGTCTTTGACCTCTTCAAGTTGCGTCCACAAGGTAGATTTTAAAGGTGTGTCATCTTGGTCGAACAATCTTTCTAAGGGGATTAGGCCTCGGGGAATTTGGTTGTTTTTAAGCAAGAGCATCTGATGGTTTGCAACTTTTTCTTGGATCTTCTTTGGATATTCTCCTTCTTGCATAATCCAACCAGGGTCATTCTGATTTTCTTGATCTATATGGGTCTCATAAAACTCATAAATCATCTCAAGGAACTGTTTGATTTGTTCGCCGTCTTCAAACACTTGCCAGTTCTGCACATTGTTCTGGATTGAGGGTCTATGTCTCATTTCGATGTGATATTTCATTTTCAAGACAATAGGTGGTATGAAGGTTGCAATAACCTTTTCTAAGGAATCAACTTGTTTATTCTCCATATCGGGAATAGAGTGAATATTAAAGAACGAGAAGAATTTTTCTATAAGGTCCCAAGGACAATTCCTATAGGACCTTAACCTTGGATGTTTAGTTTGATATTGTTGTTTTACATGTTTTACAATAAGCTTCGTGTCACCATAAACTATTAGATGTTGGATTTTTAATTTTCTAATAGCTTCTAATCCTAACACTAAAGCTTCATATTCACAGACGTCATTTGTATAACCGACTTCCCACTGCAATCTATAAGAGAAAGGAATAACATACTCATCGCTTGGTGCCACAAACAAAACTCTGGCTCCTGCCCCTTGATAGGATGAAGCACCATCGAAGAACATTTTCCACACCCCTTCTCTAATATTTACATATTTATTTGGACTCTCTGTTTTTTTATTTTTGTCTTCTATACATTCTTCGAAATCATCATCTAAAGATAATATACAATTTCCTAAGTCTTGATCAGCAACATAGACTGGGTAATTATTGGGGTTTTGGGGATCACTTACAGCTTACACTGGTCTAGTTTCTTTGTACAGTCGAGTGAACTTTCCACCGAAAATTGGGATGGTATCATAGGTCATATCCATCTAAAATGATCCTCCTAAATTGGTGCCCCGGGATCTGGATAGAAGCATTTCGTACTTGGCAAGGACATCAACAACAACCACATCCATAAGGACACTTTTCACAGGAATCTGAGCCAAATTTACAACTAGATATTTAATCATACCCAGACACATAACCTTTCTCAAATCAAAAGAGTACAAATCTTGATAAGGTCTGGTAATTTCAAGGCCCAGTTTTTCCATGATAATCTTAGGCATTAAGTTATGTGAAGCTCATGAATCTAACATACAATTATGAAGCAAGTGATTATGCACGATCAATGTAATGTAGAAAGGAGCAACATAATCCTTACTGTTCTCAATGTGCAGTCTGAACATGATCGTAGGTGTATCATCCTGCAAATTAATAACATCATCTTGGCATTCAGCCTCATAAAAAATTTATTGCTTTGGCGATTTTCTTTCTATAGATCGGGTTCCTTGCAAGTTCAACCAATGACACTAGAATTTTGATATTATTTAGTTCATTCTCTAAATTGAAACTCGCGATTGGTTTTTCAATTTATCTAAACTAGACTTTGGCTTCTGTATTATCAGGATTCTTAGTTTGCGATATTTTCGGCTCAGCCTGATTTATTCAAGCAGCTTGTGTATCAGTTGATGATTTAGTAATTGTTGCCTCACTTATCTTATTTCATGGTAAAATAATTTCGATGGGATGGTGGTGGAAATTTTTTCTCTTGGCCTTAAATCATATTTATGTTGGAGTTTGGCCATTATTGAGTCCGCGAGACCTTGATACGTAGAGTCCCATAGATTTTTGATGTTTCCATCATTATTAAATAGGGATTCCAGATCTAAAGATTTCTCATAATCCTTTTGGGTTAAGTGTGGTGTTACACATGACTTTGGTCATCTTGGTGATGTATTAACAATGGTGCATTCAGGCTCCCAACAAGGACTTTTTGCCTGAGAAAAGTGGATCTTGTCTCCTTTCAATAACATATTTTCAAAGTGAGTTCACAGGCTGCATATGGCCTAGGGTGAGAGAATCCCTCATTCTTGTAGGCCACCTTCATCTAGGGTGCGAACTTCTCGCAGTTTTCTCCATACATAGGGTGCGAACCTGTTTTCAAGATTGAAAAAGAGAAGAGGTCTTGAGGGTTCTAGAAGGGAATCTTCTAGAAAATCAGTTGGCATTCATATGGTTGTCATTTTATTGACTTCTTAGATTTGATGGGATCATCCTCATCCATGTAACCATCTCTCCTTCTCCTATATATTGAAAGGCTTCTCATGGAAAAGGTTAAGCAAGATTAATTGAAGAATTGGTGAAGGAATTGTGTGAAGAACCTTACTTAGACAAAAGCTTGGGGACTCTAGTTGGTCTATCAAGAGGAATTGGATCTTCTTCATGCAAGTACGGAGCAAGTGTGTGTGTTGGAACCAAGGTTCAATGAAAGGAAGCTTGTGACATCAAGGAGATCACATTGTATCTTCTACTTTCAATTAATATGATACAACGACATGTCCCTTTCCCATAAAGTCATTCTTAATTTATTGTGTATTTCCTTGATCATATGCATAAGTTGACATTGAATATATTTTTCTATCTTCACTTTGGTTGGTTTGTGTTGTCTTGGTCTTGACCTCACGAGAGCATCGGAGTGAAGTGGGATCAACAAATACTTAAGGAAGCGATATAAAGGTATGTCACTTATTCCTCCTTATTAGCAGATTCAATGATCACAACTTAGGGAAAGAGTCATGTCCTGTCCTATTTTGTTCTAGATCCAGGTGGGTCTAGGGAGATCCGTTACTATCCGCACCTACCGATTAGTCCAATAACAAAATTGGCGACTCCACTAGGGATGCAACCCATTTTTTAGTGGTTTTTTGTGTTTTTCCTTGGCCATTTTCTCTTGCCTTAACCTTTTTCATTTTTATCAATCTCTGAGTCTTCAGAAGACCCTGACAGACTCTCTGGGTCCAAAAGTCCTTTCAAAAGTTTTGTCTTTTTTTCAAATTTTGCCTAGTTTCATTCATTCTTGCACTGAACTCTTTTATTGTCTGTGAGAACTACTGGAGTTCGCACCCTACTGTGCAGTCTAGTGCGAATCTCTCACACTCTGCTTGTGGCTAGCCTACGAGAATGCTCCATTCTCGCACTGTACACCATTGCTTACTGCAAACCCATTTTGTAATATTTTGGGATTAAGGTTTTTGTATGCTCAGATGCCAGACTTGTCTGTGTGTCTGAAGAGACCTTCTTGGACCACTGATTGATTGTTTCTTGACTTCAGATTTTGTGAATGATTAGTCTTCAGAAATTGAAAGCACTTCTTGTTCATTTTTCTCAACTATCATCTCTTGACCTTTTCTTAACAAGGATATAATCTCTGATCCTGGAATCTGAATGCTTGTTTGGTTGAGAGTCGTTGATCGGTTCAAGAATTGGGATCAATTGTCTTTCTCAATTGCTCATTACTTGGAAAATTATTGTCCTCATGCATTTGAAAAGACTAGCCTTGTCTGCTTGTCATTTTTGTCTTCATTGAAAGATTGGTTTGGGTTTTGTATGTTGCTTGTCATTAGTTATTGGTTTTCCTTAGTTCGACCACCGTTGTGTGGTTCTTTTTGAAAAGTAAAAAACATTTTTCTTTTTAAAAGAATTTTTATTTTGAAAATATTGGAAATCAATTATTGAAATAGAACAAATAGAGAATTAACATTATTCGTGATTTGTTGATATTGCATTTCAAAGAAGATTGTATATCGTAGTTCAACATTGTTCCATAAAACTTCTCTTTCTCTCCTGTAAATAGGATTCATCGAACAAGAATTGATATCTTTCATTCCTATCTATTGCATTGTTGGGTCAAAGTCTCACACAACATCGATTTCATCTCCGTTTCCTTTGAGTAACAACAACCTTTAATAATATTGCGCAATTTTAAAATTTAACTAGTAACTCTTTTCTAGGACTCTATTACACCAACATTAGCTAGGCTAGAGCTTTGGAATAGGTAGAGAGATACACTCTCCAAAGCACAAAACACACAATAGCATATTGTGGTAAGGAGTGTCAAATTCCATTTGCAACATTTTGTCCTGGGAAGCCCTTCTTACATAAGGGTCAAACCTGAGGTTGCATTGATATTGACAAAGGTACTCACCCTGCTTTGTTGATATCAGTGTAGGGATTGCACGTATTACGGGGGTCACTTGGAGGTATACCCACAATGATGAGTGGAAGCCTCTCGAGCTGATTTCGGGCTAGATACCCTGCCCTTGTGTGTGGATCAGACTGTCGACTATCCCCCCAGGCTTTATTGTTGTTGGTGGTAACCTTAGTGGCCTATCTTCTTAGGATCTTACACAAGGTGACTGTGAAGGGGCAAGCTTCACGGTACCTGGAATCGACATTGGCCGAACTCACTTGGGCTCCTTGGAGGGTATACCCACGATTATGTGTGGGAGCTTACACCAGGGTGTAAGTCCATTAAGCAGGTCATCAGCGTAAATTTTCCACCCTAGCCCAGCGCCTTCTTGCCTCGTCGTTGCGACGTTGGATTTCATCACCAACTAGTGACTTCAGAATTGGAAGGTCTTGTTTGCTTGGTTTTGCTTCCTAGATTTTTTACTAGCACGTGTTATTTGTTTACCCAAGTTGACCATAGAATTCTCTTCATCAGTTTTTTAATTCATTCAAAATTGACCCTCCACATTGTTCACGTAGAATGTAGGGCTTACCCCCAGAAAATCTGGAAGGTTCTCAACCCTTTCCTACCAACTCACCGGAGGGCTCTCCTCAACAAAGTGAAGTCCAAGATGTCACCACTCCACAAGTGGAAAGAACTGACTCTCTAGAACGGTTCATAATTTCCAATTCTCGAGAGGATTTTCGACTTCACCCCGACTCTGAGAGACATATTATGTGAGTGAATTATTCCGGAGACTTAGTTGTTTTGTCTTCTAGATCATTGGCTAGACCTTTTCCAGGACCTGAGGACCAAGATCCTTTTTGGGCTACTGGCATTTTTAGACGGGATCTCTTTGGCTCAAGTGTAGGCATTGATATCACTATCTCACCTGCGTTCCCCGAAACATCTGATCCAGACACAGTACCTTTTACTACTGCTTATTATTTTCGTGATATAGAAGCTCCATGAGCTGACCACATCTTGACTCTCCTTTTACAAATGGTCCATTACATAGATTCTACGAATATTCACACCGAGATTACCACGGCTAGATAAGCCCCCATTAGTACACCACTTTTTCCCAGAGTCACCCCGACACTTCCCCCCAGATACCATGCGTTGAATGCCTCTATTCCTATTCCTACGCAAATCACATCCAGAACTCCTGGTGGTCCCACTTCTTCTGGGCACTCTCATGCTGGTTTCATTCTGACACTTACTCCACCCCCTTTCAGAGGACCTTCTCCATCCTCTATTGGCGACACTGATCCTAGTGGCACCATTCAGTCGTTCACGCCAAATTACTAGATTCTTGTTGGTGGACAATTTCACCAAGGAGGTTTGACTAAACAATCCCTT
Source organism: Picea engelmannii (assembly GCA_009831015.1). NCBI lineage: Eukaryota > Viridiplantae > Streptophyta > Pinopsida > Pinales > Pinaceae > Picea > Picea engelmannii. The sequence continues at coordinate 1,258,561 of ML782767.1, read as the reverse complement.
GTAGGGAAAATTCCAATTGGAACAAAAATCCCAATTGGAACAAAACCCCCAGTTGGCACACAACCCCTGATTGGAGAACAACCCCCACCGACCCCACCTTATGGACAAAACATACCTCCATCCTTGGCCCAGTATTGGAACCATCTGATACAACATAACCCTCAATCGACTGGGGGGAAATAGCCTCTGGCTACATTGATTATACCTTTTGGTATAGGCCAACCATATCTAGGTACGTCTAATCCTATTTAGGGCTCGAACACTCAACCCTACTCCCCCATTCAAGGTTACAACCCTATGAGTTACTTGCCTCCACAACAACCACCGAATCTGCCTGGATCTTCGCATTATATGTAGACTGCTTATGGTCCCATTGGTTTGCCAATGGGACTCCCTCCCTAAATCCACTAGAACCCGCATGTGAATAGACAACTACCTTTCTTAGCCACCCTGGACCTCCCGGATCTGTCGAGGATTTTAAATGATCCGATCCGTCACTCTCCCCAATGGCCCGCTATACCAGCCAAGCTACCGTTTGACATCCCTAAATTCGATGGCAAAGTGGGAGAGGACCTGAACAATCATGTCATGAATTTTCACCTTTGGTTCTCATCCAACTCCTTGATGGATGACTCTATTCATTTACGCCTTTCTCAACGAACTCTCATGGGTTCTATCGCGAAGTGGTATATACAATTACCACAAGGTTTCTTCACTGAATTCAACACCCTCGCTATGGCTTTCCTCACCCACTACTAGTTACCGATCCGCTATGAAACGGGGATCGAGATTTTGAGTTCTTTTAAACAAACCAAATCCACTCACATCTTTGATCACATTCATGAGTGGCGACGAAGATGACATCTCATCAAACTCGAACTTCCTGATCAGTTGCTGGTAGAGTGGTTCATGAAATCATTTGTGAACGACATCGGTCATGACATCGCCATGGGTGGAGTTTTCATAGAAGAACAGGACATTAGTCGTGCTCAATACCTTGACGTCGTTTACTCACAAATGGGTACTCTTTATGACTTACTCCCTGATGCACCTCATCCTTCCACTTCTGCCACTTCAACTACTCCTGCTACTTCTCATGCAGCCAACGGTGTGATTGGCACTTTCCATGCCCAATCACATTCCATCCAAACCTCTAGCAACAACCCCAAACCTGCTTCTTCTAATGTTCAAAATGCTTCGTCTCCTACCCCTCCCACCGGTAAGACTTCTGAGGTAAATGCTGTCCGATCTACCCCCGCCAGCAAAAACAAATCCAGAAAGGGAAAGGATAAGAATAAGGAGGAAAAAAATACTTCGCAAGCAGAGAGAACCAAAAATCCACATGTTGATGATAGGGATAAGCGCAAACCCCAATACCCTTGTCTTATCTGTGGTGATGATCAATACATTGAGGATTGTCCACGATGCATCAAGGTTACTAAGTTTCTTCAAGGGACCCCAAAACCACCCACTCCGGCCATTTTGTTACAACCCTTCCCTTCTCAACAACAGGCCCAATTGGTCATTCATGACCAACCATCCCCCTCCACTACATCTTATGTTTTAATGTGTATAGGTGATTCAAAGAAAAATGACATCACACTTACCACTCGAGCCAAATATTATTCTCCCTCTAAAGAGAAGGTTGATGTTATACCTCCTTCGTTGGTCAAACCATCTCCCACAACTCCATCTACCAATGGTCCTCTTCATCTCAAATGACCAAGCCTTGACACAGTCCTTCTCCCTCCTCCAAAGGGAATCATTCGAAAATCATCTTTCAATCCTCATGCCTGTGCTGCCCAGAACTACAACATTGTTGAATATCTAGCCCAAGCACCACCCGCGATGTCAGCCCTCGAAGTCCTTCAAAGTTGTTCCATACAATGGAAGTCACTGTTGAAAGCTATCAGTGGAATCGACCCGAAAGATATGAATATAATAATTTTTGACTTGGAAGATCACATTCCAAGGTTACCCCCTCAACTTGCATTCCAAGTACAAGTGATTGTCTCTGACAAAAACATTTGTAGAACTGTTATCGACGAGGGTGCCTCGACATGTGTCATGTCTATTACCTATTGGAAAGCCATCGGCTCTCCCTCTTTGATTAAATCCCATAACACACTTAAAACCTTCAATGGCTCTAGTTTTAAGCCTTACGGTGTCCTTCCTTCGTTGCCAATCAGGTTAGAAGGAAAAATGGTCCAAGTTGAAGTGGAAGTCTTTGACGCTCCTCTCGATTACAACCTTCTTCCTTGCCGTAGCTGGATTGGTTCCATGCACACAGTTGTATCGACTATTTTTCATGTTGTACGTTTACCACATCAAGGAAAGGTAATTACCGTCTACCAATTATCCTTCTTTAACTCGGATACGCATACTAGCAACATACCGTTCATTGCCAAAATCCACCTCGGATACGAGAACGTCGATGTAGGTCTTCTCAAATAATCTTTGTTAATGGGTGCCTTCCCCATTCCACCACCCAATGTTCCACACCCATCTGTCACTTCAATCTACATGATCTCCACCTCGATTCATGAAACCTCTTTGTTGCACGACTCATGGATGGTACCCAAACCCGACGATCATCTTCGTTATGGTGATGAAATGCCTTTGATTTTGGTTGAATCCACCTATCAGGCCATTCAATCAGAAACCCATTCTACCCCCTTTCTTGGTGATTTATCTCCAGATCCTTTCCGCATCATTTTTCCCATGGACAAGATGATTATGTCTATCATGGAAGACACCCCCTGGAACGATGGACATCACCGTTCCATCCTCTTCCTGGAACAATAGACCATCGAGAGCTACCAACGGATCTCGACCGCATCAACTGTTGTCGTCATTTCAACCATTCCTGAGTCCTAACACGATGTGTTTTCTGAAGGGAACTTAAGCAATATTTCACCCACTCTTCCCCTTGACATATCCATCAAACTTGGAATTGTCAAAAATGTGCATATCAGAGCTTCGTCTTCCCCTAACAAAATCATCACCTACAAGTCACTTTTCAAAGAATTTCGCGACGTCTTCACTTGGAGCTATGAATAAATGCCAGGCATTGACCCCGATATTGTGATACATGAGATCAAGACATACCCAAAGGCTAAAACCGTCCAACAATGCCTTCATCTAGTTCACCTAAGTAAAGCGGCTGTTATCAAACCTAAAGTCGAGAAACTTCTCAAAGCTGACTTTATTTACCCGATGGCTCTCACTGACTGGTTTCCAATCTTGTCCCGATCGACAAGAAACAGGGTACAATCCACGTGTGCATTGATTATAGGGATATTAACAAAGCTTGTCCTAAAGACAACTTTCCTACCCCCTTCATCGACCAGATTGTCGACGACTGTGCCAGAAGTGAAATATTTTCTATGATGGATGGTTTCTCCAGATATAATCAAATAAAAATTTTTCTCGAGGATCAACAAAAAACCACTTTTATTCGTCCTTGGGGCACTTTCGCCTATCGAAAACTTCCTTTCGGTCTAAAGAATGCTAGCACAACTTTTCAGCATGCTATGTCTTATGCCTTCCATGATATCAAGCACATTGTGCAGCCATATATTGATGACTTACCTACTCATTCCATGCATCAGGTCGATCATCCAATCCACCTTCGATCCATTTTCCTCCGATGTCGGTTTTACCATATATGCTTGAATCCTCACAAATAAGTTTTCTGCGTCAAATCCGACTGACTTCTAGGCTTTATCGTTTCACGTCAAGGGATCAGGGTGGATCCTTTGAAGGTCGAGGTGATTTTTAATCTCCCTCCTCCTTCTACACTTTGCCAGTTACAAAGTTTGCAAGGGAAAACAAACTTTCTTCGTTGTTTCATCCCGAACTATTCCGAGATAACTCTTGGATTTACATGATTACTCAAAAAGGGATCCGATTTCGTATGGGATACCATCGCAAACAAAGCCTTCCAAGCTTTGAAACTGTCCCTGACGCGTGCTCCGCTTCTCTTCCCCCCCAATTAAAGTCGCGATTATTTCCTTTACCTCACAGCCTCGGATTACACCATCGCTATGGTCCTTGTCGAGGAGGATGATTCTCATGATGAACATCTTATCTATTACTTGATTCAAAGTCTAATGCCTAATGAAACCAAGTATTTACATGTCAAAAAATTGGCCTTGGCAGTTGTCCAAGCAGTTCAACGTTTCCAGCACTATATCCTCTCTCACAAGACTACGGTAATTTCTAACCACAACGCTATGCAACACATTCTCACCCATCAATTGCTAGGGGGAAAATACTCCAAATGGATCGTGATACTCTAGGAGTTTCACTTGGAATTTGAACGAGCTAAGTCCAAGAAGTCCTTAGTGTTTGTCGAGTTGATATATGACTTTCCCTACTCTGAAACAGAAAATGTAGCAGTCGATTCATTACCCGATGAATCCCTTTTCCTAATCATTTCCAATGATCTTTGGTACGGTGATAACATCATATATCTCCAAACCCAGACTTTTCGACCCAATTTTTCCAGTACTGACCAGTTTCGAATACGCTACCAAGCCCATCAATATATTATCCTCGGTGATACTCTTTATCATCGTGGGATTGACTCAGTTTTTCAACGCCGCCTCACATTTGACGAAGCTGAGAAAGCCTTAAATGAATGCCATTCTAAAGCCTGTGGTGGTCATATGTCCAGATATGCTATTGCCCAGAAGATCTTACGAGCAGGGTATTTTTGGCCTTCTTTATTTAATGATTTCATAATCGCCATCCAAAAATGCCATGCTTGCTAGACCTATAACCGTAAAATACGGTCACATCCTGCTCCTCTTCACCCTGTGGTCTCCGTTGGTCCCTTTGTGAAATGGGGTATCGATTTCATGACATGTCACCCCCACTCAGTCGGGGGGCATGGATACATTATTGTAGCCGTAAATTATTTTACAAAATGGGCCGAGGTGATGTCGACATTTGACAATACTGGAAAGACCACAACATTATTCATTTTCAATCACATCATAGCTCGTTTTGGTGTTCCTCAGGCTATCGTCACTAATCACGATAACCACTTTAGAAACTTCATGATGTCTGAACTCACTGAAAAGTTGGGTCTTTGCCATGAAAACGCAATGCCCTATTACCCACAAGCCAATGGCCAAGTCGAAGAAATTAACAAAGTTCTCATAACCATGCTTCAATGAATGATAGGGATTCACAAAAAAAGTTGGCACACAATGTTGTTTTCAGCATTGTGGGCTTACCAGACATCCGTTAAGTCTGCTACTGGGTTTACAACATTCCGGTTAGTCTATGGTCTAGAAGCCATCCTCCCGATTGAATGTGAGATACCCTCCTTAAAACTGGCCGTCGAACTCCTACCAAACACTTCTGCCAAGGAAGAACGTCTGTTGTATCTCATGTGATTAGACGAAACTCGACGTTACACTACCCTAGTCATAGAAACCAAGAAGAAATGTGTCAAGGCCCAATACGACAAACATGTCAAGCCTCGCATTTTCTCCGAAGGAGATCTAGTTCTCCTTTATGAAAAAGATCGGGATATGCTAGGAGCTGGAAAATTTGAAGCCATGTGGCGAGGTCCTTATATCGTTAGATGAGTTTTGGAGAAAGGAGCTTACGATTTAGTAGATTATGACGGTATCCCTTTGAGTGAACCCAGAAATGGGTTGTGCTTAAAGAAGTACTATGCCTAAGATCACTTGTGCATGAGTACTTGTATTTTATTGTATCATACTTCTTGTGTGTTACTGTAGTATGCTTTTTTCATTATCTGGTCTCTTCCCTTATGTTACATTGTGTTTGGTTTCTAGATGTCAGACTCTTCACTACCCCACATCGGCTTCACTGATGGCTCTAGCCGTAGTACTCAAAACCTTGCTTCTGCTGCATGGGCAATTTACGCCCCTACAAACAAACTTGTCACTCTACGAGGTGTGTGTCTCGGCCATGCGACCAACAATATTGCAGATTATAGCATCGTTATCAAATTGTTGATTGATGCTATCTCACTCGGTATCCGTCACTTGGTTGTATGACTCGATTTGCAGCTAGTAGTACTACAGTTAAGTAATGTCTATGCTATTCGAAGTCCTACTTTATTATGGGTATATTTACGAATTCACCTCTTGGAATGCTATTTTGATTATATTGAGTATCAGCATATTCCTAGATGTCTAAATACATTAACTAATTCATTGGCTAACTATGTATTAGACAGACACTTGGGCCATTTATAAACCAATCACATCACATGTATCACACAACACAAGATAAGCCAGTAGAAGCCATATATATGTATATAACGATCAAAAGCTTTTTACAAAAAACGTTTTGTCCAAGGACCCAAATTTCAAAATCTGAAGCTCGTATCTTCTACAAAGTAACGTCATGGGTGACGCTCACAATAACACATGACTTCCTGAGCAACCCTACGAAGCAGTCAGCCAATAGACTCTGACACACCCATAGTATGGCGCTAATACCACCGAGGGACTTCTCTGATAGTCATGTCCGAAATGTTAGCAGTCAACCCCTCTAAGTGTTACTCCACTGCCTCATAATATTTAGCATCCCATCGTGGCACTGGAGCCACCTCTCGTCGTCGTTGAATAGGAGACGTACCTAGAGGTCGGTATGGCCCCACATCTGTGTCATTCAAAAGAGATTTTTGATCAATTCTTGGGAAAACATAAAAACATTTGCATATGATGAAACTCACAAAAACATTTAAAAAGTGAAAAAATGTGTACTTCTTACCTAGATCTCCCCACTAAGCGTCCTCAGGTAGGGCCAAATCTAGATCTCCTTGAAAATCCAACCTGGCATAGGCATAATTGTCGACCATCAACATCTGTGGCTACAACCAATCAAAGAAGGAATCATTGTATTTGATGATTGGCCCAGCTACATGTTGATCCATGAGGTTGCACCACCTCAACATCCTCAGATCCTTTGGAGCCAGTAAACCCCACTCAACCTGCAACCTCAGTAAGGGAACCCTCTTAAGAAATAAGGACACCAAAAGTGATCCATACCCGAATTTCTTCAGGTCACCTTTCCTGCATTTTGTCAACTTCCTCTTTATGCTACAAAGGACTGCGTCTGACAAGTTAAAGACCCGAGGCTTAGTACACTCTATGGCGTACTGAAAATATCTCTGGAGAGCCATGTGTGGATTAGTGCTCCCAATCATATGAGAAATGGTGAACAGGATAGTGTGAATGGTCAAATCCTGGACCCCCCAAATGGCCACCTTTCCTTTGCTTCTTTCCACCTCTGGAACACAGTATTGATGACAATACTCACTCATAGCCAGCCCACCACCTCGGCTATTGGTCAAGCTAGCATGGTACCCACAGCATGACAGTCCTGTTAGAAAATAAACATCCTCGATATCCAAGGACAATGTGTGGACCCCCACGTGGAATACTTTTTGGTCCACATCCCACATATGAACGAGGTACTCCAACAGCCTGACTTTATCCCTCATACCCGGGATCCGAAATAATTTCAGGAGACCACAGTCTCGTAAAGTGGCAACAGTGCCTGGGTCATTCCCGACAATAGCATCATCTTCTTCATGCTCTTTTTCGATCCACTCCAGAACCATCGTGACGGTCAAATACCTGCACAAGAACCATAAGAAGAGGGTCAACAACTCTTTTCAAGCCTTGGCACATTTTTCATTGAGCAAAAATCAAAGCAAATTTTCATTTTGCAGTTCTCGCAAGTGCCCTTTTAGCACAGTGCGAGGTTCTCGCAGGTGCCTTTGGGGCCACTTGCAAGAATCATGCATTCTTGCAGCTCCCATATGGCTAGCCTGCGCGAATGCCTGGGTGCAAATTTTGGCCCTAAAACAAACTCAAAACTTGAAATTTGCCAATGAAAACAAAAAATTGAACCATGAAAAGGTAGAAGACAGGGAGCTTACCTCACTGACGGAGATGGTTCGCCAAATGGTTGCTCGTACCTTCCACAATCAAGCACTAAAATTCAAGGGAAAAAGAGGGGTTTTGGGCTAAAATCTTGGCCAAGTCACAATGTCTATGGTAAAAGGACTTTTACCCACTTATATTTACTTTTTACCATATTTGTTGATTTTTATAATTGTTTTATTCATTATACCTAATGCCTAATATCCTTATGAGTGCGAATTTTTGCAGATATAACGATTCTGAAGTCTACACAAAGAAGTACGGATATTTTCTCATGCTTAATTATTTTTTATGGTTTTTAAACAAAACCTCGAGCTTGGTCTTTGTTCGTTCTCACGCTCAAAAATACATGAGAATGTAATCGAGAACACTTTTATCACTTTTTCGGGCTCATAAAGGTTATATGAAAAAGGAACCCCCTGGAGTCCTCTTTAAGCTCTTTTCAGACTCTCTAAACATGAAAAGATTTCTGAATGATCTTGCTATTTTCATGCTCGTTAAAGTATTTTAAGAAAGCGTTTGTTGGGCGATAATTTATCTCTTTTTAGGTCTCATCAAACTACTTTACGAAAAAGGAACTGAGAGAGTTCTCTTTTGAGTGTTTTTCCATACTATATAATCATGAAAAAACTTCGAGTTTTCTATCTTTGGACTCGTTAAACAAACATCGAAAGACCTGTAATGGGACCGAACCACTCCTTCCTAGGGTTCGTTAAATATACTCCAAGGGACTCGTCTGAAGGATGAGCTTACATCAACAAGCATATGTTATCCTCCTCAAGCTTGCGTAAAAATAAAGAGGTACTCGCCAAAAATGGTGGGGGGGAATTTGGGAAAGGGATGTGTTTTCGTATTCATATTCTTGGCAATAAGTGTCGCTGTTGAACATGACACCCCTTATTCATCATTTGAAGTCGATTTGGGAAATCCATTTGTCTCTCATTCGACTTGTTACAAGGTCATATTTTGAGTCATATTTGAGTCAATGTTGCCAAATCATTGGTTGTGTCATTCATATGTTCAAGAGAAGTCCATCCGAACCCTCTATTGAGTCAGACATTTGCAGTTGTCCATTCTCTCTGTGACGGCCTTCCCTGTGTCCAATTCAACCTATGTCATACTCTGTTTCACCTTCAAAATCTATTACTCATTTCGTGTCATTGAAGGGGGATACATCAAGGCCCTCCTGTGATGAGTCTTCTTCCGTCGACTTCAACTCATTATCCGGAAACAAGATCTAGAAATTATTTGGTACCCTGGAACTTGCATGCCTCAATGGCAGGTTCTCTCGCTTTCGAAAATGGGTTTTCATCATTGACCCCTGATTGGGAGATTCTGTTGAATGTTCAACCTCAGTTCATTTATTCACATTCATTGGATTGTACTAGTGTACCTTGGGAGTCATTGACATTAATGGTGATTTCCCTCGCACTTGTTAAGGGTTGCATCAATGATAGGTAATCAAGTGGTTTCTACCATGTTCGACTTCGGCACATGTAATCACATGGTTAGATTCATACTTTCAGGTGATGGGATTGAAGACCCTGGGTTTCATTTTTTTGACCCAAGTTGTGATGGAGTTTGTATGATTTGCATCGACACATATATCCACTTTGTATGTCTCATGGCTATGTTGTCTTAATTTGAATCTTCTTGCATAGATCCACAGTGTATTCTTGGTGGCTATGTGATACTTTGATGGCATGGATCCACGGTGGATGATTGGTGTCCATGAACCATGTTCATGATGTCATCCATTTGTGATTTGAGTATGGGGATGTCTACCTCAGAGCTGGTATTATATTTTGTAGATGCTTGGTTGTTTGCAGGTTTCCGATTAGGTGCACTCCTGGTTTCCGACACACACTGCACTTTACAAAGTATTTCAATTGTCACTGATTTTGGCCTCATACTTTGGGGGGAATTCTGTTACACATGATTTTGGTCATCTTAGTGATGTATTAACAACGATGAATTTAGGTTCCCAACAAGGAATTTTTTCCTGAGAAAAGTGGATCTTCTCTCCTTTCAAAAACATATTTTCAAAGTGAGTTCGCAGGCTGCATATGGCCTAGGGTGCGAGAATCCCTCATTCTCGCAGGCCACCTTCATCTAGGGTGCAAAATTCTCGTAGTTTGCTCCATACATAGGGTGCGAACCTGTTTTCAAGCTTGGAAAAGAGAAGAGGTCTCGAGGGTTCTAGAAGGGAATCTTCTAGAAAATGAGTTGGCATTCGTATGGTTGTCATTTTACTAGTTTCTCAGATTTTATGGGATCATCCTCATCCATGTAACCATCTCTCCTTCTCCTATATATTGAAAGGTTTCTCATGGAAAAGGTTAAGCAAGATTAATTGAAGAATTGGTGAAGGAATTGTGTAAAGAACCCTGCTTAGACAGAAGCTTGGGGACTCTAGTTGGTCTATCAAGAGGAATTGGATCTTCTTCATGCAAGTACGAAGCAAGTGTGTGTGTTGGAACCAAGGGTCACTGAAAGGAAGCTTGCGACATCAAGGCGATCAAGTTGTATCTTCTACTTTCAATTAATATGATACAGCGACATGTCCCTTTCCCATAAAGTCATTCTTAATTTATTGTGTATTTCCTTGATCATATGCATAAGTTGACATTGAAAATATTTTGTTATCTTCACTTTGGTTGGTTGGTGTTGTCTTGGTATTGAACTTATGAGAGCATCAAAGCGAATTGGGAGCAAAAAAGACTTAAGGAAGTGATATAAAGGTATGTCACGTATTCCTCCTTATTAGCAGATTCAATGATCACAACTTAGGGAAAGAGTCATGTCCTATCCTATTTTGTTCTAGATCCAGGTGGGTCTAGGGAGATCTGTTAGTGTCCACACCTACCGATTAGTCCGATAACAAAATTGGCGACTCCACTGGGGATGCAACCCATTTTTTAGTGTTTTTTAGTGTTTTTCCTTGGCCATTTTCTCTTGCCTTAACCCTTTTTCATTTTTATCAATCTCCGAGTCTTTAGAAGACCCTGACACACTCTCTGGGTCCAGAAGTCCTTTCAATTTTTTTTTCTTTTCTTCAAATTTTTCCTAGTTTCATTCATTCTCACACTGAACCCTTTTATTGCCTGCGAGAACTACTAGATTTCGCACCCTACTGTGTAGTCCAGTGGAAACCTCTCACACTCTGCTTGTGGCTAGCCTGCGAGAATGCTCCATTCTCTCATTGCACACCATTGCTTGCCTGCGAACCCATTTTGCAATATTTTGGGATTAAGGTTTTTGTATTCTTAGATGCCCAGACTTGTATGTGTGTTTGAAGAGACCGTCTTGGACCACTGATTGATTGTTTATTGACTTCAGATTTTGTGAATGATTAGTCTTCAGAAATCAAAAGCACTTCTTGTTCATTTTTCTCAACTGTCATCTTTTGACCTTTTCTTAGCAAGGATATAATCTCTGATCCTAGAATTTGAGTGCTTGTTTGGTTGAGAGCCGGTGATCGGTTCAAGAATTGGGATCAATTGTCTTTCTCAATTTCTCATTACTTGGAAAGTCATTGTCCTCATGCATTTGAAAATACTAGCCTTGTTTTCTTGTCATTTTTGTCTTCATTGAAAGATTGGTTTGGGTGTTGTATATTGCTTGTCATTAGTTATTGGTTTTCCTTAGTTCCACCACCGTTGTGTGGTTCTTTTTGAAAAGTAAAAAACATTTTTATTTTTAAAAGCATTTGTATTTTGAAAATATTGGAAATCAATTATTGAAATAGAACAAATAGAGAATTAGCATTGTTTGTGATTTGTTGATATTACATTTCAAAGAAGATTGTACATCATAGTTCAAGATTGTTCTAGAAAACTTTTCTTTCCCTACTATAAATAGGATTCATCGAACAAGAATTGATATCTTTCATTCCTATCTATTGCATTGTTGGGTCAAAGTCTCACACAACATTAGTTTCATCTCTGTTTCGTTTGAGTAAAACAACCTTTAATAATATTGCGCAATTTTAAAATTTAACTAGTAACTCTTTTCTAGGACTCTATTACACCAACATTAGCTAGGCTAGAGCTTTGGAATAGGTAGAGAGATACACTCTCCAAAGCACAAAACACACAATAGCATCTTATGGTAAGGAGTGTCAAATTCCATTTGCAACATTTTGTCTTGGGAAGCCCTTCTCACACAAGGGTCAAACCGGAGGTCGCATTGATATTGACAGAGTTACTCACCCTGCTTTGTTGATATTGGTGTAGAGATTGCACATATTATGGGGGTCACTTGAAGGTATACCCACAATGATGAGTGGAAGCCTCTCGAGCTGATTTTGGGCCAGATACCTTGCCCTTGCATGTGGATCGGACTGTCTACTGTCCCCCCAGGCTTTATTGTTGTTGGTGGTAACCTTAGTGGCCTATCTTCTCAGGATCTTACACAAGGTGACTATGAAGGGGCAAGTCTTGATGGTACCTGGAATCGATGTTGGCCAAACTCACTCGGGCTCCTTGGAGGGTATACCCATGATTATGTGTGGGAGCTTACACCAGGGTGTAAGTCCATTAAGCAGCTCATCATCATAACTTTTCCACCCTAGCCCAACCCCTTCTCATCTCGTTGTTGCGACATTGGATTTCATCACCAACTAGTGACTTTGGAATTGGAAGGTCTTGTTGTTTGGTTTTGCTTCCTATAATTTTTACTAGCATGTGCTGTTTGTTTACCGAAGTTGACCATAGAATTCTCTTCATCAGTTTTTTAATTCATTCAAAATTGACCCTCCACATCATTCACATAGAATGCAAGGCTTACCCCCATAAAATATGGAAGGTTCTCAACCCTTGCCTACCAACTCACTGGAGGGCTCTCCTCAACAGAGTGAAGTCCAAGACGTCACCACTCCACAAGTGGAAAAAACTGACTCTCTAGAACAGTTCCGAATCTCCAATTCTTGAGAGGATTTTCGACTTCACCCCAACTCTGAGAGATGTATTATGCAAGTGAATTCTTCTGGAGACTTAGTTGTTTTGTCTTCTGGATCACCGACTGGACCTTTTCCAAGACCTAAGGGCCAAGATCCTTTTTGGGCTACTGGCGTTTTTAGACAAGATCTCTTTGGCTCAGGAGCAGGCATTGGATTCTTTGTCTCCACTAGTAAAAGTATCTGTTAGTTCAATCTCAAACTTTATTTTGGGAATAATTACCTCCGAAGCCGCGAGTTTCACTTTTCGTTTACCTATTGAAGCTTCAGTAGAATTCACTTGTTTAGATATTTCTTTAAGAGTTTGTTCTTCAATGAGAATTTTAACAATAAATTGCGTAGCTCTAGGTTGATGAACCTTACCGGCCGATGCAGAAGTTTGTCTGAGGTATCCTTTGGGTTTCAACAATTTTTCAGGATCTGGCACTGGTGTTGTTTTCTTTTCGTTTGGAATTTTTCTGGTATTCTTTCAACCGAATGCTAGTTTTTTCTACGGTGGAGTCACCAGGTGAAAAATAAAGTAAGCCTTACTCACGTATTCAATATTTGTTCACCATCAAAGATCAAAATTTTCCTTTTTGTTCTCCCAGGGAAAATGATTTCATTTCTTCATCCCCGACAATGCCACTAAAAAGATGTTGTTCCTAACATTAATCCTAAGGCTCAAAGAGTAATGTTAGGCATCAGGAATTTTTAAAAGAATGTTTTAAATGAGTGATTTTCCTACCTTTAGTTTTATGAGAAATAACCTTTAAATGAAATTAATAATAGGACAGTACATAGGTTGTATTTCATTATCTGAGTTACAATTATAATATCAAATGGTGGGGGAAAGAGTTACAAAACTGTTAAACAAATCTAGGCATCAATTGCAGATGACTATCACCTTGTTTGCAGCAGAAGAAAAGTAGAGAACGCACCCTTGAACAGGATATAAAATGCAGTAATTCACAAAGATCGTAGGTCTTAAGTTACTTACAGTAAATTCAGAGGAAAAAACTATTTACCAAATGAATTGTTGGTATAATATGATCACAATAGTTGTAATACTAAATTGCAACCAATCTCCTTTCAAGGAATTACATAAAGAAATTCGGAGAGATGTAAACACAGAGGACACACATAACTCAAATTGAATGAAAATTAGAATCTTTGTCTGCACTTGTGTTAATACTCATAAAAGAGAGTTTCTCTATTATATCTGGCAAGAAGCAACCTTGAATAGATATTGAATATATGTACTTATACAAAATCTGTCACAACTAAAAAATTGTTGGACTTCTTACAATATTTAATTTAAAATAACATATATTTGAATAAAACAACAATGTGTAAACTTTGGTGATCCTTGCTAGCGTTCTCCTTTGTCTCTTCGTTTGCTGGTAGGAGCGTTCCTTTTTCTTAGTCCTCTATCCTGAGCACACATGTCATAAAGGTTTCCGTAATGATTCAACATACTCTCTTGGTCGTTTAATTTATTTGTCATCTATCCCTCCAGATATGTTCAGCAAGGCAATGAATCATAGTTGAGGTCATGGGGGGAGGACGATCAGATGAATAGAAGAGCATTGGCTTTTTAAGGAGTGGATAAAGGGCACAAGGAAAAGTAACCCCTTGTGGAAAGAATGATTACGAAACAAGTGTATAATGATGAAGGGGAGATAAGTGGAGTTTAGAATGCAAGTGGACGAGATAAGTGACTGTTGGAAGGTGAAATGTAGAGAGGGTGGAAGGAAAGTACACTATGCATTTTCTTACTTTCTCCCAGTTGTGATTTCTTTCCCATGTTCAATGGATTGGGTGCATCTATTTAACAATGCCACCACGAACTTTGAGGGACCAATCTTTTCATTTAGCTTGAAAGAGAATAATTTTCTTTCTATCCAAGGCAGCTTTTCCTGGATCTTTTTCACTTATTGAGCTGTGGACTGGAACTGTGAACATGGATTCACTAGCCATTTATTGATTTTAAGAAGATCAATTTGGCTCATTTATTGAATGGCTGCCATAGTTTCTTCTTTTTTCTTTATGGAATTCTATTGGTTCGTTTCTATATCAATTTTCCCCAGGGCTTCTGAGATATTACTTCCTTCAAAATCAATCATCCCTTTGCCTAATGATGACAAAGATTCTAGGGAAGCTTCTTCTACCTCTCTGGAAAATATTTTGCTTTCTATCAAATTCGTTTCTCAGGCCTTTATGGCCATCTCTCCTCTTATTTGTTCATAATGAGAGAGTAGAGGAAAATCAGGGGCATTTTCTTTCTACATCAATATGAGGACTTCCTGAAAATTAGATCGGGCTGAGCGTGATTCTCTTTCCTTGACATAGATTTCCTTTAGAAAAAGGTTTATTACGTGGTAGCACTTTTGGATGGAATCTACCGTCAGAAAAAGATCTTGATGGGCAGCTTCTAGCTTCTTGTTGATCTCCAACGCTTGAGTTTGAAAGTTCAATATGTCTATCGAGGTACCTTTGGTTAGCTCCAATCTGGCTTCCAGTTGTTCTATCAATTCATCATGCTGAGAGATCCGACCTTGGTTGGTTTGTGAACTCTAATGGAGATCTTCAAGGTTGGCCTGAAGCTGTTGAATATGCTACCGATCATTAGCTCTGATTTGATCGAAGTCCTAACTCACCCTGTTTCTGATAGTCTTTTCAGTGGTATATAGGTGATTTTGTAAATTCTCTACCAATAGGCACTTTTGTCGCAGTTATTTGGTCAAATTTTCCATAGACCATTGATTGGCAGTGGAAAAAGCACCTAACGAACTTGCAACCTCCTTAGAAAACTATGGATGATCTCGGTCATTCCCGTCATACACCATTCTCTACCTTTTGATTATCACTCCATCCTTCTGACATGATTTTATTTTCACGATGGCTTTCCGTTTCTTGCTGAAAATGAAATCCGAAGGAGGAATCTCTTCGGGCAAGATGGGGCTAAGATCACCTACGAAAACAAGTTTGGAATTAGGATTTTCAAAGATGGTTTGCAGAGGGGTTAGTCATGTAATGGGAGTACCAATCTATGTGAATTTTTGTTTCTTTGTTGTATTTGAGGTTCCAGCAGGAGTAGCTAGTGTTGAAGGAGGCATATCTTGTCCCTGCTTTAGGTAATGTTTGATTTGTGCTAGTGCCTGGGGGCTTAACTAGCCTGACAATTATGCTTCTAATTTTTGTACTAATATCTCTAAGCTCTTCGGGGTTCCCTCAACTTTGTTCTCACCAACGTGACTCAATTCAGAACCTGTAGGCATGGCTTCCTGTGAAGGGGGAGTGGCTATTGATTCTCCTTGTAGTACCTTTGGAACACTGTTTCTTCTGTGCTTTTGAAAGATGAGAAAACCAACTTGTTGATTTAGGGGCAGGGTTTGGAATATGTCCTGAACCTTCTCATAAGATCTAACTCCCCTGAATATTTCATCATACGGGCATTTTTCGTGAATGTAGCGCTTCATGTTGAACTATGCTAGGTGGTTTTCCCATATCTTATTGTGGATCGTGTCTCTTGAACTCAATGTCGACCAATTTGACATCCTCTAGGGTTGTGGCCTCAACTTTGGAGTGACTAAAATACAATAAAGAAAACATGCCAACTTGAATAGGGAAAGTCGGCCAAACCTTTTTCTGAGTTGCCTTTAAATATTTTTTGATTCCTCTTGTTACTGTTTCATATGCCACTTCTATGCACACCAACCTGTCAGGTAGAAATTGTGGGAGATCATGAGGAGGAATCGAGAAGCCAAAAACTCTAATGTAGGAGAAATTCTCCTCAATAATCCAATCTACAAGCTTGCCCAGGTTTCCCATAAATTTTTCTGAAATCTGGGAGGTGGATGACCATACTAGGATATATGAATAGGCACCACAACATTGTGACATATTTCATAAAAGAAATCCTTGGCTTTCTCTTCCCATAGCTTGGAATGGAAAAAATGAATGGGTTCAGAACTGGACGAAGTCCAATTCCAGTTCATCAAGGGGAAAGGTGTCGTGAAACAGATGGAATCCATGATATATGAAAACATGTAAAAGGGGGCAGGTTTTCCTTTTGATTTCGTTGTTCTATAATCAACGATTCCCCTCGCCAAGTTATCTGAAATCATTTTGGCCCAATTGAAAGTGTAACTCTCGACCACCTCGTTCATGATGGATACCCATTCCACCAATATATGTGTAGGGCTCTTCCTCCTGAACAAATGACAAATCATCATGGCTGCATACACCATATGAGCATCCAAAGACATTGTGTCATACACACCATGAGCGTCGGTTCTAAAATTCTCTGGGTGTCCCCACTAGGACCTGATTATATCGTGACTACTCCTGGCATATTGGACGCATTCCTTTTTCTCTAACTCTAGAATGAATGTGGTATTGTATGCATATTTAGGATTAGGAGAGAATTTATACATTACTTGCAGATGCTCCGGTCAGAAGGAGTCAATGGCAACCTATTAATGGTTGATGATGCTCCTGGTCTGGATGTCAACATGTTCCAAGGCTCATCTTATCATGTCATTATAAGGCATGAGTCTCGACCGTCTAGCTACCTTATGCACCTCTGACTATGCTATGCATATGATTTTATATGCGTAAGTTTCATCCTCTTCTTGGGTAGAGTCCTCCGAGCAGTTGATGATTTCACACTCCAGGATCTCAAAAACTTGTGTCCAAGTTTTAATAGTATCCATGGCTCACGGAGTGGTGTCCGACATAATGTTTTCATTTAGGTTTGAATCTTCGCCTACCGCATCGGGATTTTTTTCCATTTTCCATGGTGCCATAATCTCTTAGAAAACAGAGTGAGGTTACCCGTTGCAGGTAAAATCCGTGAGATTTTCAGCAAATAAAACTGCTAATTATGAAAGGTGAAAATGAATTTGAAATTGAAGTGCTTTTATTCAACCAAGGTTCAAATATCTTTGTATAACCTCAGTGAAGAAGAATTTATTAATTTTTAATGGAGATGTCTACCTGGCGATCCACAATCCTCGTTTGAATCATTATCCTTAATTAGTCATAAATGCCATCAATAATTTGGCGGTTCGTGTTCGAGACTTTTAGATGTGCCAGAGTGGAGACCTGCTGAATCCTGAATCCGCAGAAAGGTTGATCTCTCAATAATTTCTTTTAAAACCTTAATTAATCATGTTTCGAAATGGTGCATTAATTTCAAATGTTTCGAGAGTTCGGACTTTGGGGTATTTTAACATATCTCAAGAGGAACTTCCCGGAACCCGAAACTGCAAAGCAATTAATTATGTAATAAATGATCTTAAGTCTTAATTAATTTCACTTCATTTGAAGTATTTAAGAGGTTTAGACTTCAGAAACTTTAGAATATGATACAGGGGAAATGTCTGAAATCTGAACTGCGGAGCAATTAATTATATTTTGATCATGATTAACTTAGTTATTAAACATTTGATTTATCCCTTTTACTCTTTGAAACATTTTCTACTTAGGCACTTTGATATTTCGGTGATTCATGAATTCAATCTTTGTTAAATTCCTGAAGGATCATCTCTTGTAGTGACGTGGTAAGATGATGTCATTCTAGATGACGTGTCTAGAAAAGAGAGGGGCCACACGTTACTTGGAAACGTGTGAATTCCTCGATGAAAAAGTCAAAAAGGGGTGCCACATGTCAACTCAGGAAAGACTCAAAAGGTACATGTGTCCTATGACTTGTGTCCTTGAATGGTTTAGGAAAAGTCGTGAGCGACTACCTTCGGGTTTTAGAGTTTTTATCTTTAGACTTGTTGAAACATCCAAAGCATGGAGCTTCGAAGATACCGTTAGAGATTTACCATTTTAAAACTCAGGCAGCTCCAGAACTCTGGAGGCTACTAGAATCGTTCGATCAAAAGGGAAAACGAATCAACGATGGATATCATACGCACCTCATTATCAATTAACCAGCAAATGAATTTGATTTGATTTAAAATTAAAAGGTCATTTTCCAAGTTCCTGCTTTCTTTGGGTAAAATTTTATTTTTATGAGGCGAAGAATATAAGGTTCAAAGTTCAGAATTATGTGTGTTCCAACACCATATTCCCTCACAATCACCATTAACCCCACTCCAAAATCACATGATGTGTAATGAAACTGAATGTCTTGGACTGTACCAGCCTCCAAGGAGTTTTAAGGTCGATGAGACAATTGTCGTGCTCCTCGCATGTCAAGTGGTGGGGGCATGCAAGCCTCGATCAATCACCTCATCCAAGGGAGATGGGTTAACATGTTATGAATTTCATTAATATTATAAATATTTTAAAATTGAGATTGAAATTTAGTGTGGGTATACATAGAATATTTTAAGAGAAAGTGTTTTGTATACTCTGTCTTCTTATTATCATAAAGATGAGAAATTATTTCATTACATGATGTTTTAGCATTGGTTCCATGCCTAATTTCACCCTAAAACTCATAAAAATAAATAAATAAATAAAGCTTTATTTATTTTTAAAACTTGACCAAATAGAAAAATTTATAAAATTAATTTTCCTTGATAATTTAAATAAAGTAATATTTTTTATATAGAATTTGGTATAAAATGATTATTTTTTTCAATTCGGTGTTAGAGTACTTTGATAAATTATTCAAATTACTAAATCCAGATAACTAATAATTTATATATAAATATTAAAAAATTAAAATAACTTTGTTTAATATTGTAATATAGTAGATATAAAAAGTATGCAATACAGAAATAAAATGTTAGAAATGGCAGAATAGCAGTAATATAACCAACATAATCTCCACAATAACACTTAAATGATATAAGAGCAACAACATAAATAACACTTGATTGACAAAGCAATGTTCACAGGCCTCTTCGAGGGGGCAACCTCCAGTCGAGTAGCACTCTATTACAATAATCTCCAAGCTAGGGTTCTCATACCCTTGACTCCTATTTATAGTAAATATGTCTATCAAAAGAAGCATCTAGAGGAAGATCCTTCTAGAAGAGGAAGCTTCTATTAGGTCTTCTTACATCTGCCCTATTCTATTTTATTGAAAGGCCTTATTAATATTGACCTTTATTACATCTGAATATATTGTTCTACCTATGTGCGGGTTAGGACCCTAACATGTCCACCCCCTTATAAAAAACCTTGTCCTCAAGGCTTGAGATGTGGAAATTGTTGCAGAATGGTAGCTAGTTCCCAAGTGGCATGTGTTGGAGTTGTATCTTTCCACTGGACTAGCACTTCCTTGATGGTTCTCTGATGCAGGCAATGCTCACGCTGGTCCAAAACTGCTCGTGGCTGTAGCCAAATGGATCGTTCTTCAGCTAACTCAGGAAGGTTGGTTTGAATTTGGCACCTAGTTCCAATCACCTTCTTTAAGCATGAAACATGAAAAACATGATGTAGCTTCGAATGACTAGGCAGAGCTAACTGATAGGCTACTTGTCCCACACGCTTGAGAACTATATAAGGACCATAAAATTTGGGTGCTAGCTTCTGCCAATGCTCAACCTTGAGGGAAGTTTGCTTGTAAGGTTGCAGTTGTAGAAACACCTGATCCCCTTCTGCAAATTGGCGTTCAGAGCGACCTTGATCTGCTTGTTGCTTCATACAATTCTATGCCATTACCAAGTTCTCTTTGAGGGTATGGAGAATAGCCTCTTGAACTGTAAGTGTTTGGTCAACCACTTGGAACTTCGAGGTACTCAGTAAGTATGAGAGAACTGAAGGTGGATTCTGTCCATATACCACTTCAAAAGGAGTCATGCGTGCATATGTATGGTAGGAAGTGTTGTACCACCAATCAGATAGAGGTAACTATTAAGACCACTAATTTTTCTTTTCAGAGGAAAAACACCTCAAATATGTTTCCAAACACTTGTTGACAACTTCCATTTGACCATCATTCTAGGGATGATAAGTTGTGATGAGATGCAATTGGGTGCCCTGTAGCTTGAACAGTTTTTTCCAAACGTTGCTTGTGAAAGTTGGGTCACGATCAGAAACAATAGAGTGTGGCATGTTATGAAGCTTGAAGACTTGGTCCATGAAAATTTGAGCCACCGTGGATGTTGTAAACGGGTGTTGAAGAGTGTAAAAATGAGCATACTTGGAAAGGCGATCAACAACCACCATTACGACTGATTTATTTCCCAATTTGGGTAAGTCGGTAATAAATTCCATAGAGATATCCTTCCAAATAGCAGGTGAAATTGAAAGCGGTTGTAGTGTGCTCGGAGATTTGACGTTTTCTCCATTGTTGTGTTGACACACGTCACATTCAACGACAAAATTATGGATGTAATGTTTCATACCATCCCATAAAAAAGAACGTTTGACCCTATCATAGGTTTTGGTAAACCCGAAGTGCCCCATTGTGGGTGTAGCATGAAGCTCAAAAAGTATTGTGGATTTAAGCTTTGATTGTTCACTTAAATACAAATGGCCTTTGTATCAAATTTCATCATGGAGCCAAGAGTACCCTAGGGGAGCTGGAGCATTGGACTGCAATTGTTGGATCAGATGCAAACTTTTTGGATCTTGTAGCCATTCCTGGCGAACGGCTTGGAGCCAATCTAGTACAATGAAGGAAAGAGAAAAAAGGGATCCTTCATCTTCATATTTTTGGGAAAGTGCATCCACCACCACAATGTCTTTGCCTTTCTTGTAAATGATATCATAATCATATCCAAAGAGCTTAGTCACCCATTTTTGTTGCTCTAGGGAGGAAATGTGTTGTTCTAGAAAATACTTGAGGCTTTGATGGTTGGTCTTAATTTGGAAACGTTGCCCCAATAGATAAGGGCGCCACAGATCAATGGCATGTAGAATAGCCATCATTTACTTTTCATAGATGGATTTGCCCAGATTCCTATCAGATAGTATCTTGCTGGTAAAGGCCAGAGGTTGACCCTCTTGCATAATGACAGGACCAATTCCTTTCCCTGAGGCATCACATTACAACAAAAAGGTCTTTGTGAAATCAGGAAGGGCCAGAATTGGAGTGGTGCACATGGCCATCTTCAAGGTTTGAAAAGCTTGAGTAGCGGTTGGAGTCCAAGTGAAATAGTTATTTTTTAGGAGAATAATGAGAGGTGCTGCAATCTTTCCATAATTCTTAACAAAATTGCGATAATACCCTGTTAAGCCCATAAATCCTTGCAATATTTTGAGAGTCTTTGGGTGTGGCCAATCTTACATAGCTTCAATATTTTTTAGATCCACCTTGACGCCATCCTTGCCAACTAGATGACCCAAGTATTCTACTTCTGAGGCGCCAAAAGAACATTTAGACTGTTTTAGGAAAAGTTGGTGATGAGAGAGTAGATGGAGAACTCAATCCACATGAGTAAGATGGTATGTCCAGGTTTTACTATAGATGAGGATAGCATCAAAGAAAACTAAGACAAAATGACGGAGAAAAGGATGGAAGACATGATTCATGAGGCTTTGGAAGGTGGAGGGGGAATTACACAAGCCAAAGGGAATGACCACAAACTCATAGTGGCCCTCATGAGTTCTAAAGGAAGTCTTGGGAATGCCTACCTCTTTCATATGTATCTGGTGGTAGCCTGAGCGAAGATCAAGTTTAGTAAAAAATTGGGTGCCACTCAATTCATCCAGGAGGTCATCAATGACAAGAATGGGAAATTTGTCTTTAATGGTCAGTTTGTTGAGGGTACGGAAGTCAGGACACATTCTCGAAGAACCTTCTTTCTTTAGGACCATGACTACAGGAGAAGAGTAGGAGAAGAGTTCCTAGACCATTTTCTCAGATTCATTATTTTGTGAAAAGGGGTGGCGATACAGACGGATATTGGGAGGAAGGCTTTCGGGTACAAGGGGAATGGAATGATCATGAACACCATGGGAAGGAGAGAGTCCTTGGGGAGTGGAAAATACCATTTGATGTTTAGAGAGGAAGGCTTGGAGGTCTTGCAGCATCGAGGGTGTCTCTGTTGCTTGTATGGCATGGAGTTGGTCAATAACACCAGAATGACCTTTTTTGAGAAAATTTTCCATGCGATGGGAACTAATGATCTCAGGTGAACCAACGGTGATGCCTTGGAATTTATATTGGTGGTCCTCCTAGTCGAATTGCATGGTTAATTCCTTAAAATCCATGAGAATGGGACCCAAATTCTTTAGCCAATCTGCACCCAACACAATGTTACAACCGTCCATGTCAATAGCAAACATATGGTATTTTAGGTGGTAGTCACCGATTTGGAGACACACATTTTCATAGTGTTCTCCACATTTCTTGGAATCACCATTGGCAATCATGATTTGGAAATTTTTGATGGCATGGTTGTAGCAATGAGTTTCTTGGGCAATGCACCAATGAATAAAATTATGGGTGCTTCCACTATCAACCAGAATGATGACCTTGTGATGCTTTATGTAATCGATTAACTTGAGGGTTTGGGGAGCGGAGAAGCCAGTGAGAGCATTGAGGGAAATGACTAGTTCTACTTTAGGAGGGTCTGAGCAAGGGGTTATGTCAGTGGTTTCAAGTGACTCAGACACAAGGGGAGTTTCAACATCCTCTTATGAAATATCCTCGAAGATGGCCATAAAAAGATTTTGTTCCTTACATTTGTGGCCCGGGAAATATTTTTCATCATAATTATAACAAATGCCTTTGAGTTGGTGTTCAACCATTTTAGCCCTGGTCAACTTTTGGATCTTTAGTGGTGCAGAGGGAGTAGTGGGATTTACGGGTTTAGGGTGAGGGATAAAGGAGGGTTTTCATTTTTGAGAAGATATAACCTGTTGTGCTTCTTTAGCTCTTTTAGTAGCCTCCACCTAACTCAAAGGTCGAGCCATGAGGACATGGGCCTGAATCTCATCCTTGAGGCCACTGATAAAACACTCTCGAAAAAAGGCATCAGTCATGCCCTCTGTTTGAAAAGCCAGGTGCTCAAAGGCAGCTATAAATTCTTCCACTGTTTCTGATTGTTTCAACTTTGTCAAACGGCCCAAATGGTTGTTGTCAGTGTCAAAGCATTCATAAAGCTCAGCCACAAAGCATGTCCAAGAAATATACCCTTGACGGGAAGTTTTTCTCCATTGCCACCATTTCCAACATTCTTGATCTAGATGGAAAACACCATACCAGAGTTTGGCCAAGTCATTTGTAGTGCCATATAAAGAGAAATAATGTTCCATTTGGGTTACCCACCCAGTGGGGTTCGAGCCATCAAACTTGGTCACATCCACCCATGGAAGGCGTAGGTCACGTTGAAAGTGATGGTGCTCAAAGTTATGGGAATGAGAGGAATGGTCATTGTCAATATGTGGAGGTGAGTCAGGGGAAGGATTATCTATAGGGATTTTCAGTTTGGTGCAGAGTGGTGAAAAGATAGATTCAAGCTGGGTGGTCAGTTCTTGTTTAAATTCCTCCATTGAAGACTACATGGTTGTATTGATGGTTTCAAAATTGGCACTGAGTTGTTTCACTTCTTATTGGGTCACAATGAGACTAGATTGGAAGGTATTGAAGCGAGATTCCAATTCTTGGCTACAGGTATGGGCCATGAGGACGAGGGAATTGAAAAGGGGCTAGTGGGTTCAAAACGTTTTGCCAAAAAATGATATGTATGAAGGTGATAAGGGAGATGTAATGTCCCCCACCTCTTAGAGAGGTGATGAGGAGACTCAGTGGCCTGGGCACCCCCACTAGGTCATAGTCTCACACTGAGGGGGGAAAGGTCAAGAAGTTAAAAGTTATATTTTTAAGTTGACTTAAGAAAGGAAAAGGATAAAGGAGTAAAAGATAACTCAACAGAAGAATAGAAGATTAACCCTGGGAGTTAAACTAACTCAACAAAGAATTAGAAGGAAAAGTATAAGTAAGAGGCTGGGGTGCACCTATTATTCATTCTGTTTTTGGATTAGCATTTGCTATTGCTCTTGAGCATTCAGTTTGGGGGTTTTGTTGTACAAACCCTTGGGAGCAACTCAGTGGTGAAATATCCACTCACCTTGTTCCACAGCTTGGTCTCGGGGATGAAAGACTCCTCCACACCA